>VWPW01023252.1:898113-1097286 GCA_013389825.1 Crypturellus undulatus
AAAAAAAGATCACCTCTAACCCACCTTTTACCCCCCCCTCTTTGTTTTTTTTTTTCTTTCTAAATGCCCATTGTTATGCCAGTGCAATATATATATATATATATATATATATATATATCAGTTTACCCTTGCATCTTCATATATACAGACGATGAACAAAGCACATATATCATGTTGCATTTCCTGGCTGTTGAGAGAAGAGTTGGAAACACTGTTTTATTGTACTATTTGGATTATAGAGGGGTCTTGAACACACAACCTTGGAAAGATGGATTAGCTTCAATAGATCAGCCATAGATATCTTAAAAACAGTTCAGAGCTTATATGGACAATTTCCAAGCTCTTTATTTTAAAGTGAAGTTCCACTCTGAAAAGCAATTGTCAAAGCAACAGCTTTGTCCTCAGATAAGTCTTATTCCTGTGTCTGATGCGCTCCCTTTTGCAGCCCAGCTTTCAGCTCTGTGTAATGCACAGGAGGAACCCGATCACTCAGAGCATGACACCAGGGCCGTGTTCTTACTGGATTCCCGCAGCAAGTAGGGCAGCATGTGGCCTTTATGAGGCACACCAGCGTGGAGGCTGCTGCAAAGGAAAAGGTTGTCCCATACATTTATTCCCATTTACTTTTGTACAGAACAATCAGAATCTGCCCGGGGACCAGGTTCACTTCCTACCTGCAGAGCGTAGCGCAGTAGGTTTGCAAGGCTTCCAACCAGCCCAGCAAGTCAGGCAAATACAAAAGTGATAATTCATTAAGCGACAGCTGAGCTCTTGGGAAATGCTGTCTGAGGCACCACAGTTAGTTCTTCCTAAAGCTCCGGAGGAAGCTGCGCTCTTCCGCATGCCCTCCCAAGGAAGCGCTGCGACACTGCCTGCTCCATGACCTAACCAGAACCAGTTCAGCTGGACTTGCACATACTAGTGCATTCCTCTTGGACTGGGATGTAGAGAATCTGTCCCTTGTAAACAGAAAACATTTTGTCTAAGAGCTGCTGTGTTGCAGCAAGTAGTGAAGTCTACAAGACTCTTTTTTAATGTCATTTGGTCGAGGGAAAGAAAAAAGGCTTCAAGAAGAGCACACGAGCCATGGGATTGGGTTTCCACAGGGGACTCTTTGGGATTCTTTTAGACCAAGAGTTTTCTAACACTGTCAAAGTTAGAGCTTTGTGAAACTCAGCAATTTTGACTGCCATGCTATTTTTCAGTTCCAGCTTTCATCACTCTGTGCCTTTTGTGTCTAACTTTGCCTCCACTTAAGTGGTTGTCAATGTAGAATAAATCACACGAAGAACCTCTTAGGGCCATGCTCTTTGCCCAGCCCACATAATAGAGGAAGCAGTTCTACCCTCAGAAATGAAGAAATAAAGGGGCATGGTCTGCTCCTCAGCACAGCTATTGAAATCCAGGAGAACGGATAGGCTGAAGTTGAGAAATAGTTGTTATCTCTAGCATGGTACCCCACTGAAATCTGTGAGGACTCTTAGCCCTCTGCTGCTTTTTAGACTACTACTACTACAAAAAAAGTCTGTCTTCTGAGCACAATGCATGAGTAGAAGAGAGTAGAAATGAATATATTGCACAATGCATGAGCAGCTTCAATAGGAATTAATATATTGCAATGGTTTAGGGGAGAAGGGGGGCCAGAGCTGGATCTGGAACAGTCAAGTCAGTGATTCAGGGCTTTCAGGAGGGAGGCCAGTGATTCCCGAATTCCAGCCCTTGCAGCTGTGCCTTGCCATTCATTCTCCTTGAGATACAGAATATTGCAGGTACTTTCTCTCCAAGGGGCTCATGCTAAAGCACACTGGGATTAGCCAATGAATGGGAAATTTAATCCACTGCTTCTTTACATTTTAGGGCAGGATATAAACTGTGCTTTTAAAGGAAAAAATATATATACTCAGGGCCTAATACAGACTTTGACTTACAGGAGCTTCCTATGCTAGAGTCTGAAGACTCTACAGAGGAGCCAGCTTCACAGTAGGAAAAGCTTATTTTGTTATTATTAGCAGCCTGAGGTGTGCTGATTATTTTACTCCTGGTCTTTTGCCACAAAATGACTCATGAGAAGGGGTTTTTGAATGGAGCTCAGTCATTTTGGCACAGGTTCCAGCTCTGATCATGGGGAAACCATTTACTTTTCCAATTACGTGGGCAAGGCACAACCCCAAGTACTAGCAGAGTCTTCCCTTCCCATATTAACCTAACAGGAATGGCTAGCTAATAAACAGAAGAAAGTAAGTGTTTGTGAATATTATAGTCAAAAACTATACATATACATAACATATACAAAAGTCTTTAGGCAGTCATTTCCCTTCATTATTTGCATGCTGCTCTTGAAAACTGTTCACAGAATCAGTTTTCAGAAAGGTATTTCAATAGTAACACTACAGACACGAGAAACACGATTCTTTTCGTCAATATTTAAAGTTAGAAGTGACATACAACTGACCTGCCAGCTCAGGTTCTTCATCTGGTGAAGCTGTAAATCAGCTCTCCTGTGTAAAGCTGAGCTAGACAAATCTCATTAAGGCATAAACTTTAAACAAACGTAAGGCTTTATTGTCACCTACAGGCTTGTTCTGCCCATCTAATCCACACCATGGGCTGTTGCCCATGGATCCTCTCCTCTATGGGAACCAAGAATCATCTCCTTCACACTTTTCAACTTCAAAAAAGTGCTTTTCTCCCCTCTTTTATGATTAATTCCTCTCCCTCTGACCATATATGTTCATTAACTTTGATTCAGCACTGGAAAGCCTTCCAGTGTACCACAGATCCTCACACCAGTTACTGCTTACAGGACTATAAACTACATTTAAGCAATATTGGGCACATCTTGGAGGCATTAAAGGCAGAAGAGATTTTGCCACAGGCTTTAATGGGCGTAGGATGAGGCCCATGCAGCAAATTTTGTATTACATCCAGGTGTATTTTTATCTTAAAGGTATTTTTGACTTAATGTGGGCTTCAGTATATTCCTGGGGTATTTTCTTTCTAACCCTACTCTGCGTGCAAAAAAAAAAAAAAAAAAGTAATTTGAGGTACTTTTAGTTCCTCTCCACAAAATGAAGTGGGGCAGTTAAAAACAGGCAAGTACAGTACCTGATGATTTACCATATTTTATTTACATTATTATATGGCTATTAGATGTAATATTGTCTGCTCTTGTCACTCTCTGCAATGTGCTTGATGATTCAGGGAATAAATAAAACCCGGGGTTAGCAAATAAATGAGAGCAGAATTGGCAGAACACCAAGTCTGCTTTATTTGACTGAGAGAGAGATGTGTTACATGCCCTGTTTGTTTAAATTATGCCAAGAGCTGAGATACACCAGGTGTTGAGACCATGGAGCAAAGCCTTTAAAGTGTTTGCAAAAACCAGATTTCTGGTTACTGGTTTGCCAAAATGCAAAGCCAGAAGGTTTACACTGAAAAGTTGAAAAAAAATGGGACTCTATGCTACCATCTTGCTATCTCTTTTATTAAAGTTACAGAAATACCACATATGCAGTAACAGCAACTATCAAGTCCCTGTCCATCTCTCTCTGTGACCAAGCCTACAGTATATGTAATTATGTCAAATTATTTTAGTGCTTATCCTAGTGATTCTGACAGATCTGTACTCTGTACTCTGAACTTGAGTTAAATTTAGTAGAGGGGAGCTGGTTCTGAGAGATTTACTCTGTCCTGTCAAGCTTCTTCCCCCAACTGCTGCTTCCACCAGGAAGATGAGAGCTGGGATTAAAGCAAGGGAAATTCAGTCCTGTTCAGGAACTGGTGTGGGAGTACACGGCGCCCATGTCATAGAAGAGCCTTGGAAAAGGGGATCCAGCTCAAATGGGACTCAGGTTAACTTTTAGCAGATGAAGAGGTATATTTTTTTTGAAGGGGGGGGGGGGAAACAGAAACAAACAAATAAACAAAACAACAACAACACCACAACCCACAGCAGTGTTTGTCTTAAGCTTGTCCAGCAGTTTCTGCAGTGAATGTCGGACCACAGCCTGAATCAGGTTCAAAACTGGCAGACACACACACACACACACACACACTATTTAGTGAAAACTCTATGATGTGTTACCAGCCCTCCGAGCAAAAGATATCTGTCTGCCAGCAAAATAAAGGCTAATGCATGTGAGGCTGCTCCAAGTTTCACCAGGTCATTTATTTGTTTTAGTGATTTTCTTCTCTGCCTTGAATAGAAAAAGATTACTTTTTAAAAACCAACTGCAGCAGCAGTGACATGAGTTATCATCTACCCAAAGTACATTGTCTGGGGTTCAGTTATCTCCGAGACTGCCTTTTTCTCTGTATCTTCTGGTGCTTATAACTTACAATTGCCTGGAGTGCTTTTATTGCCTGGTTCAAACATCTTGATGGACAAAACATTCCCAGTGGCTCTCTCTGGCACGCGATCCCCTGCCGCGGAGGCTGCCGAGGGCCGACGCTCCGCGCGCACAGAGCGCGGCGCACGCAGGGTCTGCTTAATCTCACTGCACGGAGCAAGAGGATACGGGGATAGCCCCATAAAAACGCTGAGCGAGTTGTGCTGATCTGGGGAAGAAGATAGTACTGCCACGCTCACGTGGAGGCAAGGCCTTGGGTGCGCTGCTCAGAGCTGCTGGGTTGGGGTCATGTAAAGGCAAGATAAATTCCTAATTCCAGCAAAGCCAGAGGTAAAAATGCAGTTGACTTCAGTGGGATCAGGACTTTGTCTCTCTTTTTTGGGGGGCTCTGTAGTTTATCCTTTAGCATATGTATTTATCATCAGTTCAGTCCATGTAGGGGCCACAGAGATTACTGTTGTGCAATAAAACGCACATATTTTAAAAGAGAATTTTCCTCAAAAGTTTCCTGACAAAGTCAAGAATCTCCCCCTTCTCCATTAGGGTAGGTGCAGACATTAGAATGCCTGATGGGTTATACGTATGAAAATAAACTACTGTTTCCCTCATTGCTGAGGGTTTTTAAACCATTTTTAATGGTCTCACTGGCAAAATACCCTCAGTAGGTCTGATCTGCCACTGCATTACCACTTTCGTAAGTCAATGTGGCTCCATTGATTTTTGGGCCATTCTGGCAGCGTGAAAGTGACATAAGACAGTTTTAAATCAGACCTATTCAAAGACTGACTGATGGTCCTGTTCAGGAATCAGATGAATTAAGAAAAGCAAAATATGTTGAGAGGGGGTGATGTTCCAGCTGTACTGGAGTAGGAGGACAGAGCAGACAACATAACAAATAAGCTGTTTTCAATGATAAAACACATGCTTCTCAGTGCAGAAATGATGTGAAATGTCAGGACTATATACCATTTGTTTAAGAGCCTCATCATTATCTAAAAATAGCCTCTAGCTTGTGTTTTTCCTCCCTGAGACTATACTGATCTTCAATCCTGCATCTATATTTCCTCACAGAATAAAGTTTGCTAAGTACGGGTTGCATAGCCACTGAGATTTGTTGCTCTGGGACTTGGGACAAAATCTAATTTTAGTAGGCTCTATGCTTCTGCTTATAGCAGTGAGGCAGAATATCAAATGAGCTGTTTAGCGGTGCTAGAGCCGCATGTTTGCACTGGTTACAAGGTTCATTTTCATAATTCTTTAAATGACTGGCCTTCACCCGAACATGAAAGCAAACCTTATTCTATTAAGCCCCCAGCTCACCCAAGCTACTAAAAAAAATGGGCCCTCTGTATATTCTGAAGTTTAGTTCACATTAGCCAGCTGCTTGGTTAGGGTAATATAAACCAAAATGAGACTATTGCTCCTCTCTAAATAAGTGCTGTAGGTCACAGCGTGTTGTGGGCTTAAACTGTGTTATATCACTTTAAGACATAAGTCTCAAATGTGAGAAAAACGTGCGCGATAAAATAAGGCCAACATTGTTTCTGGCCTACTTTGAACAAAGGTGCAGAAAATCAATGAGCCCCGCAGCAGCCTAAATGCTTTGTTAGCCTTTTACTGCAACATTACATATTACATGCAAATAATGGCACAAATTTAATGCTACTATTCATGTCAAGTGATTTCTTTGAATCTATATTTTATATTTTACAGATCTTGAACAGCAACATTTTTCTTTTTAGTGCAGAGTTGCTCAAGGTTCACTGGAGACTCTTTTAAATTGCTGCTTTCAGAGAAATAACAATGTAAAATGACATTATGATGTATGGCACCCTTCTGAAGACTTGAACCAGTACAGCAGCAAGCCACTAAAACCTCTGGGAATGAAGCAATCTCCAGAGCACTATTGTCCAATTGTCCTAAGTGGATCATTTTTAATTAGTTGCAATTAATTTCAAGTGACAGCACACTGAAATATCAAATCAGAAGACACAGAAAAACATACTAGAATTTGGAAATCATCATCATTGGATAGTTTCTCCATTTCAGAAGAGAGATGAATCTGGACATTACCTGCCTAACCTATAGAATTTTTCTTTTAATTTGTTGCTATAATAAAGATAAGACATGCGATGATGCTGCCAAGGTACTGACAGAGCCTCAGCACTTGGCCAGCCAACATGCATTAACAAATAATCTGTACCCTTTTCCTACTGCAGAGACTCATGCCTGTATTGACTCTAACAGTTGTTGTCCCTGTTATGCCTAAAACAGCTTGGGATTTTGAAGACTAGGTAATAGGCTAAAAATTATCTCCATTTTTGCCCTTCACTGATGGGTCAGTTACTCCTGGAGGGCACTCGGGAGACGCACGTTGAGACATAGCCCTATCAGAAGATTTCAACTGCGACCTACCCGCTGGGGGAAGGTATGCTGGAAATCCTGCATTTGTGCATGTGAACGGAGGGAGTTTGGTCCTGGGAGGAGAAGCGACCTGTGGCCAC
Source organism: Crypturellus undulatus (assembly GCA_013389825.1). NCBI lineage: Eukaryota > Metazoa > Chordata > Aves > Tinamiformes > Tinamidae > Crypturellus > Crypturellus undulatus. Next base: position 904,967 of record VWPW01023252.1, read on the forward strand.
GCTGCTCCAGAGGCAGCACGGGCCTTGCAGCAGCCACCCCTCCCGCTGCCCTTGCGCCAGTGACCTGTGTGCGCTGAGCACGGCCGGAGAAACTGGATCTTCTCCCTTCGCACCAGCCGGGTCAGATCGGTGGAGGGTTCACACAGGGGTTTGCTGCATCCTGAGGCTAGGAGCAAAGCGGCCTGCTCGCCTTCCCGGCCTCCTTGGCTAGGAGCAGCTGGCACCGATGGCCCCCGACACGCAAGTGCTCTAGCCTATACGCACCACGGCGCCCACGCGTCGCGGCGCTGAGAACACCGCGTCACGCTGTGGAGTGTTTCCGTTCTGCAGATATTGCCAGGCAATACGTACGACGTTAAAATGCTACATCATCTGATCGCGACATCACTAGAGGAAAACCGTGTGTGCAAGGTTCAGCGGGGCCAAACTTTCAGGGAAGTTTTTTAATTACAAAGTACAGCTCTACGATTTAAACAGCAAAACAGGCATTCTCAAGTGAACTTGTAGTATGAATGAAGGCGGCTAAATCATCTTCTAAAGAGGCTGAGCTCCTAGACTGATGACAACAGCAGGAGAAGCCCCAGGACTCGCTGTTCTGTCTGCCCGTGGGCGTCCGTCACAGCCAAAGGGGAGCTGCTCCGGGCCAGCGGAACAGAGCTCACCTGACGGAGACCAGTCAGCACCACTTGGAGGCTCTTGTCCCCTCGATGCCTGCTCTTCCGCGCGGGGACCGAAATAACCAGCTTGCTTCACAAAAAGGTTTTCAGATGGTAGCTACTGGTGCAGCCAGCTAGTTACATGCAGAGGAGAGGCTGTGCCACTTGCTCTTTGTGGACCCCTCTCTCTTATAATCACCACATTATTCAGTGTCTCTGTGATTACTTTGCAATTTCACAAATTTTTGCTTGCCAGATTTTGGCAATTTTGGAATTTGATCATGAAGATGACTGAGCTAGGAAGATGGGGTGCTGTCTGAAATAATAATAATTCTTTTCTGAGCATTAACACATTCATGTGATAGCTATATCAGTCAAGCTAAATTTTTCTTTCAAGAAAAATATAGCTGGAGGAGCAGTTATAATTTCACCATTATTTGCTAAAAAATGCAAAATATAATCTTTATCTGTTTAGTTCTCAAAAACAAAATTAAAAAAAAGGAACTTTGTGTGTTTTCAAACCAGGCCCCTGTTCCCCTGTTATTCATATTTGTATGCTGAAAATGTTTGCATGGTCTTAAAAAAATAGTGAATCTACTATTAATCAAAGGATTTCATGCTGGCAAATGATATAACTAAAAATAAGACTTCCATGAAAATCACTTCTTGTTATATCCTGTCTTTTTATTTAAAATATTTTATCTTCTCAGATGAAAACATCTAGTTGGTCACACACAAATTAAAAATGTTTGGAATAACTGAATAATGTCAGCTCATGCATTTTAAAATATGAAGCTTTCAACATTGGAGCTTCTACCTGGCCTGCTGCAGAGCGCACGGGGGGCACGAGAAATCTCCCAGCATCTTACCTAGCAGCGGGCAAGTTTGGCAAAGGACGAGGTACAAAAAAAATATATATTTTCCCCCTTTTAGACCCCTTTTTTCTCAGATGGGCAGAACCTGCTGCTAGCTGAGAACTAACACAAATAGCAGTAGGACTGAGGACTATCAACCGATAGAACATAAGTTACAGAAGAAAAAAGAAGAGTTTGCAGCACCTTAATTCTTTCTAGTACGCAAAAGTAAAACTGCTTTCTTACTGCAAATTAAATTGCCCCAAATTACAGATGTGTAAGTACAAAAGGTAACATAACCTCGTACTTCTAAATGCTGGTTATGTGTAAGTCTAAATGCGTAGGTCCAAGGGTTTTTTCCTCCCTTCTCTGTTCCTTGGCTTAATTAACAACATTTAAAATAACAGACATGACCCTTGATGCTGTGATTCACTATTTTCAGGAGGATCTATTTTCATTTGTATAATATCACGCCACAAATGGTGCCTTCTTTTACCAAAGAGTGATAGGAGCTTAGTTCCTGTTGCTGCGAATCAGGTCGGGAGCTCGGTTGATGACAGTGAGTTAGAGATTTACAGTAGCCCAGACAAACTATAAAACCTACGGCAGGGATTATGAGTGATCAAGATGTGCTGAGCTGGCACAGGCGGTTCGCTCTGTGGTCAGCACTATCCGGGGGAAGCTCCTGCCACAGCTGCACAGCCTCTGACTACCAGCGAGCACCGAGCGAGCAGCGCCGAGGGAGAGGCCTTAAAAAGCAAGGGAAAGGCTTCAAAAAGGCTGGAAGGCAGGAGGATAAAGAAGGGAAATTAGGAGGAAAACGCATGACAAACAGTAACGTCTCCAGGATTGGCAACTCGTAAATCCAAAGGCTGTGAGCAAACAAACTGTACGCTCAGCACTTGAACAAAATGGTGCAAGGAAGCAACGTCACCACCAAAACGAAAGCCTTCCTTCCCTCCGCTCGTTCTGGCAGCGAGGGCGAGGAGGGCCGGCGCTGGGGGAGGCTGCAGGTTTTCATGCAGGGAGCCCATCCTCACTGCACAGCCCAGCTGCTCATTTTTTGCAAAGAAGGAAGCTGCCACGTAGGGCTTACAGACTCTTCCTTCTACTTGTTCCTCCCTGGATGTTATTTATATATAATGTGCATGTGTGCCTCCGCATGTACGTGTGTACGTATGTATATATGTATGTATATACACACACGCATACATATATGAACACGTTGCTTATGGCTCTATATATGCTCATATCAGTAAACGAGAAATGAACAGCACTGCAAATCACTGAGCCTTCACAGACTACAACAGAGTTTTGCTGGTTGCTACAGCTGAGGGCTAAGTCTAAGTGCTACTTGCTCCAAGTTGACTACATAACCTGAACAAGAGTCAGCCCGAGAACTGAGGTATGTTTTAGCACTGGTTGTCATGCTCCCAGCAGTTTTGAACCTTCCTCACTGCAAAATGCCTGGGACTTACTAAGGCCTTTTGTGTTTAGTTATTTCACTTCTCCTTGAAGTAATGGCCCTCTATGACTAAGAAAATCATGGCCACTATGGCAGCTTTTGGGTCTCTCTACACCCTTTCTTCTGCCCTTAGCTTGGAATGGAATATGACATTTGTTCCTGCCCTGAGCTGACCATTGCACCTTGCAGTTTTAAGGTAGCAATGTTCTGTTTTCCTTTCCAAGGCCTGTGCAGAGAACCTGATAGCACTGAAAAAAGTACAGAAAGACACAAAAGCATTCTGGCTTGCTAGAGAAAAATAAAAATGGAGAAGTACTTCCTGAGAACAGAAAGAGCATTTGTCCTGTCAGTAATCATCTTCAGGAACTCCCTCCCTCTCCATTCAAATTCCATTCCATCTGCATTGAGGTTGGTCCAACTTGCCTTTTAGCCTCCTAAGTGATCTAGTTCTACAAGAGCAAAGAGATTAAACCTTCCGGTGTGATAGGGGAGAGACACAGCTGACTGCCATCTGCACATTAATAAATCCATTACGGTCTCAAATGTTCTCACATACGTACCAAACCAAAGAGGAGCAAAGAACAGCATCCTGTAGACCCTCCTATTTAAAAAGAGTCTACAAAAAGAATGAGCCCATAACATTAAGATTTTTGCAAGGGGAAGAATTGACTCAAAGATAACCATATTTTTCCTACCAGATACTCAGGCAAGTCAAGAACATCTTGTAATTAATTGTACAAAAAACATTTGAATGATACAGCTAGCATGCACTGTGGTCCATGATGAACACAGTATGCGTGATTTCCCAAAATAACCAAATTAACTGCATGCACTTGTTCCTAGTAGCAAGTGCTTCTTCCTCAATTTCCGAGTTTGATCTCTATGTATGCTTAGCACCAGATTGATGGGAGGCAGCTGTATTACATGTTACTATTGCAGGAGATGGATTTTTGAAATTTGCTGCAATCATCCGTTAGAGGTAACCTGCATCTCATCCTTCCATCAGAAAGTGCTGAGCACTCAGTGAATCAGTGTCCTATTTTCATCTTTTCCCCTGCTGCGCTGGGCAAACAACTGTGTTTTCTATCTGTAGAACAAAGTGAATGTCAGGCATCTCCGTTTTACATATAGAGGGACAAGGGGAAAGGCCAAGAGGGAGAGAACATATATATGCATATACCTTCACTCCCACTTTCTCAGAATCTGCCTGTTCAATTCGAATGTTATAATCTACAAAGCACACTGAAAATTACCTATTGCATGGAAAAGTGCATTCTCTTCTCATGTCTGCAAGCAAGATGCTTGTGCACCTACCAGCAATTACTTCAGTATCTGGGAACTTAACAGCCATATAGCAAATGGTTTTAACTTACCACTTCGCAACTTTTTCAACATGCTGGACCTCCTTGAACTTAATGGCTACTAAACCAAAGCGTGTGACACTCCACAAAGAGATTTCCCCCAGTTTAAACAGTGATGCTACTATTAATGGGCTGTGCTGTGTAGTGATGCCAAGTCACTGCTCCTTGTACTGAAAAGCAAGGTTAGTGCTCACAGATGATCATCCCTGGTTATGAAGAGATAATAGATTACTATTGTTAGATTGACCTTGTCAGGACTGAAGTACTTTCCTTGAGATAGGCTAAACAGAAAAAGTTTAGCAAACAATCCTTCTTTTTGAATTTCCTGTTTTCCAGCAATGAACGAATGTTAGACAGATGTTTTCTCATGCAAAGCAAGCCTCTGTTTTGGGACACACTGACTTCTGTAACAAGAATATGAATCCTTTCAATTTGAATAACTGATGGGAAAGAGGGAGAAGAGTGGATTTTAAGACCTGGCACTTCAAAGTCTACTGAGAAGGTTTTATAGGGGAGATGTAAGAAAGAAATAAAATTTTCAAAATTTAACTGTCTGTATGCACCATAGCAGGCCCTAAATCTACAGGGGACATAGTGTGTGCCCCCCTGGGACACGTGCTTCATCTAGACTGTGCTTCAAGAACTGCCACTTCGTTTGGTTTCTGCTCACTGGGCAACATATAACCCGTGATCCACTTACCCCAGACCTTTCACACTCCTCCTCCTGCACACCCCCACGGTCCCTTCCAACAGTTTCTTCCAATACCTCAGGAAAGACTACAACACAGACAGGGAAATAGACTTTCTTGACAACCATTTGCCTGATTACCTAAATCGCAGAATCTGTGCAGTTGATGTAATAGTCTAAGATGCCTTGAGGATAAGCTAGCTGTTATGCTGTAAGCAAACTTTCTTTTAAATGTGGAACAATACTTAAAGTCACATTGTCAAGTTCCAAACCAGTTGATGAAAATGTTGGTAACAAAGAACCAAATTGGCCATGCAGCCTTATTTCAATTTATTCTGTGTGTATACTATTTTATTCAATAAAACCAATGCCTTATTCAGATGTTGTCTGGAACTGCTTAGGACAGTGAAGTTGTTGGGTGGGTGATTCCTCCCTCATGTGCTCCACTTGCTAAAACAGAAGACAGCACTTATGGCCAAAGCCACTGAATGTCACTGTGAAGAATTGGATCTTATATTTCTTCTGACACTGGATTTTTATGTGATGCTGAACAAGCCTCTTCAAGGTTTTAGAGGGAGGCACTAGCTGTATAGTCCTTACTCATCAAGCGATCAGCATGAAACACGGAGGCCAGGTGTGCAAGCCAGCTCAAGCTGTGCATGTTATTGACTAGAGCTGCACTTCAAACTTGGTTATTTTTTTGTTAAAAGCCAAATATACAAGCCTGTAGGCGTCTCCGTGTGGACACTGTGGACAATTCTACTTTTCATTTTGCCCAAGCCAGAATTAGTAAACAAAGATGACAAATGAGAAAGATGAAAATAATAATCTACAGATATTTTTAAAATAATGCCTGCGGCCATACAGTGAATGTGAATTACGAGAAAGTTAAACAAATGTCTGGTGAACTGAATGAGGCAGTAGTCTCTTGGAAACATAAAAATCACATTAAGGACTAATACATACACAGCTTTAGGTTAGAGGGGGCTGGAGAAGGAGAAAATAGTATTTTACACGCACCTAGTAGGACATTTTCTGTAGCTCATGACCTGACAAGCAGTTGTTTTTGACAAAACCTCTAGAGAAATATGCAGAAGTCAAAAGGAGTTGATGTCTCCCAACCAACCAACCTTCTGCACTCTGTCATGGCACTTTCTGATTCGAGTCCTTAACTTAGTTTCGTAGTAGTCTGTTAATTATTACATGCATCTTGTGCAGATATTCCTCTGTGTAAGTGATCTCTGTGTGTGTGAGAGAGAGAGGAATCAGCTTGACACGGATAATGTACGTGTTATCCGCCAAGCTTTGAGCTAAAAACAACGATCAGCTTCTCATCAGGCAGATGTTTCGTGGTTCTGAGCTGCAGCTTCTCACTGCAGTATAGCCAACTCGCTCACACAGTAGTCACATCTGGCTGCCAGGCTAAGAGGGTTTGTGGAGGGGAGCAGAACAGGCCGTGACTCTCCCGACAGGGCTCTGCAGTTAGGTGTTGCTTGTCTAACTGCAAACCAGAGGAATTCCTGACACAGAAGAGAGCAGAAACGCAGGCAGAAACCCATATAAATACAGCTACTGAGAGAGATCTGCTGCTCATGCAGGAGGACAAATACGAGGAGATCTGTCCACTTTATACCTGAAGGTTGGACATCTCTATTATTCCCTAAAACAGACATAGACAGCTTTTAAGCATGAGACACCACCTCTGAGATTACCAGATCTCAAGCTATGGGGAGGCAGGTTTAACTAGCACTTGGACAGGAGATTCCATGACAAACATGACCAGGTGGAGCAAATGCACATAAAACCCACTTGAAGCCAGCTCTGGTCAGAGGCAGCATCGTGGTACTATGCAGACCCATGCTGATCAAGGCACCACTGTTGGTAGGGGTCTTACGGCTGCAGTCTGACTGCCCTGTGATCATCAGGAGAACCCAGCACTTCAAAAAGGATTAAGAAAGACAATTCTTCGTAGCCAATTCAAACACACAGGCATGTATACAGTTAATTTCCCTGCTGTCTAGCTGCATTTCATATTATTGCCCACATTAGGTCCCCAAATCTGCATTGCTGGTGCTTTTACATTTTATTTCAGGCTTTGGGGCTTGAGGTTATCACTTTTTTTTTTTTTTTTTTTTAAATGTAAGACATACACATATAGAGAGAGAACAGAAAAGTTACTATGTTTATGCATTAAATTAAATTAAAATTCTGTACAGGCTTTTTGGGGTTTGTAAAGATTCCACTTAAAAACTGCCAATCTAAATAAACTTCATCCAGTAACTATCCTTTTTGCTAATGCATGATGTTTCACATGCTCATCATGTATCTGATATATATCACGCACATAAACAGCAACATAAGGTCTGCCATGTAGGTAGGGAAGTACTGAATTTTTTTACTTCAAAATAAGTCTGGGGAAAAGGAAAACACTCTGGATTATCTCTCAGTCATCTCATTTTCAGTCAGGCTCACTGCAATTACTACATTTTTGTATACTTGACTTATAAAAGACAATTTCAATCTGCCATTCTCAATCATCAGTTTCCCACTCTTTCTTTATAAGCATTTATTAAGAGATGTTATAGAATCTCAGTTTCCTCTCTGCGTTTCCGTATCTCCTGTACCAGGACTTTTGTAACAGACTATGATTTCTCTTGCACTACAAAAAGGGAAGGAAGAAAAAGAAAAGTTCACTCTTGCCCATGTTAATGGCATGTTAATCACATGGCTTGCAAAGAATTGCCTTACAACTATGATTTTACTATTTTGGAAAGCTTTATAAACTTCTTTTGGATGGTCTGTCAGTCAATGCACTGAGAGGATTTTAGGCTGGCACATACTGATTAAATATCTGGCGCTTTACATTATGCAATTACAAACAGTTTCACTTTAAACATACAGATTCCCAAAACCCAGAAGCACAACCACCTCTAGTTGGATATACAGCAGCTGGTTTTCAATTGGGAAGGACACTGCAAAACCATTTTGGACAAAATAGAAAACTGCAGGGACAGGAACGTCCTCCATCAAAAGTACCTGGAAATTCCAATGGGCACAATGCCATTTCTCAAGACACAGCACAACGTGACAACGGAGTCCAAAGACTCAGCTGCTCTAAGTCACCATCACTCCCCTATTTTCCAAAAAATAATGCTGATTCACATCAGATGAGCTAGCCCCCTTATTTTGGGTCACAGAAAGTTGGCCTGTCAAACAGCACAACCACCCCCTTCAATCCTACTGGGACCCTGCCTCGAGGAGATGATGCCTCCTTCCCCACAAGGCTTCAGGTTTTTCCCATCTGTCTGTCATCCAAATATTGATCAATTGCTCGAGTCAGGAAGTTTGACAAGGATTGCCATTTTGGCACTGTGACAGAATGGTTTAATTGCAAGTTTCATTTTCTGCAAGCTCCACCAACATTAACTATGCATTTGCCATACATGTTTACAGATCTAAAAGTTGCTTCTTAAGTACCAAGAAAAGACCTCTTCCTCTTCTCTCTAAAGAGAATCAGGTAGATAAAAAATTCAATAGTCTTATCAGAGGCAAGTGAAATTTATTACATGAGAAGGGCTTGAGAGGCCTGGGACTGTAGACTGTATTGATATACGTCTTCCATGAGCTTAACTAAAACGTTATTTTGTATCTGCCATGAAATATAAAAACATATTCATGTCTTTTTTAAACTTGATGTCAGTAGAGTATAATCAAAAAAAGAGAGGAGAGAATAAAGCATGGAGGATCTTTCTTCTCTTGCTGGAGAAAGCTTGCATATCTTTATTTTTAGAGATGAAAATCTAATGCAATGCTTATTTGGTTAGCTGGGCTTTAGCTTGTGGTTTGGTTGAAACATTTTTTGCTCCCTTTAGTCTTACAAGGATTGTCTGTGTGACTATAATGTCTTTTGAAGGGACAAATTGGCTAGCACAACTATTAGCTGGGTGACATCAAAGAGCATTAATCTTTTGTTCTATAGCAAGGCCAAGACCACATTAGTGCATTTCACCCAGTCATTATTAAGACTGTAGCCCAAGGGTGTAATAAATGTTTTATGGCATGCAAACCAAGGTAATGGAATGCAAATTCCATAATACATCCATACATTTATTTTCTAATAGAGTAAATGATGATATATTTTATCCAAGAAAGCTGCTGAACGACAGCACAAATTCAGAAATTCAGAACAGAAGATAAGTTTAGCCCTTACTTGGTTTGGGACAGCTGTGTGACACAGAAGTATTCTTTTAGAAATCACCCAGTAAATAAAGCTTTAAGAGAAAACATGCTGTTCTTTAATGCAAAGCCCTTTTTGGGGAGGTAGATGCAGTTATCTTACATTTTTATTTCTAATTACATTTCTGTCTTTGAATACTAATGGATTATTTTGCTTGTATTTGTCTTAGGAATATATAGGAGCATTAATGTGTGAGATTTTAATAGGTAACAGGGAAGGTATTTTCCTAGCAGAACTAAACCTATGCTTTATGTTATTATATTCAAAATCCGACAGATTAAGAAATATTCCTGAAGTACAGCAGGTTAAGTAACCTAAATAATAATAGATGTCAGTGTTCTTGCCATTTTTAACCTGTCAAACTACAGTGTAAAGGTTCCAGTAATCACAGTACTGGTTGACTGGATTAGTGTGTGAAACCTCTGTAAGCCATTTTATCTGCCCCTAAGAAATGTTTTCATTTCATTCCCACCTTATTTCCTGATGATGCACAGTGCTTTTGATCCCACCTAATAGACAGTTTCATGCTCATTCATTCCTGTGTTTCTCAGACAGAAATACAGCGACTGAGAGAGTAAATTGTATTACAGAGCATAGCCCAAGTACACACTCAGGACTGATAAGCAACTTCTAAGCTGTAAAAATACTCCTAACTAACTAAGGAGAGCGGACAGGGAGAGCTTCGAGCTTCCCAGTGACTGCTGCTCACGAGGCTCTGTGTGGGTCCGCACAGCAGCCACGGCAGGAAAACCAGCGAGCTGGTACCGCGCGGCGCTGCCTCACCTCGCGCTCGCTTCGTGCATAAGGCAAACGACTTCTCTACGCAGTGCTGAAGCTAATGACAAAGTCTCCGAGTCGCTCATGTTAATTTTTAGTGAAGCAAATTGCCTCGGTGACCTTGGGGACATGATTTTTAGAACTAGGTTCTGAGTCACGTTCCTGCATGTGCAGTCTGACCCAAAGCCTGCCAGAATCGCTGGAAACATTCCCGCTGACCCCACCAGTCTTGGATCGATCAGGCCTTTTACAGACTGTCATCCCCAATAGGCCCTACTTGCATTCTAGGAGAGAAAAAGCAAGTTTAGAAGAGAACAACTGGAAGGAGTGAGTTCATCTCTAACACGAGGGGAATAAGCCCATAAGTAAATTTGGCACCTGGGAGCCTCATTGTGTGCACGGAAGGAGTCACTTACATTTCAGGGCTCCTCATGGCTCGGGCAGGCAAGCAATATTTTGTGATGCTGAATATTTCCAGGTGAGGAATAATCTCTTCTGACAAAGGGAAAGAAAGAGAATATCAGTTTAAAGGGGTCCTTGAGTGACAAGGAAACACAGTTTTATGACCCAGAAGTTCTAGCATGGAGTGGTGGAAACAAAGACAGGCAAAAGCGGGTAGAAAATATTCTGAACAAAACAAACCATTGCACTTAGCTTCACTACGACAGAGGAAAAACCTGCTGTGCAGACACAGGGCCTAGGGTGCTGCTGAAATATGACTCTTTTAGCACACTCAGCATTCAGGCCTATTACTTTGCATTAGAGAAGGAAGCCAAAATGAGGAATAAACGGCATACGCTGTAGCACATCTCTCTTACCTAATTGTGAAAAATATGCCTTGGTTAGAAGACATGCACCTGTACTTAGGAACTCTGAGGAGTGCAAGAGGGAAAAAAAAGGACAAGGTTTCTTCCCGTGGAGATAAAACGCACCAGCCCTGCTAGTTGCCAGCTACAGCAACGATGTCTGAAACCTGTCAGCACTACTGTGATGTTTCTTCACGCGCGCACTGAACGTAGAAGCCCTCCTAAGGTACGGTCAGGTCCTACCCGCCGTACCACCGTACTTTCTATAATAGAGCAGCTCCTGTTGATTCCACTTTTCTTGAGAGTAGGACCAAACCACCAGGTTTAGGCACAGCTTGTCAGTGTTGGTAATCCAAGCTGTGGCTGTTAAATTAAGGAAGTTCAGCAGCAAGAAGACTAAAAGCTATAATGCGGGGAGAGAGGAGGGAGAAATCAATGATCACCTGGCATTTAATATCCAAATTGAACAATTAAAATAGTCTTTGGCATGATGTAATCGCTTACTATCGCAACAGAGGATTTATTGAATATCTGATATGGGGTCATGGCCTTTCAAGACAGCTGTTAGAAAGCACTTAAATTTACTGCCCACTTTTGTAAGATTTTTTTTAATAATTGTTGTAAGACATGATGCTAAGTTAGCAGTTATAAACCTGTCTACCGTATAAATTAACTAAGTGATGGAATCTCATTGGTATATCAATGAACAAAAGTCAATTTTATTTCATGTTTTGAACAGACCATTTTGCTTAAAAAAAATGAAGGAAATTAAGATAAATTGTGTTGCACTATTTTTTGTTTGGGGGGGGAAAAAAGAGAGAGAAAGAATAAGCATATGTGTGTGCTTGGAAAATACTGAAAAATAGCAAGAATTCCTCTCAACTTCCTGTGTTTTATCAACTGAGAAGTTCAAGTGTAATCATCTTAAAAAGTCCTTTAGATTATTTGTATTTTACCCAGGAATTTCATTTGCAAACACTGACTATATTAATCATTACTTCACCAGCTCATTCCAGTGACAGTCAGTATTAACCTCTGCAAAGCAATATGCTAAACATGCGGTTTTCCAAGCATCACAACTAAAACACAGTTCACTTACGAATCCCTCCTTTTATTCCGGGAAACGCAGCTCTTGCCTTTCCTATCTCCTTATCTAGTGATTAAGGCAGACGTCTCTAGGTTAATGCTTATTTATTAAGCAGGTATTGAAGTGCTCAAAAGGTAAAAGGTAAAGGTAAAATATCCTTTCCAAATCTGAAAACAAAAAATCCATTTTACACTTGAAACCTGTAGAAGATTGCATGAGAAATCTGTAAAATGTGCATGGCCACAAAATATAAGATTCAGTTAATTCCACTTTTGCACCTTTTATACTATCATTCAAAAAAGTGCTGCCTTGGTAACTTAGCACACTCATACCCCCATCACCAAAGAAACTTTGTAAGTTCAGACATGAATAGCTACATGCATGTGTTATACACACAGTGTAATAGCTCCTGAACTCAATCAGGACATACCCACATGCACGTGTTGTGCCACCCCGAGACACAGGTTAAGGTCTGAAACACCAGCTGTCAGTTGGGGTGTTCCTTTCTGAGAGAAAAGCAGGTTGGAAGCTTCTGCTTTAAGATATCTCCCATTAGCCATCGAGAACTACTAAGAAGTTCTTACACAAACACCATTTATCAGTTCTTACAAACTGCTTGGGGGAATTCTGCATCTATTCTCCCCCAAATCAACAGTTGGGTCCTCTCGCTGTTGGGTTTGGGATCAGACTCCCTGGTTCCCCTGATTCACTCAGGACTCTGGATCTGGGCCCAGCTGAGGGGCAGCTTCCCTGCTTCACCACCACAAACAACTGCACTTTATTAAGTGTATTAAGCATTTACTCGCGTGAGGAGAGCTATAGGGCTAAGCACTCAACGCTGCTGGCCACCACGTACTGCTCCTCTCCCATCTCCGCTCCTGGGCAGGACGCGGAGCGCCAGCAGGATGCGGAGCGCCAGCGCTGTGTTGGGCGAGCGAGGGCCGGGACGGGGTGAGCTCCGCACTGACCATCTGTCTGGGCAGATCAGGAGGGTTTGGTTGCTATTTTTATGGGTTCATCGAATGAAAAAATTAACTTGGATTTTACAGTGAAGTACTGTAACATAGCAAGGTTTATTGGAATTGGGATCTTAGAGTAAAAGCCATATATTAGAACACTCTGGCAAATCACCACATAAAAAGCACTATGCTGCTTAGAATGCATTGATTCACTCGGTAGTTAACAGTATGTATATACTGTATAACCCTTAAAATGCTAATGAATTATTCTGAGTCAGGTGCTTTCCATCAGCCTGAATATATAGTAACGTACAAAGGTGGAATGGCACAGACATGCTTTACAGTTTTCCTTTCAGCTAATTGCTTGCCTGTAAAATGAAGACACTTGGATCTGGGCAAAGACCTTTTATATAGTGGTATATTAAGGGACAGCAAGTGATTCAGCACATTTCCTGTATGCTGCTTCACTCCATATATAAGATAGAGAAGTTCAAGCAGTTCCAGACATTTTAAATGCTTTCGTTTTGCCAGAATCTCTCCATCTTTTCTTGGCAGATGAGGAATGGGTTCTTTGACTCCCTTACAGCCTTGGGATATTTTCTTGAAAAATTTGTTTTATCATCATATTTGTCTATTCTGGAAGAGACTAAAACAGAAATTATAGTTCCAATTTAAGATCTATCTGGCAGAAGGGAGTGATGTGGACAGTAGCAACTCACCTGTCATTTCCATCATTACAACAAAGAAAGCTAAGTGCCATTTTTCAAACCAATTCATTTCTCTGACACGGTCCCACGGAAGAGCTGCCCTTGCATCTTTAAGCAACAATTGGATGATCAGACTCAGGCACGTAACAGAGATACGAATGAACAGACAAGGAAAACAGGTCTGTAGGCAAACACAGCTTAATTTTGTTAGCTATTATCAACAGCATCAATTTCCTGGTCTCTGATACAGGTGTATGATTACATTAAGAGTTTATTGAAGAACTAATGTTCTTTAATAAGGAGGCGGGAGGCAGGTGAAAAGGAACAACAGTTTTAAGATACAGGGGTGAGTCACCACATGGCTACAAATGCCAAGAGAGACGTTCCAGTAGCCTTAGTAAACCCGTATTTGCTCACCAATTTGGCCAAGAGCATCAGATTCCTCAGATCACAAGGCATGAACTCTATTACTTTAATCATTGTGTAATGCTGTTGCATTCATTCCAGATTCACAGTCGCAAGCACTTAAATCTCCAAGAACCTCATTTAGTTCTACACAACATGGGGGCTGGGGACAAAGTGGAGAAAAGTCTTCTCGGGGTCATACTGCTACCCAGCATTTCATCAAGCCACAGCCCTGAGTCTGAAGCTGCCCTTACAGACAGCCCCAGGGCAGCGGATGATGAAATCAGCCCCCTCCGATCACCCTTCCCGGAGGACGCCCCCGTGTCACGTATTCTGTATGAGGAACTCAGGACAGTTGGGCCTAGTGTGGACCTTTTCAGAAGCATCGTGACTAGATATGTCTTTATCGGCAGAGTGTTCAGCAGAGACCCGCTCACGTTTGCTTTCAGCTAGTAATTCTCAACACAATAATCAGAAGGCTTGACCAGAGATAAGAGAGACTATCACCCACCATCACGTCTGCTCATAATAAATGCTTCTTCCAAAAAGAGCAGCATAAGCAAGCTCAGTCATTGTACAAAAATACGAGTATTCATTAATTTCACTTCTAGCTGTGGTGCATTCAGACACCGCAGCGACAAACACAGGTCAGATCTGAACTATTAGGCCTCTGAGCCATTTCCCTGGGTCTGGAGAAGTTGAACCTAACGCAAATTGGGTCAATATGTTTGATTGGGAAGTTTCTAAGGAAAGTGCAGGCTGTAGCAAGAAGTGATTAAAGCTATTAATTTAGTGGCATTTTTCCCTTCTGAATCACTAATAAAACAGCAATAAATGTGCCCACTAATAAAACCATTACCTGCTAGAGAGATGCTGTCTTGCACAGCTGACACTGTGACAAATGCGACCACTGCAAATTCCATTGTGCTCTTGCAGTGCCTTGCACAAATTCCAGTCTGAGGAATTACACTGCGTGTACCCAAAATTTGCCTTTAAGTTTTAGCTGAAAAAGTGACATTTTATATAGTGAGCCACTTAAGCTCTAGCTAGCTCTCTAGGGACTGCTTCTTTGTGAGTAATGATTCACTCGTAGACCCCTATCCCTGGAAACAATTGCTCATGGAAGGACTTTTGTCTGTACATACATCAAAAAAGTTAAGGAGTAATGTCTCAGTGGAGTCAGCTGATGGCTCAGGTCCTGCCTTGCAAATGGTTTTCCAGAATGTCCAGGATATGCTAGGTATATGGCAAAGGAAACGGGCACTTAGCACTTTTCTCATTCTTTCTGAATGCAGTAACTTCACAGGAACGGAGCCACTGAGAACTCAGAGGGCAACAGCCATGAGAAGGGAGCCCTCATGGTCACAGATTCTGTTGTTGTCAGCGCATCCCCTTTGGAGGCCAATTCCAACAGCTGCTTTCTATTAATACCCACACAAGAAAAATAGAGGAGGTAAAAGAGAGAAAAAATGATTTTTTTTTGAAATAATGGCTTAATCTTGCAACGTAGCAGGGAACTGCTGTGGAAATTGGTGTCCCTGCTTCTGCTGGGATGCTTTCAGAGCTGCAGACGTTACCCATCGCTGCCTCTGAACCGCCTGTCCGGATCCCTCTCCTTTCTCAGCCAACAGTCCCACCGTCCGCCCACCTCTGACCTGTTCAGCCTGACCCTGACTCCTGGAAGGTGCCACTTTCATGTACACAATTAAATTCACTTCTCAGCTCAGAAGCAGCAGCACATGGCCTTTATATTGACCCTCCGAACAGGGATTAAATCCCCTTTCTACACAAGGTGGCTAAATCCATTCCCTATGTGAAGGAGCCTTGGTCTGGGCAGAGCATTGTAAATTCCACAGATGAACAATTGCCTTGAAAAAGATGATCAAGAGATCCCGGAAAGAACCTCCCCAGCTTTAACTCTGATGCGATGGCTCCCCAGAGTAAGGCCATATGGTTAGAGAAGTCTAAGTAGTGCTGCCCTCTCTCCTTTCTCTTTTTTCACGGTGCATTGGCTATTATTTGTTTCCAGTTAACAAAATGCACCTTTCAGCTTTGAGCCATGAGTTAACTTTTCTCTGACTAGGCATATTAGTTCATTTCTAAAGGGGCTTTTGAAAGGTTCTACTTTTATCCATAAGTCCCGAAGGATATATTTGGATGAAGATCCTGTCCCACTTCGAAGTCATTTTTATTTTATTTTTTAAGCCAGACGTGTAGCATTGATTTAATCCCTAACGTATTTGCTCTGAAAATGCTTTTGAGTCCATGTAAAAGTATTTCTTTTTCTCCTAAAGAGAAAACACAAATTTTGAAGAAAGCTATGGTCACCTTTACATGCCACATTAGCTCATCAACTTCTCTGCATATGAGAAGAGGAAAAGTTTATTTAAGAACATGTTCCCAATCATAAATCAGAACTTATTTCTTCAGGTGAGGGATAGGTTTGTGAAGCTTTACTATTCGGATCAGCTATTGTTTGTTTTGTATCATAGGTTCCTGTAAATTTATACTCCAGATTTAGCCTCTCTAAATTCTGCAGCATCAGTGACCCACAGTCACCAATTGTCCTGCAATCACTCTCCAAATGTCTTTAAGTCAGGAATGTTCTCAAGTGATAAATATTTATAGCTGCAGATGTTGTTTCATTTGCAAAAGAAAGATCTGCAAGTAAGGAGAAACTGGAAAATGAATATTAATAAACTGCACAAGGAGAGAAAATGAGAAATACTATATGGCTCAGATCCATGAGAAGAGCAGGGCATCAATTCATAATGGGCAAATAATTCATAACAAGTAACATATTCAATACATTTCACCTCTTTTTTTTATTCTAGTAAATTGCATACCAGCAGACAGTGATTTTGTCTAATTTCCTCGTAATTCACAGTTCCCAACTAAGTAGTTTCTGTAAAGAATTATTAGCCTTAGATAGTTTGTGGCAAAGTATTCCATAAGCAATAACATTTTGGTCTGGACAATTCTGATTGGACCTTAGATAAGTTTTTGTCCCCTGACCTGGCAGGTATAACTCATAAGATTCAGTATTCTGATTCTCACATTTACAGTTTTTTTGCTTTACTTTTAGGGAACATTTCTAATGTTTGATTAAAATATTCTGCTACTACAAACCGTCCTGCTAGAAAACTCATTGCTTTGAGCAACTCTGGAAGGAGAATAGTAAAATAGCAAAAAAACACAAGCAAAATGAAACTGTCTGAAAAAAAATTGAATTACTACTCAACAGTGAGTCACAGTAGCCTTTAAGTATGTAATGGAGAAGCATTTATCAGAGTTTCAAGACAGACTGGAGTCAATGCATTCAATAACTTCCTACATTAGCTAGTAAAAAAGACGGGCAAAAAAAAAAGACTAGCCCTTCCTTCTATATATGTGAAGAATGTTTGCATGTGAGTAGGTAAAATGTTTGATTTTGTATTCTTTCCTCTTTTAAGGGCTATCCCTTAATACCCCCAACCTATTCGTTTTGTACTTAAGTGACCTTTTTAGGGATAACCCAAAAATAAACATAAAAACTATATTGGAAACTATACAACTGAGAGAAATGTCTGCATTTATGGGGATATTTGAATTTCAAAGGAGATAATTGGCAAGACATTTTATGTGAAAGAGATCCAGCCTCTGGCTGGACGAACACAAACTCCACACTGATTAAATTAAATCAAAGTGTCTGTTATCTTATTCACTCACAGAATTACAAGGCAGGATGACTACAACGTGCACTTTAGATACGTGCTTCGCCCTAGGTGCCTCTTTGCAATGCTGAGTCTGGAGCTTCTGCAAGAGATGACACACCATAACCATGAGTCCCAAGCCTGCGACAGGCTGGAGAAACCACATGAGAGAAAACAGCCAGCCTTGTCTACAATTGCAAAGCCATTTTGTAAGCTATATAAGCATTTGGTCAGAATATAGAACAGTTTTGACTGATGCCACATTCATATATGCTTAAACATGAGGAGAATTACTCAATTTTGCAATGGCAAAAAGATGACAAAGAGACGACAATTTTTGGCTCTTTTCCTCTGTGCAGCGGGCTGAGGTGAAGAGCCACAGAGCCATCTTCCAGCAGAGCTCAGGCACTACTTGAGGATATAATGCAAAATGACATTAGCCTGGCTCCAGCTATAGGCTTCGGGCCTTACCTCCCTATGCTTACTTGAAATGCAGCTGAGAGGGAACTCCTTCCCGTGTGACACAGTAATCCTCTCCACTAAAAGCGTTTATCTTCTTAAGAGGTGAACATTTTTAACTGATGTTTCTCATTTTTAAAATCGGAGCTCTTGCTTTTGTGGGCAACAAAAGAATTTGCATGCCTTCAGTAAATACACATCACAGGTCTACGCGAAGGATCACGCAAGCTCTGACATGCCCAGGTGGAGGCTCACGAATACATCAAATATCAAACCTCAGTCTCAATTACAGCGTGTCTGAACTTTGATACCAATCTTTCACACAGCTTTGTCATTTATTAATATGATCTTACTAAGGGCATGTTGGCTCACATCTGTTTTGCTATCTGCAGTTCCCTGCTTTTGGTTAATGAACATTCTATTGAACCCACGAGTACCTTCCCAGCGAGAGCAAGACTTTTACTTGAGCTCTCTAAGAGTGAAATAGCAGAGAGTGTAGGACCCCTAGCACTTTTTTAAACAAAGGGTAGAACCAGTACTCTTAAACACATGCTTTGGTGTTGCTACCTCTAGACCCTGTCCTGTTACAAGACCCAGTTTTGCCTTTCCTTTGAGCACTACAGTTTTAATCTCAGAGCTGTCTTATTCAGAACTCTGGTTCAGATCTCACAAGACCTCAGTGAGGACGTTCGTATCATTACTAATGTTCCTGACAGATGTTCCACCATCTCTCAGCCCTATCTAGTGGGTGATATGAGTCATTTGAATTTATTTCAAGTCAAAGAACTGCAGGTTTTTCTCGCTAAGAAAGCGGATCCACCATAAACACTGCAATACAGTTGAATACAGTGGGATATTTTGGGGAGGACTGATAGTCACTAGGGGTACCTGCTGTAAATGCTGCTTCACAACCACGTCATCCATCCAGCACTCCATAAATTTTTCTATGTACCTCAACGTGACATGTTACCATTTTTAGTTCATTTCTCATGCAGACTGGCCACATGATGACAAAGCAGTAGAGGAAGAGTAAGCCACTTGGGAACGCGCAAGTAAACTAAAAAAATCTTAGCTCAGAATTTATGAAAATAGTAGCTATATCGTGTAAAATGAAAACTTCTTTCCTTACAGTTCTGTAGACAAAATCAATTCAGTTTCCTGCACATTAAGGAACATTTTTTTTTTTAATTATTATTATTTTGACCTCACTGGTAGTGAGGCATTCCCCATTGTGGCAAAGGGAGGGTAGATTGCAGAGGAAGATCTTTTCTTTTCTCCCTTTTCCTCAAGCTTCAAATTGTAAGTAGAAATCCAGGGCATAGGAAGCTTTAGGGAAGCTAGCAGGAGCCTCTCCTCTCTATTTTTTTTCCCCTCTTCCACTTCCTGCACTTTCCTAGACAGCCTTTTACCCATTCCATCTTATTCTAATTCACTGAGACTCATCTTTGTAGGATTTGTGCCACAGGCTAAGTACAGGCAGCACGAGTGTGGGTTTTGATAGCTTTGGTGAAGGGAATGTGGCTGGCTCCCACAGCCTCCTGCCCTCAACCCCAGTTCTCAGAGATTCCCCTTCATTCTGGCACAGAGCTGCTACAGGCAGCCCTCCACTGCAAAGCCCCACACGAGTACCAGGGCAGGGCTAATACAAACATTGAAAAAAAGAAGACAAGACTTGGACCAGTTTGTTCAAAAATAAATATTTTTGAGTTGACTTCCACACCATTTTAGGAGGGAGCTCTCAAGACAAAACTTTGGACTGGCTGTGATTGTTGCTGTTCCATGGCTTGACTTTTGTAATCTGCATTTCAGGTTAAGATAATCTTTTTAGTTTATTGTTAGGGTACCTACTTTGTACTCTGATGTTCACCAAGACACTTTTCTTGGAAGAAAATTNGTTGCTGTTGATTACTTTTGTAATCTGCATTTCTAGTAAAGCTTTTCAGGTTAAGATAATCTTTTCGGTTTATTGTTAGGGTACCTACTTTGTACTCTGATGTTCACCAAGACACTTTTCTTAGAAGAAAATTTAATGTAGCATGATGCCTTTCCAAGAAAGTTACAAGGAACAGTGGAAATAAAGAGATGTTGAGCATAGCAGTAAAAGTACTAGAGACACTCACTAATCATGGAATATCTAGTTTGCTATCTGCAGTTAAGTAACATGGCTCATCTTAATCTGTTCAACTATTTCATTTTATCCTATTTGACTTCTCATTCTCCCCATCGCAATCACCTCCATTTCCAAATATCATTGAAAAATGATGGATCTAAATTTTCCCATGTTTATTTGAACATGTTCCATGGGCTTTGCAAATAAATTAAATTCCCCACACATAAAGTCCCATTGCTTACAACATCTCAGTGTACTGCTGGAAACAATCCTGTCTGGATGGGAGAATGAAACCGATTATTTAATAGAAGTTTTCCAACTCTCCCAGTTCTCTACCCTGTGGGCACAGTGCTTTGAACTGGACAACTTCAGAAGTTTAATGGAATTTCTCCTATTTATATCAAGGCTGAATCTAGCTCTGCAAGAAGAAAGTGGTTTCTTGTTTGTGAGCAATACCTTTTGCCCTTAAAACCTAGTCAAGACGTCACGTCTTTCAAATGAAGTTTCAAGAAACAGTGGAAGGTATATGTAAAGGAGTGGGGTGCCAAGAATAAGTGAAAGAATATCAGTCTTACAAAAGAGGTGTAATAAAATTGGACTCAAAAGATTTTTTTTGAATCCTTATTCAAGTAAAATTCACATTTATACAAGTGAGTGTTTTGCTTGGGTGACAAGCTGATTGTGGCTTACACATAGCAGTGAGCAACCAACAGCTCCAGTATTTAAGGGTATCCTCTCACAACAAAGATACGGCTCAAAACTCAGGTTTACCATTTGACATACATAAAAAGGAAGGTTTTATAGACAGTTTTGTAAGAACAAACAGTCATTATTGAGTTACTTAGCAAATAATAATGATAGCAGCATCACACTGGTGATTGCTGTCTATGAGTAACGAGCTGATGCTCTTTGTATATTTATTATTAGGTTCTCTGTGTTGATGAGCTATTGAAAGTAGCTTTACTCATTACATACATCTTCATATTGCAATCAATACAATAGTACACTTTTTATAGACATAAAAATATTAATTTGTTCTTATTTATACACCACAAAGACACAGAACATCTTCACTTCTATGATAAAGACTTCATTCAAAATAAAGTATGGTTATATCATCACTGGGGTTAAGAAGATTTTATGTTTACTACTCAAAAGATTAATGGGTCACTCAAGCATTTACATTCTCATACATTTTTATGACAGTACTATGAAGTAAATTTGATGTATGTTCAGAAGAGAATGATAGGTTTAAATGTCTAACAGCTGCTCTTTTGAATTTCAGCAATGTTTTAAGTGTTGCTACCATTTAGCACTTCGATTGCTCACTGCAATTTACTGTTTGCATGCCCTGGTTAGTTGTATTTGCACAGGAAGACAAAAGAAAAAGAACTAGGTGCAGAGTAGGAACAGTTTTACTTCCTTTCAGGCACCTGAATCTAATCAATCTCACAGCAAGCAGTGGTGGGGCAGGGTGGGAGTAAGCACTTCTCAGCGTGTGTAGTGAAAGATTTCAGGGGAAAAGCATCCTAGGTACAGAAGTGGAGCGCACAAACACACACCCTTGGTCTGCGTGGTTTGAAGAATATTCCACATTTTGAAATGCATTAAATATCCTCTATATCACCAAACCAGTTCTGGTGAGTAAACAGCCCGGAGGGGGGTTGATTTCTGCAAAACAGGCTATTGAAATTGCATGGGGCTGGGAGTGGCAGGAGCAGCAGGAAGTTCTGGTCTTTTAGCTCCAATCAACTGAAACAGCTTCAAATGCTGTTGTAGTCTTTTCCAATGCGAAGTACACAAGGCTAAATGCAATGCACTTGGTCCGTTTCATTTAAGACAAGCCTGTTTAACACAGCAGGGGAACACGGCTCTCTAATCACCCCCTACTATGAACCAGAGCCAACACAGAGGCAATTAAATGAGAAAGATCAGAATGTCACTATAGGCAAATACAAGCTATGCTAGGGGACAGGGCAGTCGCTGGGGACCACACAGATCTGCCTGGAACTCCTCATTCTGCTTCCAGCCCCAGCTGCTCCCCAGCACCTCTGGCCTCCAGCCGTCCCCAGCGAAGGGGCAGGGCTGAGGGTGCAGCTCGCGGCGTGCTGCGTGTGGAGGCTCCGCTCGGCCACGGAGGAGCACGAGCGGCACCGCGCAGCCCCGTCTGCCCCCGTTCTGGAGGGCTCACACGGCACCCCTGAGTCAGGCTTTCACAACTGCCTCATTATGTGAATGAGCAAAAAGACGACTGCATTTGATTCCAAAAGCAGCCAATAAATCTTTCAGAAGCCTAATTTTATTTTAGGAATGGTGCCTCGGGCAAGACTTGTGTGGCTTAGAAGGAAAATGTTGAAAACACTTGCAAAAGTTCTCTAAAACCTGGTCTACCCGGTTTCTGCTATTCTGAAGAGACTCAACGCTTAGTGACTCTACAGAGCTGGGGATTAGGAAGAATACCCTGTCACCCATAGGAGACCCAGGCTGCTGTTAACTCCAAGGTTGTCATTGCAACACGTTTACTTTGTAGTTTGACTGCCTGGAGCGATACAACGTGCAACTCAAAGTACTCTCTTAGAGCTCTACACTGACAAGGCAGAGCCTTATCATCCACCCCACTATCTCACCTTCTGGCCATGCAGAACAGGCAAGACAATCCTGGTAAATACCACCTGGATCCTGGTCAATGCCATCTATGCATCTGGCTGTGTTGGCCTGCGCCCTCTAAACCAGGTTTTCAGTACGCCTGCCCACACGGTTCAGTGACGTCCCCTAGTCTCAGAGCAATCGACAAAATAAACGGCCTTGGTCCCTGCATCGCTTGGTCTCTCCGGTCCCTTGGGACATCGCCCTTCATTAGACACCCCCTTCCCCCACCAGTCAAGAGCCCCCAACAAGAGTCCTGTACGCCCTGTCTACGCAGTGTTAGGCTATATATTAGAACATAGTGCCTTGTATGTGCATCGTTTAAGTGTACGGTACAAGGCACTATGTATGTGAGTGTATGAATATATATATATATGTATGATAAAAGACACTTCGGCATACAGGAAGTACAAAATCACCACTAGCTCTAGAGGAGGCCTTGCTACTTGGGAAAGGCTAAAAAACCTCACGTTCCAGAATTAAAGGCATAAAGGAGAAAACTACAATGATTTTAATAATACAGAAACCTTTTCTTGAGCAGTAACATTTATTTGCCTTCTAAATGATGTGCATCTAAGATTCTTAGCCCTCCTACCCTAGCAGCCATCCATGACCTATAAAATCTGAAGGAANGTATGTGAGCGTATGAATATATATACGTATATAAGACACTTCGACATACAGGAAGTACAAAATCACCACTAGCTTTAGAGGAAGCCTTGCTACTTGGGAAAGGCTAAAAAACCTCACGTTCCAGAATTAAAGGCATAAAGGAGAAAACTACAATGATTTTAATAATACAGAAACCTTTTCTTGAGCAGTAACATTTATTTGCCTTCTAAATGATGTGCATCTAAGATTCTTAGCCCTCCTACCCTAGCAGCCATCCACGACCTATAAAATCTGAAGGAAAGCACAACAAGCAGAAATCATTTAGTTAACTTGTAGCTGCCTCAGAGCAGTAAGGCCGGGCCTCAGCACGCAGGGCAGCGCGGCTCGGAGCTACAGAACAGGAGCCGCACAGCAGAACCCAGCACCAGCCTGGGCGCGGGGGAAGCAGCGCTTTGAAACCAAGAAAGAAACAGAAGATGCAGAAACAACTTGTGCAGAGCCAGCACACATAAGCTGACTTCTTAAACGGTTCAAGTAAAACATTCAAAAACCTGATCATTCAAATTGTTGGCTGCTTTATCTAAACTCATCTTTGCTAGCCTGCCCATGCCCGAGCTTTCTGCTCTACACAACGCGGTTCATAACAGTTTTCTGCTTTGCTCATGCATTGATCAATGATTTAAAGCACTTATTTCTTTAGACTAAAGACTTCTGCTGAAATATCAATTCTTAAATCATTTAATGTGTGGCAATATGTCTAAAAAAAAAAAAACCTCATTTCAGTGTGAAATTTTGGCCAGTTTAAGCTCATCTAAGTTGGCAAAGATGTTTGAATCAAACTTTTTACCACTAAAATTTTCCATAAGAGATCAATTACCATAATGAAGAATTAATTACAAATTCAGTTGACATTATGTTCCATTAATAGGCGACCTTTGGACAAAACTACTGAATTTCATTTCTGAAAAAAAATTGTTTCTAGTGGAAAATAAACTTTTTTATACTTAAATCCTTGTTGTGCAGACAAATTTTCTTCAAATTAATATTTAATATATAAAAACCTAACTACAAATTTATTACATTATTATTTCTATTCAGTAAATCAAAAATGGTCTCTTATTATTATAATGATATTGCCTAGCATTATTTTCTTCTATACACAGATTAGTTGCCCGATTTCTCCAAACATACTTCATTATGACTAATAAAACCCAGATAAATAAGTGTAGATACACAAATTAGGACAAATATAGTGTTATTAATGTTGCTTTAATTTATATTCACGAGAAAACTTACAGCAAGGTATAAATTTACTTGCTGAAGAAAATAAATGAAAAGATAATTAAACTCTAATTAAAATTACACTCTGATGTACAGCTGCAAGGATGTGCAATTCTAGCTCAAACATCATTAACCATGTACGTTAGCATTTGTTTGTACTTATAAGTAGGCATGAATTTATTTAAAAAAAAACAAAGATCTCATTTCAGCACCCAAGCACACACTTAGTTCCCTTAAAGATGGTGTATTTAAGCTGCTCAATAGAATTATTCATACGCTTAAGATTAAGCCCGAGTGATCTGCTGAATTCAAGCTAGACTGAAACTAGGCTTAGTTTGTGGATCTGCCATGGTGTGGGAACAGGTCCTGGAACCAGAGCGCACCATTTGTAGCTCCGTATTCGGGGTGTGCATCGTGCCAGCCTTGGGCTCCCAGGGTGGCGTTGGGAGGAGTTGGCTCCAGGGAGCGGGCAGAGCTGGTGAGAGACCAACCTGCGTTGTGGGAGGGCCGGGGTGCAGTTAAAGCAGTGGTGGGCTCGAGATGCCAGTGCAGCCGCATGCGGGGTCACCTCCTCCACACTCCATGTGCCGACGCACGCACAGTGCCCTCAGCTGAGATCACACCGTGCACGGCCGCGGCACGAGACTCTGCGTTTCTGTGCGAGAGCACAGAACAGCCAAGACAGCACACTAACTGCCTAGGCAAAACGGATATGCAAAGTGGAACGCATATTTGCATAGAGACAAGACTGAAAACACGGTGTCTTGCAATCTTACCAGGCACAGGATGCATCACTGAAGAGCCAAGAGAAGCTTAGTCCCCTGTAAGTGCATCTAGAAACACTTGCCCAAATTCTCTCATGTACCTAGTGCAACGCTGAGCGCACACAGTACACACCTGTGGCGACTTTGTTGTCCTCAGTCAGCACAGACCATTTTCAGATCCTACAGGGCCCTTCTAGACTAGGCCAAATAGCTCAGCTGCAGACCTTCGCACTTCACTATCCCACAAGCGTGTTTCCCAGTGCCCTCACTTCTGCATCACAGACAAGCGACAGGCCAGTTCAGAGAGCAAGAACTTGTCCTTGTAAACACACAGAAGGAGTAAAAAGTGAACAGAGGCTCTTCCTCACTTTGTAGGTTTGAACAGGTATTTCCAAAAACATGAACAAAGTCCATGAATTTCTATATCCAAAGCAACCTTTTGATGACTGAGTAGCTGGACTGAGACCTTCGTGCTAAGGGAGCTGTAACTATGTTCTCAGTTACTCTGAAGCTTCTGCCACTTGCAAGGCAAAGACAAAGTGGTATAAAATCCAGCAAGTCAGAATGATTCAGTAACATCCCCTTTCTCTAGGTTGAGATGATTGCAAACGTACTGGATAGTCTAGAATTACTCACTAATTCTATAGTCTTCTGAATGGTCTTTACAGAATTAGAAACCAAAGCAATTTGATCTACTAATGATGAATTCTTTAGTGTCAACAGCTATTTATATGCTTGTACTTTCCCCACTATCCACATAGAACATTTTCAGACGTAAGAAGAAAAGACAGCATTCATTTTGGTCTTTTGGCTGTCTTCTAATATCTAACTCACTCCCCTGACCTGCATTTATACTGGCAAGAGCACATTCTTGAAGTATTTTACCTTGGCAAAGACCTCTCTTTTGCAAATGATGGAAGACTCATTATGGGACAAAATAAAAAGCACTCCAGATTCAAGACTTGGGCCTTCACATTGTTGTCAGCATTAAAGGTTTGATTATACAGCTAGAAAAATTACAGAGAGGCATCTCTGACTGGCTTGATTTAGTTTTTATAAAACAAGAAAAATCTATATTATAGTCCTTCCTTGAAAGGTCTCGTAGGAAAGGAATAATTATGGAGGTCTCCAGGTAAAGTCTTAAAAAAAAAAAATACACACACACACACATATATATATATATCTTACTGTACTTTCATTGAAGTTAATGGTAAAAACCCTGCTAATTTCAGGTATACAAGACTACATTTGTAATGAGTACGTAGCAGTAGGAAGTTATGTAAGATAATTGATGCTAGGTTTCCCTTAAAATTAATCACACTGAATTAAATCTGTCTGCACTGCACCTTCAAGAAAGCTCTTCTACATTCAGTTCTGTCTTCTGTCCTATCATTTTCCTTAACTTCTATTCCAATTAGTGTCCAGAAATGTCTAGGTTCTGCTCAAACTCTCAGTTGTTTTGAGCACTAAACATTCCAGTCCCTACATAACCTGCTCTATCCTCTTCTCTCAGGATGTTCAGATTTGCAAAGCTAGTTATCAGGATTGCAACTTAAGAATTAACTGCTCTGGATTGACATGTTGTAAAATGTAGTAGGTGCTTAAAAAAGAAAAACAAAAGAAAAAAAAGGGAGAAGAGAAAGAATGCCACAAGCAGAGCTAAGGTAGACAAATAGGAGCACATGCATCAAGTGCCTAAGAAGGTGCCATGGCTCCATGTCCCTTAGGAGGCTCAGGGCCATGGTCCGACCCCTGCTCTTCACTGCTCAGGTGACCTCCTGCCTCCCCGGCTGGGCTCCCCTGTCCTGGGGCTCCCATCCCCACACGGACCACGCGGGTGGAAAGGGAAGGCAGGGCTGGGGGCTGCCAGGGCCCCTAGCACAACCCGGCAATTTGCAGAGGGGGCAGCGGCTCCAAGCACTCGGTTTGACTTTCCTGGGCTGCTTCTCCCAGGAAGCAGAGGCAAACTGGGCTTTAAATTCTGATTTTAGGTTTTGTAATTCTCATAAGTGACAAGAGAAAGCTTTTTTTGATGAGACACAAACATTTCTAGAATTATTTGTTAATATTTTTTGGCAGCTGTACATATACTACTCTCTTGCTGTGACCGTAATCGAAGCCTAATGTTGCTCCCAAGGAATTCTGTGGCAGTATTCCCACTGACTGCAGCGCAAGCAAATCTGGGGCCTTTGTTTGGTCAAAGCTGTTCCAGATGGAGTCCAGAGGATTCCCACTTGGAACTCGAGCTTTAAAGAACGATTCTGCCCTTCTCTTCCTAATGTACTTTTCTGGCTCTTGCTGTGGTTGACCTGTTGGGAACAACAGCGGAAATGACCTCCTACCGTTGCAAGACCCCTCAGGAGGGGGCACGTTTGGCTTTATTAGCTGCCCACCTGTCTAATCAGTGCTAAGAAAATTATATTTGGTGCAGTTCAAGGGACGGTGCTGTGTATATTCAAAAGGTTTTATTTAGTCACAGAAAAGCATTTACTCCTGAGACAGAAGTGTAGTCATGCCAGCGACAGAATCTGAAGGATGCAAACCATCTAGTTCACTTCTCAGAGAGCACTGGTGTGTCTACACTGCAAACATAAGGCACGCAAGATGGAAGTTACCCCCAAAAAGGAATGTGACAATCACAAAAGGGAAAAATCTCCTTAGTTTTCCAGTGAAGTCCCCTGGGATGACTAATGACCCAGAATTTAAATTTGCAACTCGCTTTGTAAAGTACTATTATTATCTGCAGCAAGAATGAGCTATTGGCCCAGCAGTAATTTCTGCATGGAACTGAAAGGGGCCCAGGCCTCAGGGGACAAATACCCAAGAGCACCACTCTTAGATATTTACAATTGAGCATCAAAAATAAATAAAATAAAACAATACGCACCTACACATTGCTGGTCACATTTGAAAGTTGAGATAGCTATCATTGAGTATTACCTTTACACAGAACTTTCCCTCCCTTAGTGGTGGTTAGTAACTCACTGCTGATCTACGGCCCTAGCTCTAAAACAAACTGATCCTTGCTCATGCAAGCAGGGCTTCCGAGCAGAGACTGCAAGCTTAGGCCAGCAGAAGGAGAAGCACTGCCTTCCGTGTTACTGCAGGACCCAGCTTGAGTTTTTTGCTCTGTTACATTTGATTTGAGAACACCATGAAAAAGCAACAAGTTCTCGATTCAGATGAGATGATTCACCAAGCCATGCAGCTAGGCATGCACATCTCCCAACACCCCTGTGCTGCCAGGAACGTGCCTCGCAGTGAGGCCTCTTAGCAGTTTTTCCAATCCATACTTATCCCAGCAGACTCAGTTCCTCCTTAAATGACACGCCTGAACCCAGAGAGGCTAAAAGCCAAGCGCCCCAGGTAGTTTGCTGGGCTGAAGGGCCAGTGCAGAACACACTGACACAGGGCACCTGCATGCCTAGAACACACAAGGTTTTCATCCTGTCTACCAGGAAGAGCGATGTTGTAGAACCTTTGCTATGCCAAGCACTCTACCAACTTAAAAATTTGTTTCAGAAGTCAAGGTTTTCTTATCTTGATGGGCATTTTAGCTTTAGAAAGCAGATAGGCCTCAAAGGCAAAAGGGCATCTGTTAAAATTTTCTAAGAACTACTACAGTAAATTATAATAATTTAGTCACGTTTCATTAACGCGCATACTGGAAAACTAGTGAGCATAGGAAGCAAATCCTTTACACTGCCACAAAATGTCTAAGATACTTGTATTTCAAATCAACAGCCTGAGGGTAAAATAGGAATTCTGACTGACTGCTTTTCCATCCGCACAACTACTATGTTTTACCTTTTTAAGCTACTGCGGATGAATCTACTCATTCACTAGCAGCACTTGGTTGGTGTAGCTAGGTTACAAGACCAGAAAATAAATACTAGCTTACAGGAGTTAATAGAAAGCAAGGAGAAGAGCAACCTTTTAAAACTGTTATTCACTGAAAGGAAGAGAAGAGAAAAAAAAAAAAAAAATGCTAGCTTGTTGGTATTGGGAAATGCTGATTAAAATGACCATCTATCATTATCCAAAAAAAAAAAAAAAAAAAAAAAAAGTTCTGTTTTGGTTTTGGGGAACACTTATTAAAAAAGCCATTATTTTTTTCAAAAAAAAAAAAAAAAAAAAAAAAATCCATCTTTGCATGAAGTTCTAGAGCAAATAACCCTCCTCTGACTCGAGCAAACGCTGCACTGGGCTTTGAGCCGGTGTTAGTGCCAGTGAAGCTGTTGATGGTTTCCCAGATGACAAACTAATGTAACAGACTTTGCAACCAGGAGGCAGAGATAACTATAATACCTCATGAGGCTCCAAAACCTGCCTGACAGCTTTCCCTTTGCTACATTTCAGCATGATGAGAGGAAGGCAGCGAGCAGAAGCAGCACACATGATAAGGTATGTGATGCTTTGTATCAGGCAAATTTGTATGACATTTTCCCCCTTCCGTTTTCTCAGTGAGTGAGTGAAAGTCTGTGCATGTTTGTCAGACTGGCCCTCCATTAAATGTCTCTTCATGGAAATAAGGGGATATTTATGCACAGTGACTAATGAATGGATGCATTCCAGCATCTGCTATTGTGTATTTCCTGTAAAGTCATTTATTATTCTATCTAACAAACACAGTGTTCTTGGGTTGATGCTTAAGATTAATGAGGCATTTACTCCTATTCAAGAAACAAGTTCAGAAGACACATTTTCTCCCATTCAGCTGTGCTGATAGTTTAATTAATGCCATTAATACATATAAGTCACCAAAACCTGCTTTACGGTAACGCAGAGGAAGGTTGCAAAACAAGAAAGTTTCAGAGGCAAAGCTGCAACTTAACATTTCCCTGTGCTTCCAGGTAACACAGGATCCCCCAGACAGCGGGTGATCTTATGGACGATACAAACAAGATGTAACGAGCTGAGGCAGTGACAGAATATCAGTCTTAACTCTCCGCTTGTGTGGGCTTAGACAAACCCTTAATGAATTTCATTATAATATTTTGTGTGTGGATGCATGTCATAATTTTTCCCCCTAGTAGCACAAGGAGAAAAAATGCCCTCTCACTGAAATGTATGAGTTAATACAGTAGATCATAACCACCGCTAAGGTCTACAGTTTAAAGATATGTTAGAGGAATTTTTAAAAATGTGCAATATTACACAGTTAGAGCAGGAGGAACGTGTTGGCTCTTTCAGTGCTCCTAGACTTCTAGGCTGAAGTTTCTGCATGGGGCCTTTTTTTTGGTTAGGGGTGTGTCTGGGCAACAGATCTTGCCCAAATGCCAGACCTGCTCCAGCCAGCACTACAAGCTTGGTTTGAACAGGAAAGTCACTAGGTTCACACTCGAGAAAAGGAGACTCAGAGAGCAGGGCGAGGGTGATGGCGCACACCAAGACGACTGTTAGCAAGTGGCACGTTGAGGGCTTCCCAGCTCTTTGCCCAGGAGGGAGCACAGTACCGGAATCAGGCTGTGCCACTCAGGCACAAACACATGTTCGGAAGCCTTATCCGGAGTTAAGGTTTCAGGCATACTCGGGGCAATCTCCTTCCCCGGTGACTCAAAATGACCACCTCATGGTCCCTATTGACACCTGGACCTTAAGCACAAGGTGTTGAACAGCACGCAACAACATTCATACTAAATGTAAAAGCACATTGCACAGACAGAAGCCTTCAGAGATCCAGGCCCATACGGCATACAGCTATATTACAAGCATAGATTGCTCGCTGAGCTTTGGAAGATGGATCATTGATTCCATGTGTTTGCACCTCATAATTAAAACTTTTCTCTCCTCTCTTCCTCTGTCTTATCTCAGAGACTTATTAGAGAAGGAGAAAAAAAGAAAGAAAATGAACAAACGAGCAAGCAAACCGCCCCCTTCTCCACAAACTCAGCTCAAAAGGCGTTTTCAGCATTAGCTTGTGTCTCCAAGCATGATAAATAAGCAAATCAAAATTTAACGGAAATTGCAATAACAGAAGCAATAGATCCCATATGTCTAGGCTGCTGGTAGTGCTATTTCACCATATAACTTGCTCAAGTCAACAGCTGCTAAAAGCAATCCTGTTCATACAATTGATGCCTCCCGGCACTGGGTTGGATTTGGGTTTCTTACAATGCCTGCCAGAACCAGAAACTCCTGAAGGAGCAAATAGGAAAAAAAAGCATTAGCTGCTCTCAGTGTTACTGAAGTTTCTAAAGCAGAGTAGCAAGTATCCATGCAGGCCAG
This sequence comes from Crypturellus undulatus, assembly GCA_013389825.1. NCBI lineage: Eukaryota > Metazoa > Chordata > Aves > Tinamiformes > Tinamidae > Crypturellus > Crypturellus undulatus. Next base: position 936,761 of record VWPW01023252.1, read on the forward strand.
AATGAAGATACACCAATGCTGTCAAGAAAGTGTTGGAAGAGCTGTCCTACAAAGAAACATTTCTGCACATACAGGCAATTCACTGATTAATATAAGGATACTTGTATGACAAATCTTTGTTACTTAAAAAACAAACAAACAAACCAACTCCTCTTCTTGTCCCAACCAGAAGCTGTTAATCTCCAGCTGTAAAATAATAATATTTTTTCCCAGCCTGAAAGTGAGGCCATCAATAGATGTAAGACAATGAAGGAGTAAGATATGCTCACGCTTTGCTTCAAGCATGCAGACCCCTCTCCCCTACCCACCAAAAAATTTTCCACAGAAAGTATTTCCAAAATAAAAAAACAGAGATTTTAGATGCTTATTCCTTTTTCATGCAAGTAATACAGGTATCTGCATATAGAAGAAATATATAATGCAGAATCTAATTCTCAGTGTCACTTAAGAGAACAAGCTTGTTAATTAAATTTATCACTCCAAAACGCAAAATATTTGGAAGAAGTTTCATCAATAACCTCAATAAATTCTCCTCTTTTCCTACAAGAATTTCCTGGTATGTAGTCGGTGGCTGTTAGCATTAGATTTCAAGACCCACTGTGCTAAACTGTATTAGGCATGTGAAAGGACTTTCATTCCTCATTAGCTGTGCATAAGAAAGGATTGTAACTTTCAAAAAGAACTAAGAAGCTTTGTAAAAAAAATTCAAACTTCCCTTTAACAAAAATCATACTTGTTAAAAACTTTTTTTCATTCCCAGCTGAACTATGCTTCAACTCAAAGCAAATAAAGTCATCAGTTGACTCTATTCTATTAGAGGACAGCATAAAAAAAAAGTCCAATGGGTCCTTGAACAGTGGTCCCTTGTCTGTCACATCAAGACATGGCTTATACTTCACACACTATTGACCATGAAAAGCAATCTTGCGACTTTTGAAGCCCCATCACACACACACAGACAAAAAAAGAACCAAGAGAGAAAACTCTTCTTGAAAAAGTCGTGCATGGGGGGCTGACTGCTCACATCTCCTATGATTAATGACTTGTGGCCTTATTGTGCGGAGGCTGCTAATTGGCTTCAGACTGATTAAGGCTGCAGAATGCAGAATTCAGCTTGATAAACCTGGACTCCCCCACGTCCCGCCTTGAACAAGCCTGATGCAGAGACTCTGTCATTTAGTTTCCTGGAAAAAATGAAACAAAACAAAACAAACAAACAAAAAAACCCACCTACACTGGACGCATTCTCACTGGGGACTAACACCCAAGCGACTCTGGACTTCATTTGGCAACAGCTTCACTTAGCCAGCAGCTTGAACTGCAGTGTTTTTCTCCACATTAAAATAATTATTGTTCAGTCCAAGTTTCCTGCTTTTTGTCTAAAAACATGTTTGGTACATTTACTAAACAGACATTACATATTAAGAAACTTTTTTTTCAAGACTCTTAAAATTTAGTTTAAAAGCAAAACAGAATAGCTACTGGATTCTTTTAATCTTGCGTTATTCAATTTTTAACAAATGAGAGTCAGCTAATTATGCTTCTAAATAGTTGCACACAGTCTTCTTCGATGCTCATTACAGATGAATTAAAAAGAGCAGAGAAATCTGCAAGTTCTAAATTGTTACTGCTTAACATTTTGACCACCTGCTTTTCTGAAACACAACCCAGAGCTTTAATTTGATGAGAAGGACTCGCCATGGGGAGGGAGGAGGAGGACTAGTGCACAGAAAGTTTCAATCCCTCTGCCACCCCCAAGTGCTGGATTAGATCTGCTTGTTAAGTTGATCTTCTCATGGAAGAGCATTACATTCCACTAGCACAGGAAGGTAGCAAATACACACACATGCCAGATTTTTAACACTAACTTCATCAAACTGATGCACTACAGCATAAGGCTGATTAGCTTAACAACTGATTACTCATCCTCTGGATGCCAGCAACCAAAATTAAAAACTTTAACCGCTCATATAACAAAGTAATATGAGTCTGCATTTTTGGAGACCCACAGTTTCAAAGAGGAGAGAAATGTACATTGGAAGAACAGCTCTGAAGAAAAGCTTCTTAATTTTGGTATAATCGATTGAAATGCTGGTAAAGTACACCCATTGAACAAAGCTCATCTAAAGAGACTATGTAAATATCTGTGCACAAAGAACAAGTTAACCAGGTTATCCTAGTGGAATTATTTTCAATTTCAAAAGAAAGTTCATGGGCACTTGCTACACAAAATATTCCATGTTTTGTAGTAAACAGACAGACATATTGTAAAGCAACAACTCCTAGTATTGCAAAAATACTTTCAGACATTTTATCACTCTGAGTAACTGTAGCAGGCGCTGCTAATAGGAAAGTTTGCACGGCTTGCCCTAAATCTGCGATGAGCAGCAACAGATGGTCAGTGGAAATAGTAACTTAAAGTAACATGAGACGATTGTGATAGGCAATGTAAGCAGAAGGGCATCATCCACAGCCTCTTTCAAGCCTCCAGCAAGAAGTCTAAGCATATGCCTACCTTGAAGCATGCAAGCAATCCCTTTGAAGTGAGTGGTAATCAAGTTTTTAATCACTTCTGTGCCTACACAGTAATTTTCACTTCAGCTGTAAAGCATACACACCGCGTGGTGTAAACACGAACAGGCCAAACTCAGTATCCCTGTAACGTGGCACAGGTCCACTGACACGGATAGAGCGGTACCTCACTTGAGGCCTGGATTAACTTAATGCGCCTAAGTGCTTTTAAGGCTTCACCTTGTCTCTCTTTTGGCTTGTTGCACTTTCAGCAGGGCTCTGTGGTGTCATAACTCCCAATCTTTCCAGTCAGACTCTGTTTGTAAAGCCTTTATTGTTCAAGAACAACAGACTTCTGACCTGTCAGAGCAAAGAATTGCAACCCGGGCCCACTCCACACTTTCTCAGGGTGCGCTTGCTGATCGAATGAATGAATGCAGCCCTATTGATGTCAGCCACGAGGGGAAAAATAGGCTCCCCCTCCAAATGCAAACATAAATCTTTTTGCTCTATCTTACCATCTGCAAGAATTCACCACAAGCACAAGATTAATAAGCAGAACAAGCATCCCCAAGCTTTCAAGGATGAAATATTGCCTGCTGACCATCATGAGCACGGCTTGTGCTTGGGGCAGTTTGGGAAGGTTTGTAAGATGGAGAAAAGCAATAGGTGGAATCATAGGTTGGGCTGAGAAAAAGTAAATAAAATTAACTTGAGCAACGTAAGTAAGCTTTACACTTGAGGGTCAGTTCTTTTGACCTCTTACACATTTCTTCAGATAGGTGTTTCACAGAATGCTTAAGGTTGGAAGGGACCTCTAGAGACCATCTAGTCCAACCCCCCTTCTTCACACAAGTTTAAGTCACAGTTGTCACATTTTTCTCACTTCTCCATACACACCCTCCAACTTCCTATGCTAGTCTCCAGTCCTACACTTATTAAAGCTGCTCTCACAGGCACATACATAATTAACACAAAGGAGTGAATCTTAAGCGCAGAAGTGGCATTACCTCCTCTTCCTTCCTGTCTGCGCTCATCCCCACGCTTGGACCCGACACCCCCATCTTGCAGCCCAAGATCCTTAAAGGCAAAGCAGTGTGTACTCTGCCCTCTGATTCCCCACACCAACGTGAAACTCACTGTATCACCTGCACATCCAGCTGCAATCCCCTGTGCATGCCGCTGAAATGCAGCTAACACTACTGATATGTATTTTCCTCAACCATCTTCTCTAACTGATTATTTTTGCCCCCCGCCTCCCAATCTTGCCCTGATGTTTCATTTTTCTATGCTTTCCATGCATGCTCAGGGCCACTGCAGCTACTTACACAATGCTAAACCAAACCATTCTAATTACAAAAGAACACGGAGCTATCAGAGGTCTTTATGACTATCTAGAGGTAACCTAGTGGCTAGCAGAGCAGATAAAAGCCTAGTATATTAATTGAAAAAAAAATTTGAATAGACATATCAGTTCAAAGCACTTATTAGGTGGTTGAAACATTATCTAACAGTGGGTAATTTTCAGGTCATAAAGGAAATACAGTATCACACAATGAAATGTACACCTGTTGCAAGTAGAGATCTGCTCAGTGGAATTCATTTTCTGAATTCGCTGAACCACAACATGGAACAATTAGTACTGAATATATACTTCTTAAATAATTTACTCAATTACTCTGGCAATTTTTAACACTGTAATAAGATGAGCAAAAGCCTACATCTTTGACACTTTTGACCTTATTTTAGAATCTGAATAGATTCTAAAAGAGTGGAAAAAATACAACCTCAAAAGTCCCAAGTTTTTTAGACTTGATCTTTTTTAATCACATAAAATATGTTTGCAAACAGAACATTTCTCTTATTACCGATTATGGAAAAATCTTATGAAGCTATTTATATTAATACCCATCCACTAATGGAATTAATAGCAACAGTACTCAAAGTTACAATTTAAGCTTTACTACTTATTTGTGAGTGTTTACGTAAGTGTGGATATTAGCAGAGGGATGGAGGAGGCCACCAGGGCTTTAACAGAAGAGAAGGAGCAGTTTAAGACTCCGAAACAAGATTAAGGATGACTCCAAAAACACAATAACAAATGTGTGTGTATATAAATATATGCATATACGTATTTACATACATATATATGCAAGTGCACGTATACACACATATCTCTCTGTCTACACCCTCTCCTCAATCCCATGTATACACTGTTGGCCCTTCTGAATCCCACATGCCTCATCTAAATCACTGTTGCTAGGAAAAACAAATTAAACTTTTGAAAATTTATTAGCTGGTTACAGATTTTAAAATTAACTTACACCAAGTGACTGTGCAAAGCAAGCGTCCTTTTTGGGCGAAGGAAGGTCTTATATCATTAAAAACCCAATTTGCACCCAGAGTTCACTCTGGTAAAACTGGGTAAAAACTTCTAACAGTTCCAGACCTTAAATGACCTTCAGATAAGGTCTAGTAGATGAACAACAGGAACGTGGAATCTCTGTGAAGTCAATGGCACCGAGTACGACGGGCTTTGTCAGCTCTGGAATACCAGCAAGAACTTCAGTTTTCTAAGATTGGCTCCAATGTCTCTGAGCAGTTACATTCACAATCAAAGTACTGGCTGTGAAATGTCCACAGCTTTTGTATCCTCTTTGAAGACACCACACTGAGAGCTTCTGGCCTGGAGACCAGGTAACCAAATCCATCCTCAACCTCTTCTGCCTAGCCTGTCTTTTAAAATAATTTCCTGTAGTCCCTGGTCAACAGAATCTGCCCTCATTTGGATTTACTATATTTAAGTGCATATTTAAGAACACAAAGGAAGATGGTCAAAGAACAGATAACCTGTATGAAAGAGCAGAGGTGTAAAAGGAATGGTTTTCCTTAGATCCAATGGACGAGGCCTACAGATAACATCTAGGTGTTTTCCATATCATTAAAACAATGTATACATTCAATATATTTTTAATGATCTTTCAGAGGGAAAGGGGAGGACAGAAGAGAGCAAGGAGCCGGAGCCAGACCCAGCACCAAAGCCAGCAAACCAAACATCCAGCCTGATTGCCTGAATATTTGTGGAATAAACAGAAATGCATCAAAGCAGTAGCTACCACTTTGTCTGAAGTCAATGCAGCTTCTAGGACAGCAGCTTTCAGACACTACTGTACTGAGCAACACCACCAGCAACCCAGCTCAAGTGAAATCATCTCTAAATTTGAATTATTGCTTACATTTTATTGGCGCATTTACCCAATTCTAAGAATAGCATACTTTCTCTATAATGTCTTCCATCTACATATATCAAAGTGCTTTACCACAAGTAATTACTGCTTCATTTAAAATTTGAATAAATTAAAATAAATGTTTAACTTAATTATTACAATGGATGGCAAAGAATCACATCTCAGTCAAGCTCTGCTTGAGGGGAAACATTATTGTCAATGCGTCAAAACTAAAAGCATGGCAATAACTGACTGCATAAGTAAGAGTTCTGCTGAATCAACACACATTCATTACATACCTTCTTATAACAAATTTCAAGCAACTGAATTTAAACTCCTACTCAGAAAAGTAATACTTTGATGCAAAAAGAGTTATTCTGGTAGCATTAGTTAAATTGCACACTTTTTGCTAAAAAAAAAAAAAAAAAGTTAGCAACACTTTCTCAGAGCTATATCAGCCAAAACCAAAACGTGAAACAAGCACTTACCCCAGACTGCTTCAACAGAAAATTAGCGACGAGATGGGGCAGAGTTTCTTCTTACACTGTGAGATAAAGACAAGGGACCAGACTGGGAGGTGAAGGAAGCAACCCACTGCTCTTCCTCCAGGGCTTGCGAAGATAAGCAAGACTGTCCATGTTCAACTTGCACAATGAATTCATTCAATTCTCTGCGTTGAAAACACAAGGAAAAGTTGAAGAAGTTAAACAAAGCTCTACTTTAGTATTCCTCCCCCCAAAATATGCAGCTCTATTAAAAACATTCACCACCTATCCAAGCACTAACATTATTTAGCAATTCATCTAAGAATGTGTAGAAGTTTAATTATTTTTAAATCCTACTTCAAATAAAACTATTATAATTATTCTTTATTCCTATATAAAGCACTTAAAGAGCAAAACAGACCTGCTATCCACAGAGCAGTATTTTTGCTCCTCAGCCTGAGCAAAGCACCATGCTAACACAACCCACTGATGACTGGCTTGACAGCTGAAAATCACCACTAGGCCCATCCAGGTGATCTTACCAGCTCCTTCCTTCATCTACCTCAGCTGTATGCTCATTGCCCAGGCAACGGCTCACAGCTGTCCTTGCCTCTGTCACCTGGGGCAGCGTGGCAGGCTCTAAGGATGGCTGGAGATCAGGGACAATGTGGTACCATAGGAGAGGTTGGTAGATATTGCCAGTACGAGTTGGCCAGGGGCTCCCATTTTGCTGAGACTCTTGGTGCAAAGTTAATAGTGGTTGCTGAGATGTGAAAATGCTTGTCTCCATGTGACAGTTTGTGTACTGCAAGCATAGCATACCAGTCAGCTAGGAAACAGGCCAGGAGGAGAGCTGTACAGTGTAGAGAGGGCAGAGAGAGAGGCAGAGCACAGATATTTAGAAAGTGAAGGCCTCTAGCAACAAGCTGAGAAAGTACTTTCAAATTATGCATCTGCTTGATAAAGGAGGACGTCTGAAAAGGGATTGTCTAAATACTGCACAATCATATCAATTATGAGAGATCTACAAGATGGTAAAAGGGCAACCAGGTTGGCACCAGGAATAATTGTAGCTCCAACGGCGAGACTGTCACAGTCTCCAGACATCTGGGACACAATGCGTGCGGAGAGAGGTCAGACCAACTTACTACAGTAGGGCAAGAGGGAAAAGAACAAATAGCAGGATTTTGAGCTTACAAACTCTTCACGATAAAATTTCAATAGCATGAGGAAACTTGGCCCTTTGGGGTTTTGATTGGAATATGGAAAACTTGGGAGAAAAGCATTTCTTACTGTGCAACATAAAGTAGCCACTGCAAGCTAGATCATAATGGATTAAGGGACACACAAAGGTTGTACTTCAACTCAGTAACTAGGAAGTTAACTTATTTTTAGCTGTTTATTGTGAACTACAAAACTACCCCAAACAAAAACACTTAGTTTATTGTGGATTCTATATAAAAATCAGTTCCCTGGGGTGCAGGAAGAAGTTAGCAGTAATTAAAGCTGGTAATTAAAGCTAGTAATTGAAATTATTAATACTGGTGAAAATAATCTATCTATTCTCCAAGCAAGCTATGGTATTACTTAATAATTGATTGTAATTTCCTGTAATAAATACTAATGAATTCATTTACAAAGTAATGCAGTTTTATACATCTATTCACTCTCCTAGGAAATATTTGTGTTATGTGTGCTATTGTTACAACGATTTAATACACTGAGGTCATTTAAAAATATTTAATTAGTTTCAACATTCCTTAATAAAAAGCAGTTGTTTCACATCAATACCAAAACAACCTTCAAAGCACATCTATGTCCACAGCAAGCACTCAGATCTCGCATGTCAGTCCCTTAACCATCCCTAAGCCCTGCATTTTGACAGCCAGGTGAGTATCCCAAGAAGCAGACAGAGCAGGCCCGCAAGGCCTTACCCTAACCTGCGATTTACTAGCTTCCAGCTTATCTCCAGAGTCCCAACATTTCTGCAGGGGAAAAAAACTAGGATTAGACTGTCCTCAGACAGAAGAGCATCTCAGCAGCTCAAGGATACTGAGAAAAGCAACGCAGGATTATTCTTCCTGCCCTAGATCCTGAAATCTTTGACCATCTACTGCTTTTATTGCCACTTATTCTTAGGGAGCATTCCTCTCACCACCTGACCTCTGCTAGGACTGCAGCTCTTACGACGGGTTTCCTACTCAGCTATGTGAACTATCCGGGAAGGCACTAGGCCCTTCGTTAACCTCTTCTGTGACACAAGGGACATGGAACTCCTGCTGCACTTGGGTTCCATCTCTGGAGAGGCCCTCAGCGCCCAGTAAAGAAAGCACAAACCCACAATCCCTGGCTGTAGGATCAGTGTGTTAATGTGACCATCACCGTCCTGGCTACTGCCTGGGGTTGAACCAAGGATTGTACCTGTAGCTATCCAAGATAACAGCTTCTGCAACGTGGGCATGAGTGTGTTGGGGGGCACATAGTAAATAGGCCACATCAGAACCACTGCTCTTATTAATATGTTGCAAGAGGGTGCCAATTCCTGTCCCTTCAGCTCACCTCAGAACGGCCAAATTGCACCTCTCCTGCACAGGGCACTGGATGCCATTATGGGCAGCTGACAGCACCTACCTAGAACTGATTCATCTCCCAGCATTTTAAAAAGGCAGGTCTTGAGACATCCACCATGACAGCCTGGGTAGTTGGAAAATTTGACCTTCCAAGGTGCCTCTGGGCATACTGCGATATAGACAGAGAGCATCTGCCAGTAAAGTGAGGAAAGTGTCCCCAGGGACCTCAGATCTAGTATAAATGTAAGACTGCTATGACTTGCACCTTTGCTATAAATTTGAATCTCTGTAGGATGATGTTAAGATCTGGACTCCATGGCTGACTGCTATAGCAGATGCTGAGCTCGTGTGGTCTGTGTTCAGAGAGAAAATACATGGAATAAAGGAATTAGCACTGCAGATTGAGAACCAGTTTTGGGTTAAGTGGTAATCTCCAAGAGCATCACTGCCAAAGTCACTTCTTAATCTAGCAGTTTCAAGAGACAGTCTCTCTCTTAGGACCCGAGGCTAACCTATTTGATGTCACACTACAAGTAGAGCAGGTGCTAGGCTTGCAATGTATATTTGATGCCTGGTGTTGAAAAGTGAGTTGATTGAAATGCTGTCAGCCTGCATTTTGAACAACTGCGCTACTAATGTCACTTACAGGCATCTTGATGGACATCCTGCCATGCATAAAGAATACAGTAGGCTGGAAATCATCATTTGCAACTCATCACCTTTGAAAGCAAAACTACCAGTTCAGTTGGAAAAAAAAAATAATAAAAAAAATGGAAACATGTTGAAGAAACATTAACCCAAGGAAGTCAGCAAATCAAAAACACCAAATATTTAGGCTCATGGTTTTCTCATTAGATGAATTTTCAACCTACTGTTTTTCTTTTTGGGGTGTTGTGTTTCAAAACCTGTATTTTTTTGATAACATACGTTTACCACAGGAAATCTAATCAGCTGGTCTTTTAACATTTTACTGAAATTGGCCAGTAAGTGGTTTGGGGTTTTGTTTGCTTATAAAAGTAGTCTTACAAAATAGTAGTAGAACACTGGGATTTTTAAAATAATTCGGCTAAATAATCGTCACAAAGTTTAATGGAAACTCTGTATTTAAATCCTACAGATGATCATATAAATCACACTTCTGACCTATACTTCCTGGCCCCGACACCAAGTTCGGTTAGAGCTGGTCTTTTATTAAAACACTAATTTCAGAGGAGAGAATTGGGCAAAATTTCCTTATTTCCAGTGGCTAATATTCTCTATAAAAGTAGAATTCTGTGATTAATTTCACATGAAACTGGAAATTAATTTTTGCAATGTGGTAAAGCCATTGGCTAGTAAGTGTTCCCAGAACCAATGCTCCTAAGGAGGAAAAGGCAGGAGTAAGAAAATGTCAGTATTTCACCACAACCATCTGCTTTTTTCAGCTTATGCTAGCTACTCACCAGTAATAGTGAAGCCTTTCTTCACATCCCTTTTTGTCAAATTTCCTGAGAAATTTTACCGTGACTTTGCTGTGAATACATACTTCTAAAACCAAACCAAACCAAACAAAACAAAACGAACTGAGATATGCTTTTTCTCAGATTCCGGTGTTTTTCTAGGCTTCCCTCTACATTATGTTCTCCCAGAGGCTCACCAAACATGGTGTCTCAATGAGGGGAATGCTTCCAATCCCACATAAATTTGCCACTGGATGAGGGAAACTTGACCCCCTCTGCTAGCGAACAGGGAGCAGGAGGCCGTTTTCAACCTGCACAAATTCACTGAGCAGGTGAAAGAAACCTGTGCCCAAACAAAACAGAGGGATTAACTGCCGACGCAGTAACTGTTTGTACAGGTGCATGACTGCAGCGCTGCAACGTCCTCAGGCCCCGAGGTGGCCAACATGGGCCAACATGGAAGAGGGGCAACTGGGGAGTGAGGCGGGAGGGGACAATTTGTTCCCTGGCCCTGCCTAAATACATCTTCTGGACAACCAGGGGGTCCCCAAGGCTGGTCGGGGCTGATGAGGCCCATGAGAGCCCTTAGGGCCTTGACAGAGCGCAGACAAATGTGGGGAGGTGGTGGGAGCCCAAAGCCGTGGTTAGACAAAAACTCTTCCTGGGTTACTGAGGACCTTAGTTTTACCTTCCAATAAAAATATACTCCCACCATGTTGCTGAAAGGTTGGCTTTTGGCCAAGGAAAGATTAGCTCTTTCTTCAGTACGTGATATCACTTCCCACACAGGCATGTGTTGGGGCAAAAACGCTCTTCTCAGAGGGTGCTGGCCTACTTTGTTCTTCCTCGTACTGGCCTACCGGTTAAACTGGAAAAAGCAGTTTAATGATGAAAAACTTTAATCTGTGTGTGCCTATACATATGTATGCAAAAGTAAAAAGAGAAAAGCATCCAGTTATACATTTTGGTCTCATTGTCCCCAAATTAAGCCTTAAACCCTTAGCTTGTATTAAAAATTGGGGAGGAGTGTTTTAAGAGTAAATGGGAGGCTCATTAGCTTATGCATTGGTTTAAATGTAAACAAAATTAATGGCTTCTAAAGGAATCTTTCAATATTTAGAAATTAGCTGGCTGCCTGATTACACTGAATTTGTAGGCACATTCTTTTCTTTCAGGGATCTGCTCTTTCAACATCAGGAATGGTAACACTCAGGGAACTGTTTACCTAAGATCAGCCTGGTTCAAGTGTTACTTAGGATCTCACAATTTCTTGGGTTTAAAATGTTTAGTCCTCGGGGGGAAGTGAAATGACAGCAGGAAGAAGCTGGCGGTAGTGAGCACGGCTGGAGCTGGCACTTGATGACAGGCGGGGAACGGACATGCTGGGCACTACGTTTTACATCAAATGGGGAAGTTTGTATTAGATTATATCAACTTTTGCTGCTCCTTGAGCACATCTGAAAGAAAGAAACACCGCACTGATGAGGGCTGCAAGGTACACTGACAGAGCAGAGCATGAAGGACGGGAGGCAGGGGACGGGTAAAATGGAAATAAGCATTTATCAAAAAAGCTCCTCTCCTGAGAAATACTGTGAGCGGTTTTTGAAAGATGAAGGAAGAGTATGGCCCTTCATCGCTTGGCCCCGGCCCCTCTGGAGGGGTCCCCTTGTCCAGCAGGACTAGCTTTGGCTTCAGACGAGGGGACAACGTGCATGCTCAGAGGTGCTGTGCAGGCACTATGTGCAACGACACCTCTGCAGAGGGCCTGTGGTTTTGGAAGGGCAGCAGCCTGACGTGGAAGTGATTCACCTATATGACACATGGGGAGCCACAGACTTGTGTTTTGGAAAAGTTAATATCAGGCCCCTTTACAGCCACGAGATCTCCTTAGGTTACCGATTGGAAATGGGCGGACAAGCCTCCCGTCTGAGCACTCGCATGGAGTTTGGACAAGTGGAGCTATGCCAGCATCTTATTGAGTCTGTTTTAGATACCATATTTTGAAACTCACAAGGATGCTCCACACAGCCTAAGTCATGCCCTCTGGGCAGTGTTACTGTGCTAATAAGGTAGAGCTTTATTTCCTGCTCCATCACTTGCCATGGGTCAAAGTTGCACTGTGCTACTTGGAAAGTAAAGTGCTACAGAAGACAGTCGTCTATCCATACCTGTGGTCAAAAACAAGCTAGGTTAGGAAAGATTCAACAGCAAATGCCATTTTTTCTCCCTTTGACCCTTTTTCTCAATGAGTTGGAGTCCTCTCTCAAAACCACAGTCACTCTCAGGAAACCCTACCAGCACAAGAGCAAGTGGCTTCCCCTGTGTTACTTTCATGACAAAACTGCAAAGCTGAGATGCTCTGAGCAGGCCATCAATTTCACAGGCTGACCGATAAACACCAGAGGAATGTGAGGTCCTCGACTTTTCATGGAAAGCAAAACCATGTGGCTGAGGAAAACAAGCTAAGGGCTACATTAGGCTATGCCTACCAGTTACAAAGAAGACTCAGTTCAAATAAGGAACTGCAGCTACAATTTCCTGTTTGATTGTCACTTCTTCCAGTGAAGAAATAGTCTGCTACTGGCCCTTGTCAGGAACAAATTACTTTCCCTTCACTGCTCCACGCGCCCTGTGTAGAGGAGAAGCAACAGTGCAAGTAGGCAGCTTTCCCCAGAGGACACGAGCTACACGGCCTGGTAAGCTGCACAGATAATTCAGAGGAGTAACTTACTCCTCTGTAGTGCTCCCAGTATACACAGGGCAAGTGGGAGTTTTGTTCTAAATGAATTGGAAAAAGCTGTCATGCAATTTTTTGCTCATCAATGAAAATGTTTAATCCCGTGAGATCAAACTCTAAGGAGCGTAAAGAGAGACTCTAAATCCAACCAAATAGATAAGTGGTGAAAGAGTCTTGGTATTTGAGCTCTATTCGTGGACAGATCCAGTCAGTAAAAATATGAAAAATATTTCTTCTAATTAAAATGAATTACAAAGAAAAATGTTTTGAGGCATATTAATTTGAGCCTTCCAGTGTGTTTGCTTTCAATGTAGGCAACATACGCAACAGGAAAGACATAGTCATTTTGCTCAGAACTTCCTCATCTCATCTTCCTGAATTATTTTCTGTACTGGAAAAATCAGGAAAAACTTGTCAACATCAAGAATCTAAAGCGCAAGGAACCTTCATGCAGGAGGCCTATTCAGAGTTTATTCTGTGGTCCAGTTCAAAAGTCCTTATCCAGCAGTAGCATAAATGGTATTTTTGCTGAGGAAGGAATTCCTGGGAGAGTTCAGGATTTTAACCCTAAAAGACAATTTTAACAAACCTAGAACAAAATCACTAAAGAATTAACCTATGTTTAAATCCATTCATTACCAAAAAGACTTTTCTCTTCAAACATAAATATCCTGGTTACTCTGTTAAAAGGCGTATTTTGGTGCCTCGCTTTTATCAGGATTTGCTCACGCTAACTACCTCTCCCATTTATAACTTTACTGGATCTGACAGACATTTAGTAAGTCCAGATTTGGAAAGCTCTTGCCTGCTTTCTCAAATTTCTGGACTTGCTCTCTCCTAGGCAAAGGGTAACTTGATCCATGCATCCTGTTGATTCTTTCAATGTCTAAAATTAGCTCTGTACACGCATGCTTCCTCTACCTAGCGTCGCTCCTGCTGCGGGAATCAACTGCACGCGCTCACGGAGATGCTGGAGGCAACAAGGGCCCAAATGTTCCTTTTCCAACTGGAGAAACCAGAGTTTTTTCCCCTTTTATTTTCTGCACCAGGAAGAGATCCCATCCTGCTGACACACTCAGCATGTGACAGGTATTATTTTGTTGAGCTAAGTGCTTAAACCGGTAATGCTGGCTCTGAGCACAAGTGGTGGCATCCACTCTAGCATCTGATTATCAATACCCGCGGCTCTTACAAGTCCTGACTTGGTAGCAATTACGCGACAGTCACAGAGCTGCACAGTGGGAAAGGTTAAAGCGAATCCCCCAACCGCGCGCTCCTCTGTTCCTCCGCTCTTTCCTTCTCCCGGGATCTCTTGGGACACTCCTGCTAGAATAATGCTTGTCAGAAAGCGGAAGGCAACCCAATGGGAAACATCAGCAAACCTATGTTTACTTTATTTAGAAATGACACCCCATCCCTGTCCCCTGGGGCAAAACTTCTTTTCTAGACATGACCTCAGAGATGTGCTACACGCACCCTGCACAATTTATCACCATGCTGCCTATAATTAGGTTTGTTAACATACAGCCTAGTGCAGTCTTGTTGACTGGGAACTTAATCAAGTTACTATTGAGTTCTTGTATGCATTGCTTCGGGTGACTGTTTTACTTGTAGAATTATAGCTGCGACCAACGTGAGGAAATTAGCTCTGGACACAAGTTTTTTACTTTTTTTCCCTCTACATGTGAAAATATTTAGCAAACAGTGACAATGATGGAAAACAGTAGGAAACAAAATGTTCTACATTAGTATAAAACATGAAAAATGCAGCAAGGACCCTCAGTGGTACAACATGTGTTATGCTGGCTGGCAGTCCATTAGGCTTGATAGACATTTCACTTACCTAAGTCAAATATAACAGTCTAGTATTCATTAATATAAGAAGGGGGTTGTGGAATCAAGCCTACCATCTGGTTAGAACGACAGAATAATCTACAACTCATGATTAGGTCTAAGGAGTGGAATTTCACTTTAATCTTTTTCATTGCTCGAAATTTCCATCTGCGCAGTACGGCACATCATTTTTCTTCAAGACAAATGTGCTGTTTTTCATGTTCCAAAATTAGATCAGAAGAAAACGATTAATCATGTCATGGCCTGGGAAAGGAAACAAAGCCCTGATATTTCTCTCTCTCTCTCTCCCCCCCTCCCTCCCTCTCTCTCTCACTAGCTCTGGCTGTTTGCAAGGTCCTTTCTTTCCTTGCCTTGATTTTCATGGCAACTTCCAGAGATTCACGTTGTGTTAGGCTAAAAACAGGGCTGTGCAATAAAGACATGGCTTTGATTTGCATAACCATTTTTATTTTCCCCTTGCATCTCTCCCGCCCCCAGTTTGCCACTTCATCTCTTCCTCCTCTCTCTCTCTCTCTCCACCCCCTACCATGTGCCCCCTGGCACAGGACGACAGATGGTGACCTGTTTGCATGTGACACCGTAACTGAATCTAAACTCAAGGAAACAAGTCACCGGGCTGCAAATTAGTGAGACCACACAACTGTCAGGTGGCAGTCCCCTTTGACAGTTGTAGGCCATTATAGGAACATTGATGTTTTCGCAGTGTGACAAAAAGGAATCCTTTTTGCAGCAGACCTGTCTGTCAGCTGGCTCTCAAGTCATAACAAATCCCTGGCACTCAGCTGAGGCTGAACATTCGCAGCGTCAGGAGGATGATAAATGACCTGCAGGGCTTTGAAGTGCCTTGGCAGTTCAGATGGGTCCGCGGTGCTGACAGAGAAATATACACAACAGCGTAACCAATAATGAGAACATTAAACATTCCTGCTTTGTGACAGGCTGACAGAAAAACCCAGCCTCACATCAATCATCTTTGGAGATATAACCTTGACAATTAGCCCCCTCTCTGATACTCAGAGTAACCTTTTTCCCTCCTCCTTTCCTCCTCCCTCCTCCCCCCACCCCTTTTTCTTTTCTTTTGCCTGGCTTATCTTTCATGATCTTATTTCTGGTATGGCAGAAAGGGAAAAACAGCAGAAGGGCAAAAAAAATCCTCACAACAAAAAAGATCTTTTCCTTTTCCTCCATGTGAAAAATAAAATATGCCAGCACAAAGTTTATTTGATGGACTTCCACCTATTTCCCTGTAGGAGAAAGGAATATATTTTTTTTTGCCCTATCTACCAAAGCATCTGTCACTACAAATAATCCTAGTAGATTTTGTTTACATTTTATGCTTATTTTGTTCCTTACTTTTTTGTTCCCCCCAACTCCTGCATTCATATCTCTGCACTCTCTTGTCATGCATCCTTTCCACTTGTAAGAGTGAGATGATTAAGCATGCGATGGTCCCCATGTTACTGTATTCCAGGATCATTCAGTAAAACAGATAGTATCACATAACCTTGTGTTTTCTTCTTTTTTATGTGCCTGTGCACTTTTATTTTTTTAACAGAGCAAAATAATCTTTAAAGGAGAAATGAAAGGTGCAGCTAATCCTCCTGAAAACTAAATGCTTAAACACCCCAATGGAATATTCTCATCAAAGTGCCAAGATGAATTCTGATCTTGAAGATGCTCTCTCCACTCACAGGAAATTCCTCTTGCTTTGCCCAGCATGGCATCAGCAGGAATTCCTCCTGATATACAGAACCTTATTCCATGGTTTTCCTGATGGCCAAAGGGTTCAAGCAGCGAGCCCAAGGGGGTGGTCTGTGTTGTGTAATAAGAGAATCAGCCTCCTAGGCACATTCTGAAATACTTTCTGGTGCCCTCGAGTCTATCAAGTCACTAAATCAAGCCCCACAAGGAGGTTTCAAAGGAGCCTAAACAGTTGTAATAAGTTGGGTTTCTAACCCTACAGGGAAGCTTGTCACCAAGACCCATTTTCCTAAGCATACTTTAAGGTCCCTTTGCAACGCGAGCGCAATGGAAAGGAGATTAGAAGGAGAAAAAACACCAGGCCTTCAAACTTCAATATAATTATAGAAGAGCCAGCTATAGACCCAGATGACACTGGTGAAATAATATATTGCAGAGTCTGTCAGCTGAGTCTTGCTGCTGTCAAAGCATGTCCTGTGCATGTGGCCACAGCTGTTGGCTTCACTATTAGAAGAGGTCAGTGCAAAGGAGAAAGGAAAGGTATCAGAAAGATGATCAACAATAAGTGGCGAAAGCTGTCTGGCAATTGCACGGTCTCATTTGCACTCTGATTTTTATTATGCTAAAAAGACAAACAATGCAGTGCCTGTAAGATAAAATAGCAGAGGAAGATTGGCCCCTGCAGGACTGTGAGGAAGGAGCCACTGCACTTCCAGGAAAGCTCAGTGCTTTTAGAGACCAGGCTGACAGCCCTGGAAACAGAAAATTTCTCTTGGCATCTATTACAGCTGCCTAGTGGCTACTGAGTGACTTTCCTACAGTACACTGTTAAATACCCTATGTTATCACATTGCACAGCCTACCTGGAGAGACTGGAGTCGACACCATAACTGCTAAACCCCGCTTGGGCTCTGGAAAGCTCTGCTATGGTAGGTGCTGCCCAGGGTGAACAGAGGCTCCAGAAGACGCAGGCAGAGGACCACATTCAACATGAAGAGTCTCCTCTCTGCTCTGGACTGAAGACCTGTTTCTTGAGACGAGGGGACATTGTTCAATCTTTGGCTTCTCTGCTGAGTATCACAAGTAATTCACAGCACCGTTTTCCAAAAGACAGATTCCTTAACTCATTAAAACTACTGCTTTTCTTATTAAAACTCTGTCTCACTGCCAACAGCCCTTTTCTAACCATGATGGTTAGATGTACATTGCATCTGTTCTGTGATTGCTCAGGCACTTGACCTCAGGAGTTAACTTAACCTCACGGGTTAAAAGGAAAAAAAAAATAAATAAAATAAAATAAAATAAAATAAAATAAAATAAAATAAAATAAAATAAAATAAGGCCATACTCCTACTTTTAATCCCTGTCAACATCAATTCTAGGTCCACCAGGCTGCTCTGCAGATAAGGGCACCAAATGGGGAATCAGAACCTGTGCGACAAACTCGCAGGGCTAAAAATCCACTCTCAGGCTCTACGCTGGATTCAAAAGACGTGTGACTTTCAGCCCACAATCACCGAGGGCTCAGGAAGTGTATCTTGCTACTTTCCTACCCATCTCCTTTCCTACCAGTATTCTACGTCCTGGCCTATCCCACAGCATCTCATCAGTAGTTGTGTTTGGGCACTTACCGCTGATGATTGACTCTGTAAAGGATCTCAGTAAGAGAAATGTACAGAGTAAATGAGTCCTTTCCTCCCAGCAGCAGCTTTCTTCCACTCACCCAGCTGTAGCAGAAGGCGGACTGTTCTCCATGCTTTTCAATGGGGAGAGGCTGAAAAACTCGCCCTTGGCCACGGGCAAGTTCCAGGCAAGGATGCCCTGTCTTTTGCAGCAAGCATTATAGTGTTTATACTGGGGAATTCTGGGGCTTGAGGAGTTGATGGATGGATTCAGATTTGACCCTAACAAGACTGTGGTGCAAAGGGCAGAGAAGGCCTGCGCCATACGCAGAGAACGACTGAGGTCAAACGTAACCATCCATTCATTTTCTGCTGATCATGTTGAAGAACTGAGCAAACATCTGGCATGCCCAAAGACTTGGGAGGCCCCAAACTGGGCGAAGCATAAACCAGTTAATCACAAAGGCTAAGGAAAGGAAGAGTCTGGAGAAGCTATTTGGCTCCTTTACCAGGGCAAGAGGCTGTCATTTGTATTGTCTAGTTGATGAAATGTCTAAGAACCAAACCGTGCTGGATTTATATGACACTAATAAGATCTCTTAGACTGTAGTTTTAGCATTTTATTTGGTACGCAGCTTTGAGTTAGTCACCACTCCCTGCCTCAGTTTCCTCACAAGCAGGAATGGATGCATTCAAATTACACTCACCTGAGAGGCACGCTGTAAAATTTAATTAAGCCTTGAAAAGCACTCTGCAATTGTGAGATGAAAAGGTGCCATTAAAGCTTCCAGTATTATATTTCACTAAGACTCTTAGAAATATTTTGGATGGAGTTAAAGAGAGAAAATAAAAGGGGAATAAATCATAAACATTGCAGAATAAATGCTGCCCACCCCTTCTTATCTTTAACTCACCGGGCATATAGATTGTATCTAAATAATCCTTTGTATGAAAAACTGTCCATACATTTGCACGCAAGATGTAAGGACAATGCTAGTTTTATATGAAAGGGAATATACATGTTTCCTTGCACACCCTCAGTGAAGTTAAAAGGGTTAATAAAATATAAGTAGAGATCAAAAGAAATCTGAGGTGACATTTTGGCCTTGAGGCCTTCTCTTGGCTGTGGGAAAACAGAATGAGGCTGCTCTGCAACCTACAAGCTGAAGTACAATTAGTGGTGTTTTCAGACTGCATGTATTTTTCTAGGTTAAATCTGTATAGATATGAGCATATGTGGGGGAAGCACGGTGAATTTAGTGTTTGCAGCGGAGAATTACTAACAATATTACAGATAGAGACAATCCGCGAAAATCTGAAGTTATGTAATTAGAAGATTATGCCCACCCAGATCAGGAGTCGTTAGATAAAACATTAAAATCATCATTATAAAACGCACTCAAGAGGGGAGGGCTGGTGCGTTTGCAGCTGCAATGTCACGCACACATCCTGAGGACAACTGGAGGCAGTTGGCCTTTCATCTTTTGACTCAAGACCTCCCCAAGACCTATGCATTACAACACGAAGAACCACACACTCCATCAAACATTACTATTTACATAACACATGGCAGGGAGTGGTTATGGAATAAATCAATACTTCGTGATATTTGTTACAAGCCACATGGCACAGCTGAGCATTTCTAAGGCCTTACCCAAGGTCTGGCTTAAAGGGAGCTTGTTACAGCTATATTAAAATTGCCTAATAAGTGAGGTTCCCAGAGAACTGTTCGGGGTCATTTTTTTTCGCTGGATTGTAGCCTAGTGAGGACAGGGCTTTCATGTACAGATGAGCTCCACACCCGACACTCTCCAACTGCTTGTCCGAGCAAACTACAAGCTGATCACCTCCTCTCCATGTCCCCCGCCAAATAAAACGGGCTCCTAAGCGTAGCTGTTATTACAGCTGTGGTCAATCCCTCGCGGTGCAGAAAGATGTCTCTTAAAAAAAATTGTTCACTACTGAGACTGTGCATATTCAGATAGTAGGGAATAGCAGTGATGCAGTCTTTGCTTAGGGGCGTAGGGTAGGAGGCTTTGTATAAAATGGGAATTTCCAGAGGATGGTGAAGGTAAGTACCTACCTCTTTATTGAGTATATAAAGAGCCTAGCCACCTAAACCTTGACACACAGGTTAGATACCTGAAGTTTGACTATGTGAGTCACAGAATGATCAAGGTTGGAAGGGACCTTTGCAGATCATCTAGTCCAGCGCCCCTGCGCCTGCAGGGTCACCTAGAGCACACTGCACAGGATCACATCTAGGCAGATTTGATACATCCAGAGAAGGAGACCCCACAACCTCCCTGGGCAATCTGTAATGGTCCATACCCTACCCAAAATGCTTCCGGCATCACGATAGGCTCTCATACAGACTGTGCTCAGTGCCAGTCTAAATACTACCTACGCAGCGCTTTCTTACTGCCTTGCAAATTAGGTGTTGGTTTAAAAACACTATGAGGGAACACAGGCAACTTCTCCAGTCTTACTGTGCCAAACATAATCATCAAAATCTCCAGTCTGGAGAAGATTATGTTTTAGAACTCCAGCACAGCTTAAAATATGATATTATCATCTCTAAAAGACAGAATGGCAGATTTCTTGACAACATCCAGTAAGCTGCAAACTTACCCACTGGGACAGAGACCACGCTTTCAATTTGTATTTGCTTAGCACTTAGCACCTGGTTCATTATTATGCTTAATAAAGTACCTGAAATATAAAATGATAGTAATTGAAAAATACTGGGGATAGAGCTGTTACATAATTGACAAAATAATCTAAAAATCCCTTAACAGGAATTGCTCTCAGAATGCAAGAGACAACTTGTATGAAAAGAATAAAAACCAGTAAGCAAAATGTCTCATTATGTTCTTTCTTATGTAATAAGAATGTAGGCAATCATAAAAGATAAGGAAGAAAAAGCAATTCATAAAGACCTGTCAATTAGCTCAGTAAGGAATCTCCATTGAAGTCAAACAAGTACAGGATAAAATAACCCGTAAGCACCATGAGGTTGCATGAAGTAGTAACAAAGAGATTGCACAAGGAAAATGCTTTTCTTACTAAACTGCAGAACAACTAAATTGAAAAAAAATGCAATGAATGTAATATATTTACATGTTGGTAAATCATTTAATGTAAAGTCATCTGAAATATTCCACTAAATTTATTTAGATCTTAGTATAAAAATGACTCTAAAAACTTTAAAAATTCAGCCTTTTCTTTATTCTGCAGCTCAAGGTTCATGCATTAGTCATCTGCTGCCTCAGCTACATTAACATATCTTTTTCTTTCTCTCACAGCTTTCTTATTCTTTGTTTCAATAGCCATTATAAATATATTTCTCTTTTGATGCTCTTCCTTCACAGCTCTGGCTTTCACTTTTTCTAAAGCAAATTCAAAACACCATTTTAGACTACTGAAAAACACCGCCCTTGGACCACTTCCTTAACTACTTGTTTCATTGTTCCCGCTCCTTAAAAGACCTACCAGGCTTGTTTAGACCATCTGAACCTTCTTTCCTACTGTCATCTTTACTTCTTCATCTATGCCGTGAAGCATATTTGTGACAGGTTGGAGTTCACTATCTTTTTTTGAATTCACGTGTTCAATTCTACAATCAAGCATGTACCGCTTCCTCAACAATTTCACATATTTGTGATGGCTGTGGACTAGCTTTTTCAAAGCACAGAGAGCATTAATTGACATGTCAACAATTTCTGTAGAATTAGTCTTAGGCACCTTCATTGTGTCATATACACTGAATTTGTAAAAACAAACAAAAAATAAAAATCAACAAAAAATCCACAAGAGTAAATTATTTGAGGGAATTTCTCCTAAGGAAGTTAGGAGAAAGTATTTTAAACTCAAATTTTTAATATTTCAGTAATATTTTAAAACTACTGGTCAGGTGAGATGAAGACTGGATGCAGTAATTAAATTTGCAGATGATACTAAATTAGAAAGTGTTGCAAACGTAAGTGAAGACAGAGAAATAACACAGAGAATTTGAGAAACCTTAGAAATAAGAGCAGGAAATAACAAAATGAAATTCATCCGGGAAACATGCAAAGGTACAGTACATCTGGGGGAAATATTTCAAAATTAAATACCAGAAGTAATCCGATCTTGTGGTTCAAGGTGTAAACTGATTGCCACAGCTGAAATAATCCTTTCAACCCTTCTGCTCAGCAACATATAACTGGCAAGGTACATTATTAAGGGTTTTGAAGGATCAGACACAAGTTATTCTGGAGGGCAGTATGCTGATCAGGAAGTCTGTCTCTTATAGAAAATCCTCTGCAACATCTATATTCAGGGAAAGAGCCAGGTTTGTTGAGAGCTTATTCCCTTGATTGGGGAAAAAAAAAGTATTTGCTTACCTCCCTTTCATCCCCAACAGCTATCTGTGTCCTCCTGTTCTTATGCTTACCAGCACAGACAGGCTTCATAGATACATGACATGGTGGCAGTGGCACTAACAGGTTAGAACAAGTTGCAAAGAACAGGGCAAGGGGATGCCAGGCTAGTTAGAATGTGAATTTTCTGGGCTCTTACTATTCCTGATCTCAGAGAAATCGCCTCGGCTGCTTCCCACTCTCCGTGGCCACAGGGACTGCTATACCAGACAAGCAGTAATGTTGTCAGAAACACAGAACCAGAAACACAGTTGATGTCAGTCAGAGTTTTTCTGCTGACTTCAAAGAGAATAGCAAATTTAATGCGAGTTTGCAGTGAAATAGGATATTGAAATGCTTCACTGCAGCCTGGTTTTCCATCCTCAGCCTCATCACAAACAGGGTCTAGAGGAGAGATGAGGCTTTGTATGGCATTGATAAAACCCTAGTAAATATATCATACTCTTTTGGCCCTTGAATACCATCAACTTGTAGAGAAGCTTGAAGGAGCCGAATGGAAATCAATAACAATGAAGGATTTCAGGGAGATGGACTTTGAAGAAAGTCACTATCTTTTGTTACACATAAAACAAAAGACAAGGAGAGTGTCATTAAAATAAAGAAATTAATGATATCCCTATAGTAAATCAGTCTCTTTCTCAGTGCTTCGTATCAGAATTTCTGCCTAGAAATTAGTTTCTACCGGTTTTAAATAAGCAACACGTATATTCTTACATATTCCCTACCCTTTTCTTCCTAGATAAACAATCCAAATAGGAATGAAATTAGAGACTGAGATGAGTCATTGGTTTCACCATTCATTCAGATCTGCTTATTGTCAACCCCTCCATATGTATTCAGCTGAGTCCATTTATTATAACATTCCAGAGGTGTGGATGGCTGGACAATAGCTTAAGGGGTCTTTGCAGTTGGATCACCTCCCATCACTGAAGCCGTGGTTCTGCGTGGGACAAGAACAGGATTTCATATAATTTAAATTGGGATTGAATCTTTCCAAAAACCTTTGCTGTAGCTCAAAGAACAAATTATACACTTCACAGGAATTTGAGTCAAGTTTATAGCCTGTGTCAAGCTAGGTTGGCAACCTTTACTTCCATCTAATCAGTCTGAGGCAAATAATCTCTTGTGGTGCAACTCTCCTTAAAAAGCCATACTGAAGCATACACAGTCCCTTCCCGTCTCATGGAAATTAATTTTCTGATAGCAATGGAAGAAAACAAAAAGCAACATCTTCTGCATAATCTCATTGTAACTACTGTCAGCTTGTCACACCGAAATGGAATGAGAGGTCCAAGGAGAATGTTTTAATGGATCTCGTAACATTTAATGAACAGATTGTTAACATGTAGGAACCACAGGGACAAGGAGGATCTCTGATAGAAAAATAATACTTAGACTTAGAGTGATCTGTGGTCTGTTCCTAACCATGTCACGTTCTTCCTGTACAACCCCAAACAAATCACGTCATATGTACCTTTATTCCTCCTCTGTAAAGCTAGTGCTTTCTTTCTCAGCCCTGCTTATTCTCACTGCAAGCACATGTACATGCATCTCACACAGGGGACAAACTCTGGACAGAGGAGTATTGTGTACACTTGTATTACATACAAGTGGCACTGCCACACACCACTACGCATGTATGTCTACAAAATCATCTCCAAACAGAAGTGGGGGAAGATCCATCAGTTAAAATCTCTGGGCCAAAAACTTGCTATGAATCTCTCAATGGGGCTGAGCTTGTATTGCATCATCAAAATCTAGGCAGAGGTTAGAGGTAGCACCATTACAAAGAGCCAAGTGACTTTGGCTTCCCTATGGCGTGTAGGTTCCAGCAGTCATGAACCCCCACTCTCCACAAACTCGTTATAGTATATGAGAACGTTGGGCACAAGGATTGAAGATGGAAATGCAATTGTGATATAATGGAGGGTGGTACCTGATACTATCTGGGCTTTTAATATTAGTCTCACTGCTGCAGGGTCTAAACACTTCCAGCCCAAGCTGGGTGCTGGCATCATCCAACTGTCTGATAAAGAGACCTGCAGGCAAAGTTGTGGTTATGAAAGTTGAGATGAGCAGATCTTCTATCTATATAATGAGCTAATTAAAAAGTAATTTAAACACACTCTGTATAAAGTGCTGAATCCTATGCTAGATTTGACAATTCACAACTATTACTGCATATTCAGTACCTATGGACAAAAAAAAAATGTCGTTTCCACCAGACTTCAGTGGGAATTTTGCTTCACCTCCAAGATTCAGACTGAATGGCTAGTCCATGTGATGCTGTGCAGAGCTAAGAGCTGAGATCTAGAGGTCTTGGCTGGGTTTGCACAACCACGCTGTTTCTCAGGCAGAGCAACGCTCTACAAAGCCAGCAGGGATATGTCTGCTGTCCTTCGCTGGCATTCCTGGTTTCAGGTTTTGTTCATCCCGAGCCAGCTGGGGTGTTTCAGCACTTGCGGTCTTGATGTACCCTTATATAGGATGAAAATATCTGTATAGTAATAAGCGCAAAAGGTATTTTGCCTGCAAGGCATGCAGGCCTCTGGGAACCATGTGCAACGCTGAAAGGCAGCAGCTCCAATTGCATTCCTCTGCCAGCGAGTCTCGACTGGGGCACAGACGTATAACGAGGTGTCTGGAGCAGGGAGAGCAGAAATCAGGGTAGCAGCAGGGTACTGAGAGAGAAATGAAAGTCAGGGAGAGAGAGAGGGCCAGAGCTCCTATGGTTCTCTCACCCTCCCTCCTTGGACAACTACCTACCACAAGCCACCTCGGCCAAAAGCAGGCGTTAATTATCGTACTGCAGAAGCACTGGGACTTGTCAGGATTTTCCAATCTCTGTTCCTGGCAGAAAGGGCAAGCTGTGATGTGACACTATGGCAAAACAAACTAAAACAAACTAAAAGAGGTGTTCCCTGCCTGCCTTTTCCTTATCAAAGGTATTGAAATAACTTAGATGAGACCAATATTTCAATGGACTCATTAAAAGATAATTGTTTTGCTTTGAATGAGGATAACTAGATGGTTGCCCTCCTTTGGAGACTGAACACCATAAAACATGATTCCAGCTATACGAAGCAAGATAGGAATTGCTTCTGAAGATACTTCTAGGAATGAGATAATTCATTTTTGAACCTGAAAGCAAACATTATCACTGATGATATTTTGGCAATTTGTTTATTGTAGTAGTACATAAAACATTCTCCTTGCTCAATAAGCTGGTTAATTAATCACATGAACATACAATCAGGTAAGAACACAATTAGGCAAGAATTACACAAGGCCACATGTATTTTTGTGGTGTTACCAGGTACAGAATTACTACAATTCTTGGTTGGAATAGCTTCAAACAATCTGAGCAAAACAGAACAGTTGTCATATGAAATAACATACTTACTTGAACACACTTGAAATCATTATCCATGTTCTGGAAGCTTTAGCAAACAGCAAGGACACAGTTGGCCTTTGCTCACCATCCTCAACCTGATAGGGCTCCCAAAGTAGGAAGAAACACTAGGCCACTCTCTCTATGCCAGTGGAGAAACCCATGGATGATGACTCTAATTCCTCCTGAATTATGAGAATTATGAGTGACAGAGAGCACATCTAGTTGAGGAAAAAAAAAAAAAACACAATGAAAAAACATTTAATTTGGAGAAAGAACTTATTATTACTTCTGTGAATGCTAAATCTTAAGAAAACAGTACAGAAGAAATCCACTGATGCTGAATTCACTGATTCTAGCCAGCTACTGTGCAGTGTTAATTGGATTCTCATGCAAGTTCACAAAATCTGTTGGTTCCCACGACAGGGTGCCTCTGTATGCTTCCTCAGCAGCACCGCGAGCAGGCTATCCCGGTTTTGTGCTACCTATTACATTTCCAACCAGATTCAAAATCTTTTTCCTTTTTCCAGAGTACTTACTATCCAGATATCCAGGATGAAGAGCACAGACATCAGGTAAGAGTCTCTGTAATAAGGCCAGGGTTCATCTTCACAGGGACAGAATCTCCTGTGGGCTGTTCAAGGCTTCTTTAAGAAATAGAGAGTGAATTTCCCCCCAAGTCATCACAACTTGTGATGTGTCATAACATCACAAACCTTACTATCTTTTGCTCTCTGCCCAAAGTGCATCTCTAACCTTGCTCTCTTGCTTACATAAAACAATCACATAAAGATATTAGAGCTATGACCATAGAACAATATGGAACAGAATATATAATAGATTGGGTAAAACATGCCTCCCACTGCATGCACATACACTACATATACGTGCCAAAGATTTAGCATACCTGACAGTGACTTTTGTCAATTGCCACCCAAGACCTCCTGGTAACCTCCCTGTTGGAGCTGGTCAATTTTTTAATGATCATCTATTGCAAAGAAAGGGAAGAAGTACATTTACTGTTAAGCACAATTTTTTTTTTTCTTTAAAAAAAAATCCAAGCAATACTTCATCATAAAAAGGGAGCACTTCTACGATGTCTTCCTCCTCTGCCCTCTACTTCACATATCAGACCTCTGTTTCACAGGATTTCTCCTCACATGCACTGATTAGTGCTTTGTCCAGCCTGCTCTCGGAACATCAGTTATTTCTCCGTGAAGACAAAAGACATAAGGGATACCAAAATATGAACTGTCCCTACTCCTTCCCACCTTTTTATACACAGAGGAATTTTACTTAAAAATGTTTAAAGAACTGTATTCTCTGAGAGGATTTTCAAGCAAGGCTGAATTACGAATGCCCCGCAGGAGCCGTTTGGGCTTCTCCTGCACTCTGAGCTGTTTAACGTGGAAGCTTATTGCAACAGTTTGCCACAGGGAATGAGCAGAGCAAGGTTCCCATAGAAGTTTAATCAGTTTTGAAAATCCAGAGTTCATCTGCCACAAACTGAATTTTCCCCATGTTCTTTTGTCAGCTTCAGCTGAACGGGAAGAGTAAAAGTATCTCATGAATGGTGGATTTTAACAGCAGCTGGTTTTAGGCTGTTGTCAGATACTGAGAAAGGCCCCAAAACTCGTGTCAGTTCCATGCCATGGGATAAGGTCTTCGAGGCAGAGCTTGTTCTAAGAACTTGTGTTTTACATGTTAGTCTGACTCCACTTATGCGCCCTTCCAGCCACACCTATTTCCTAATGAAACCTTTGGGTTTCAGAATATCCCTGTTCGTAGGGCATCCAAAGCACACAACGCCAATGAGAGTCTTTTTGCTTCTTTCTCCTGTGACACCACTATGGTCTATGGGGAATGAAAAACAACAGCAGTGTTTGCAGGTAAGATGTTAAATGTTTTGATGCTTGGGGGAAAAAAATAAAAATCTTCTATATCAAGTCTTTCTATAAATTTCTTCAATTTTTGTCATCTGCTAAAGAAGCCTGAGGCCCAAAAGAGCACGGATGCAGCTTCATTAAGGATGTGAGTTAGTGGTCAGCTTCATCTAGCCCAACTGCAGGCTGCCATTGAAGGGCTGCCTGCCTTTCTGCCTCTCTAGGGTAGCACATATGGTTTCATGTCTAAGCCACACAGCTGCCTTCACAGCTAGATGACACAAAGGCAAGAGGACATGGGACAGACACTCCCTCGTCACCTTTTCAGAAGTTCAGCAATAGATTGGCCAAGTTTGTTGCAAAACTTGACCCAAGTATCATCCTTCTATGGTGACAAAGGAAACAAGAAGCCAGTAAGTCTTTATGTTCGTCATCAAACAACAACAGACCACTCCTTACTGATAAGAAGTAAGTAATTTGGTTACCTGACTTTATGATAACCTGGTCATTTCCAAAGCAAACAGCAACTGACTTAAGCCAAACAAATATTTGTTTCAGGAGAAGGGACAATAAACAGGAAAATCAGACCCAGTGAAATTAATTCTCAGAGCTACTGGATAAAGAACTATAGGGCCTAAACATTCATTTTTCAATACTCTCTCATCTTCATCTCAGACATTATTATTTCCTAAATTGTATTTAATATCAGTGTCATGCTAATTATTACTACATGAATAGCTGGCTTAGGAGGCTGATCTAAACTAAACAGTGCATCAGCCACTACTATAGTAGCTTTAGCAGGATTTGGATTAAGTCTTTAACATTTGTTTCTTTGTTATCCACCCTGATGCTTCCTTCTTTCCACAAGGAAGCTTCCAAAAAATCTCCAAGAGATGTAAAAAGAAAGGTCTAAAGGACTGAAGAAAGAATAGTGCATAATCAGCTTTTAGAAACCGAAATTCCTATTCTTGAGGAAATAACCCCTTTCAAAGAGGGAATTAAATAGTAGGAGGAAACGAGAGAGCTTATTCTAAGGCAGCTACCACGGCCCATTATCCGTGCCAAGGTATTAGATTAGATAGATCACTGCTCCAATCCTGAATGCTGACCTCTGTCTCGCTCGCTGCCCTACACGTAATCGCCAGTGGGACAGCGCTTCAGTAAGAGCCTCAAGTCTTGATCCTACATGAAAGCAGGATGCAGACAACAGGACTCAGTTCTGCGCTGGGATATACAGTAACAGTTCCCACAGCTATCGGGAGGAGCCGCGTGGATACCTGTTTCCAGGAAGGGTGGGGTGACAGCCCTTGGAATGCAGCTACTGAAAGCTTAAGTCAACAGGTTGGGAGATTTGGCAAGGACAACACAGACAAATAGCCCAACGTTTGCAGGGTGGCTCTGTGCCTGGCATCCACCAGACGAACACCACTCACAACCCAACAGAGGAGCACCCACTCATCTGCAACGCTCCTCTCAGCCTCGGGACTGGAACTCCTTGAGGCTCCTGGCTTCTGGAGCTTCCTACAGTCCAAGCAGAAGGTGAAGCTGTCTGCAGGGTGTTTTGCCATTCTCAGGGCTAAGAAAAATAAATTTAACCACGGGAAGTTGATCCTCCCTTTTCATGCAACAGCGAAGACGGAAGAGTGGAAGAAAGAATAAGGAACTTCTTCCCCTTCTTTCACACCCTTGCCCTCTACACGCCCCCTTCCCGCTGACAGGAATCAAAGTGGGGCCCAGCCCAGCGCAGGGCTGGTGCCCAGAGGCAGCGGAGCCCCTCCCGCTGCCACACGGCGGTTCAAAGGCTGCTGCAAAGCCCAGCCTGCTCCCACCCAGGCAGCACGTACCTGGCAGCGGGTCCCCGCGCCGGCCTCCTGCTCCATCCGCCCTGCCGCCCGCCCGCTCCTCCCGCCCAGCGCGCTGCTCACTGGGATTAACTACTCCACCGACATGCCCAGGGCTGCGGCAAGCCCGTGTGGCCTCCTGCATGCACACAGCAAGTTTGTGCCCAGCAGCCACTGCCCCCAGCGCCTGGAAAGGCACACAGATCGTGTGANCCACACGGCAGTTCAAAGGCTGCTGCGAACCCCGCGGTGCCGCAGTCCGCTCCCACCCAGGCAGCACGTACCTGGCAGCGGGTCCCCGCGCCGGCCTCCTGCTCCATCCGCCCTGCCGCCCGCCCGCTCCTCCCGCCCAGCGCGCTGCTCACCGGGATTAGCTGCTCCACCGACGTGCCCAGGGCTGCGGCAAGCCCGCGTGGCCTCCTGCATGCACACAGCAAGTTTGTGCCCAGCAGCCACTGCCACCAGCGCCTGGAAAGGCACACAGATCGTGTGAAATAAGGGGGAAAGCAACTCTGCAAGCTTTCCGTACAAGGCACGAGATCTTACTGCGTAAGTACAGGGCACATCTGGCAACTCCCTTGCTGGCTGGTAGGAAATGAAGCTCCCTCCATGCTGGCACTGCCACGGAGTGCTCGGTCTCAGGCCTCACACACCTGCTGATCAAAGTAAGTATGGAATAAAGAAGTAAAATAAGTATGACACAGAGAGGTCAAAACCCTTTTTAAGACCTAGCAGGGCTTAGTTCACGTTAAGCAAGAAGTTAATTCCCCTATCAGAAGAAAGCCTTTCAGGTACCTTAACAGTTGATTTAGCCTATATATCAGTAACAGCAAAAGATGGCTCCAATTTGCAAGACTTGGATGTACTTATGGCAGGATCCAAACTAAATGAAGATGTTGAGTGTTTGGTTTGGCCTACAGAAAGTTCGGTGAGTCCAGACTTTGGGTGGAGACTTCAGTTTTACATATTTCAAGGTTGATGGTGAGGGGGTTCAAGCACAGAGTTCCAGCCTTCCTCTGATATACCTGCAGAAAAAATATCCCCCTTCCCTAACCCCATCCGTTTCTCCAGATGCTGCTGTGATGTGTGCTAAAGGCAAGGGAGGAGAAAGGAGAGGCGGAGAGAGAAGTTCCTCATTCTTTTTTTTTCCCTCTCTTCCTGCTTTCATTACTGGGTATTCAGAGATTTGCCTTTCCATGAGCAAATGACTAGAGACAAGCTCACCCCAAATGTATGTTCTCTCATGTTTCAAGCACTTGCTCTCTGTTCTTGCTGAATGTTTAGTTACAGCATGAAAAATGGATATACGGAATGAAGACATTTCCCCTTTGACTAGCACATTTGCAGAAGGTATGTCAAGGATCTGAGGCAAGGGGTATGGGCAAGCTTTCAAGAAAGTTTTTCCCTCTTTCTCCTTTGCTTGCTTATTGGAAGAGCAATAAATATCAAGCAGACAGGCCCTTCTCACAGTTACAAAGCCTACCTGTAACTGAGCTGGATAATTAGCAGCCTTGAAGATGATATATGACTTTCATTACCCTTTGGGACTGGAGACTAAATGAGGACAGAGCTAATTGCCGTGCAAAGCAGTTTGGCATGAATGAGAAAAATGCAGGCGCTGTCTCCTGCCAAAAAAAGGGCCCTATTGCTGCTCTGATCTCATGGCTGGTTTTTGCCGCAGGAGTTCACTTGGTGTCCATAAATCATGGTCTGCTTACAGCTGAAACTGCACTGAGTCATCAACATGCAATAAGCTGAGTGACAGATTCCAGCCTGACTACATTAGAACTTCAAACTTAGTCCTCCCCCCCAAACACTACCCGTACTTAACAGAAAATTAAACCCAGACTACACAGACATAAAGGCTGTGAGAAACACAAGGCTTGTTTACTTGACAATAGCTTTTTAAGGCTGATGTTTCCAGGAAATAGCATCACGCATTTTGAAAGGGAGAGGGCTACAAATACTGAATTTATAAAATAACCCACTGCTACAGCATTTGGTTTGTCCGTCTTCATATAATTGCTGATTAAAATGTATTACCTTCCTTTAATGATCTAAAGTGGCACTTTGTCATCTTAGTTCTTATGGAGATAGATGTAGTCGGCTATCAGAGAAAATATTTTGCTCTTCTCTAAAATTAGTCCAGAAGAACCTGAAATCTGATTGCAAATCTGCTTCCAAAGTGACATGGGGCACATTAGCACCCATATTGTGCCCCTAAGAAAGTTGGGCCTCTGGGCAATCTGAAGAATCAATGCAAAAGACAGTCCCACTGAAGATACTCTTTTCCTCTCCCCATTTTGTTTTACAGAGAATTTTTTTTTGCTTTTCCCTAAAGGTACCTTAGGTCTATTTTTTTTTTAATGAGAGAGATTGTGCTGAATTTGCAATATGGTATCCTGTCAGATCCTAATCAATTAGCCTGCATCAGCTCAGTATAAGGCAGATACCAATTTAACTCACAGAGCTAAGCCTTCTGATTTTCTCTAAGGGCAGTCACATAATTCATTCTTTGTAGTGCCAAATTATATTTGACATTTAATTTAAAACTCAAGGTACCATAATGCAAAATCTCACTAAAAATAATGGTGATAAAGCAGAGGAACATTTCATTTGACAGTAAGGATTTTTTCAGCTTATTTATGCACCCAAACTTTCCCCTTCCCCCACCTTTCAAAGCCCCAAACTCACCAGCACCGGCTATCCAGGCAATCACTTTTGGGTGACGTTCGCCTCTACAGGTGCCTGCACACAGTAAAGGGGCACCTGAAGGTCAAGGGAGGAGACAGGGTGCTGCTCACCTTGCAGAGAGCCTCTACGAGCCGGCACGCGAGCCCAAGGATGATCCACGTATCACTACCTGCTCTCACTAGTAGAGAGCAGTATTTTGGTCAAGGAGCTGGGTGGACTGGAAGGGTCCAGCTGGAAGGGTTGTGTTCTCTGGATCGAGGATGGGGAAGCCAGTTCAACAAGGCTGACTTTTTTCCTTTGGAAGACCTAACACAAAAATACTAGTTTAATGCCTTCACTCACATTCCTAGTCATGCAGTAATGCCATTCATGGCTGCGTGGCACAGTGGAAATCAGTTGGTCCATGGAACACATCCAGAGCGTGATAAGGCACCTTGGTGCACGGAGAAGAATAAAAAGATCGATTTCTATCCAACATTCCACCAAATCAACATATCCGACATTCTACCAGACCATCTGTGGTACTTGCCTTGGGTTCAGCCAGCATTTACAGTGGATGAAGATTCAAACTCTTTCTAACCTACTTACACTTCTTCTGCGCACATGGGGGGCATCCTGTGGCAGTAAGTCCTACACCTTATTGATGGTTCGGTGACGAAAAGCTCTTCTATCTGCTTAAGCACTTTTACTACTTAATGAAATATTACTTCTTCATGCTACGAAAGATTTTTATTGCCGCATGGACAGGTGCTTTAAAAATAACAAATAGTTTAACAAGTAGTAAAAAGGTACACAGTAAGTAAAAATGCAGATTGAGAAACTAACACATTGTACCACAAAGGAGGATTAAATGGAAGTGAAGGAAAAAGCGCATTGAGTGAGATTTCAGACCTCAGCGAAAGCTGATGTTCCAAAGCTGAGAACTTAAGTACTTTCACTGAAATAACTAATAAATATGGAAATAAAAGTCTAACTTTAAGTCCTTTTTAAGACTTTATCCTTAATATCATTTCTATACATATAATTTATTATACCGCTTTGCAGATGTATAAAATATGGTGCATTGACTCAGAGCTCCAGTATTAGACAAGGAAGCTGCTTTTTAATTACACCATGCAAAAACATTAAAAATAAAAAAAAACTTTATACGTACAAACAAAAAATTAATCATAGAGTAGGAAGTTATAAAGACTGGAATGCAGAGAGAAAGATAGGATATAAATGATCTCATGATACTTATTTACACAGACTAATTTCTGGAAAAAACTCTATTTCAGTTTACAATGATGCAAAGAAGATCAGGAAGCAGTTTATTCTTCTTTTAAAATAGAACCAGACAAATGGAATACATTTCTGAACTCCTTTATGATGTTGGATTCTACAATTAATAGCACTGATGCATTTGTCACCATCCTCAGTCAAGGATATTTGTGCAAAGATTTCAGCAAGCTGTATTCTGCTCCAATTTAAACTCATCTAAATCCTGGACAGCTCGGTGAGAAGTACTGTAGAATAAGTCTCCACAAAATTTAAACCTGGGTTTGACCACAATCCAGAGTCCTTATCACACATCAGTCAAGAAGCATCTTCCAAAGCAACCTCTTAGAACAGTCTGAATTCACTGTCTAATGTCTGTCAATCCAATCTGAAGAACTCTATTATCTTATATTTCCTCATCACTCTTAGATCAAAACACGTCTGGAATCTCAGGTTAATTAGCACCGCAGTATTCCAATTACTGTCCGAACCCACACTCACTTTTAAATAGGGTAACAGGTGTTGGAGGTGGGTCCACATGCAATAAAAATCAATCTACTGGCCAAAATTATTGATGTCCAAATTGAGAGATAACAAAATATTTAAGATGGAAAGAAGAGAGAGAAGGAGAAGGAACTCTCAATTTTATATTTTGGAAAATGAAAGCTGAAAGAACAAATGTTTTTGCCAAAGACTTTGCAAAAAATGGAATAATATTGAATCCAGATTTCCTAAGACATATCATGAGATCTGTATCACAAACCCATTTTGCTCAGTGATCACTAATCACAGAATGACCAGTAGCCCACTGAATTCAACAGAATGAGTTCTTGCTATTTTTACAAGGGATTTTGATCAGAATCTGTTAGGTTATTCAGTCAATGTAGCTAAAAGAAACCTGTGGCTAGAGTGTACGTGTACAGATGATGCCATACCACAGCAGACTAGATATTTTGTTTTTAGGACATCTCTAATTTAATGGTCCTGAAAAATAGAATATTCATGGAGTCCCATCTGCTGTTCAGTTCTGTGTATAAAAATACTTTGCATTGTTGGTCCAATAACTCTGACTAAAGCTACTAAAATGATATACAGTCCTTGAAAACAGGAGTGGGATAAAAAATAACAAATTGAATAAAGGAGAAAAAATAAGCTTGCTTTAGTCTGAAGGGAATAAAATTGAAGCCTTTTAACCTTGCACATAAGTTCCACACCATTGCTTTTTAAAATCAGTGGAAAATCATTTAAAATCAAATTGATTTTGGCTTTTACATTCAGATGTACTTCAGCTTTTCACTTACTGGTCTATACAAGTAATGTCTTCAGCCAACCTATGTTAAAAATGGGTTGAAAATCAGTTTGTATGTTTGTGTGCTTATTGGAATTTTCTCATTTCCATTTCACTCAGAGCCAATCACAATCAGATTAACTTGCCGGGGAATCTGTCGAGAGTCTGATTTCATGGGTGTTTTAGCAAAAAATGGTTTCTAATGCAGTGAAACATTTTTTTCCTGGCAACACTTACCTATTGCCCATTTTATGTCAATAAATTGGAAGATGGATAATCTGAACTGTTTCTATTTGTTCTGAAAAGCTCTCCTCTCCAGCATCTATACACCCATAATCCAACATGGAAGAACTGTAAAATCACAGGAAAAAAGATGTTTTCCAGTTTACATCTGCTTGTCCCAGTTAACAAAGCTTCAAATATTTGCAGTCTTCTACATATGGAGTGGCAGAGACCACTGTTAAAGTGCCCCCTCCTCTGCTCACCTGCTATGACCCAACGGTGGACCATTTGGCCTGGCAATCTGCTATCTGAACTGGCATTTAGGTATTCAGTCTGAAAGGAAGCGTGCTGAAATGATGCAACATAACACACCATCACTGCTGTAACAGGATGCAGAACATCTGCCATTGCCTTGGACAGAAAGGATAAAACCCTCTGAATTGCTTTGTTTTCAACAGCCTTTCCCCCTGCTCACTTCTCACATGTCCACGTTTACTCAAGTTGTCACTGCTGTTTTAGGGAGAGGAATGGCATAGCAGAAGAACAAGAAAATGTGAATCAGATGCCCAGATTCTCTTACTGACTGCTGGTGACCAAGTAAGCTCCCTATTACACTGTATTGTGTCTACTGATTTAGATAGTTCAGTCTTAGCTTTCCCAACTGAGAAGATGTACATGCTCTTCTTTCCACAGTGACTCAGTATTTCAATGCTCATCATCTTCAAAAAATAAAAATGAAAGTTAAAATGAGTCAACAAATAAGGTGGCAAATATCTCAAGTTGGGCATCTAAAAACCGAACACTGGCAAGTAAATGCTATCAGGAAAATATTTACTGCAACCTCTCCATAGGTAAATTAATTTGCCTGAAAATAAGAAATTAAAAATGCATCATGAGGAGAGATTTTGTGGGTTCAAACACTGTTTGTAAAGGCCTCTGCAAACCTCAAATGAGACGTCAAAAGATTAATGTGCAAACATTACATTTTGGAGATGATGAGTGGGAATGGAGTGGGAGGTTATATAACCTGATAATATCAAGGATCACAAAGAGATTAAACTATTTAACTATTCAGCAGTGAAAAGAAGTCAAGAGGGATCACTGCAGACAAGGAGTGGAAAGACAATATAGAAACTGACTTGCGCAGGCTGACATTCTGCTTCAAAGAGTTATTAGCGCTAAAGAGTAGTTACAAAACTGTAAGGCTTAAAACACAAGTCTGATTTAATAAATATTTACTAAATTGTATAAGAATTGCCTGGCATCAAGCTATAAATATTAAACTCCAATGTAAATATTAAAAGAATGATGTTTTTTCAAATAATCAATTTAAGATTATAAGAATTTTTGGATTCAACATAAAAAATAATAAAAAAATCCCAGAGAGTCAAACAAAACCCTGACGGTTAGATTCCAAAAGAACAATCCACTCAAAGTTCCTTTCATGTGCCAACAACTATTATTTATACTGTTTATGCACTTTCATCATGACAGCCCTAACACTGAGCAGAGCAGATAGAGTCTAACAGTTACCACATTAGAAAAAAAGCTCTCGGAAGGTAAATAAAATGAAGTGAGGCTATATTTTTGGATCTTTTGGATGTAAGGCCATTCTGTATTCTATTTACATTGATTATTTTATATTGTTTAATGAATTTCTGTACTCTCTCTACAAACTAAATGTTGGCTCAATGAATGGAGTCTGCATTTAAAGCAACCACCCTATTAAAACTGGTTATGTTTTTGCCTGGAGAATCAGAGCTGTTCCAAGCTTGTTTCACATTTTACTTGAAAGCTCTCTTTCCATTAGCATGACATTGTTTCTCAGATGAAGCATAACTACAGTCTCTTTCCCCTTTAAAAGGCAATGACACCATCTAAGCAAAAATAACAGTGGGGGAAATAAAAAGACCCCCCCAATACAGCAAACTGTGGTATTAATGAAATTCTGTTTGTATTATAATTTTCTTTCAACCCTGGTCTTCCTGTTCACGAGGATGGTGTCAACCTGTCAAACATTTAATCAAGAGCACCTCATTGATGCTTCCATTATGTCAAAAAGCCTCACCTAGGTGACTTCAAGGAGAGATGGCAGTTCTGACTCTGTCTCAATATCCAAGGCTATGAATTTTTTATTTCTCACCCCCAATTTTTGATGTCTAGCATATGTGTATGAGTACACACAATGCATTTTTATTTATTACAGCAAATATATATTATAGGGATTTTCATTCATGTTATAAGCCCAGGAGAATACAACAGGGGTATATATATGCAGGAATACTCCTAATTTCTAGGTTGGTGAAAAGGGAGTAGTTAGAGGGCTGAAAGCTACACATTCAACAAGCCCCTTACACCACAGCAGAAATCTGGTCAAAATTCCATAATATGGTATCATGAAATTCACCACATAGGACCCCCTTGACATTATTCCACTGGGGCGCCTGCACTCAAGAGACATGCTGATTTGGCTTAATGACGCCACCGTCACCACCACTAAAGGATCTTCACACAACTCAGATTGAGGGCAGATGCCGGCCTCCTGCCCTGGCTGTTCTGCAGCAGTTAGAGTAAGCTGGACAGGAAGCAGTTTAACCACGTACCTGTAACTTCCTGCTCCATCAGGAGAAGCTGAATTTGGAAAACAAGAAGCAAAAAGTCCCCACGGCAGCTTTACAAAACCTTCCTGTATGACATCTCACTTACTAATCGGTTACAAGGGGGAGCGTTAAGGGGGTTGTGGTTGGGAACATCTCTCTGCCTCAGCGCAGGCAACTGAAACCGTTTCTTCCTCAAGACAGCTCTGATTTCTATCTCAGAATTGGGGTGCTATATGGTTGACCCACCGTGAAAGTCAGAAAGATGGTTAAAAGCCATTTTCATACCCTAGGCTACAGACAGAGGACAAGTCACAAGGGAAAGCCAAGTCCCTCTTATATCAGCTTCTCAATGCAGTTCCCCAACAGTTTGACTGAGTTAATTACATTCTACCATAATCAGGAACAAAAGCAGCCTTTTGCATTCACAGTAATGCCCATTATGTATCAGTTGCATGTACAATGCAATATGTGTTGACTTAAAATACTGTGTTTTCTCATGTTCAGGAAGTGAAGTCAGGGAGAATTATGATATCCTGAAGGTATGGTTAAAGGAATCTCCAGACTTTGAGTTTTTAAATAAGCTTGCAAAAGCATATTAATGGGGAATGTACCACATAATCCATCTAAATAATTTACTCTTCACTATTCTGCCAAAGGAAAGATTCTCATCCAAACATTTTTTTTTTGCTTTTTGTTTTTAACATATCATGTATAATTAGAAGAAGATTGTATGGGTCATTTATAAAGCCAAACAACAAAACCAAAACTCCATAATGTGAAATGACCAGCTAATTACAACACTGGTTTAAATTATGATCCAAGGTATTACTTCTTCTTTCCAAAATAGGTTGGATATCTCTGCTATTTATTCAGCCCCAAAGACCAATTAATTCCTGCAAACATATTGCACATTTAAAATGTAGCAAGGTTTAAATTATCCAAGCTTATTGTTTTAACTTCCAGCATTTCATTATTCTACTTAATGGTTTGCACATTGTTTTACACAAGGACAATGTAATTTTATTGTATGATGTCAAAAAAAATCTATGTCCCATTTGCTTCCAAAAGAGATGGGAAGTGAAAGGGTATGAGAATTGGAGGGATGTTTTGCCTACAAATAGGAAAATCTCAAGACCATTTAGCATATGCTAAATTGGGAAGATACATGCTCAGAGTATTAGAAATGTACACACCTCTGAATTAGTCTGTTTCAACACTGGATTGGCAGAAGTCTAAAGAAACTGGGCTAGGCCCAGTCTTTCTCCCATTGCAGTCAATTTTCACATCGATGGCTTTAACCGGGCCACAAGATTGCCCTCATGTAGACCCTACGGCTTCTAATCGGGAGCGGAGTTTCTAGCTGGGGATCAGGACCCGAAGAGAGAGATGGAGTAGCAAAAGCCACCATGCCAGGTGGTCCCCGACAGTCAGAGCAGCCAAGGCGCGAGTCGCAGGAGCTAACAGAACCTTCTGCCTCCTCCGGGCAGCCTCCTGCGGCAGAGCAGGGCATCAAGCATCAGGCAGTGGTGGGGCTATATCACCCTATCAAGGTCTGCATGTGCCACTACCTAGAGAGATGACAATAGCAGGTCCCACAACAAGAGCAAAAGCATTCTAACGGATTGTCTCTACAAAGCACAGATATTTGCCTTCAGCATTAGGAGCTCTATTAAGAATTAAATAAATACTCCAAATTGTTCTTTTAGCTGTAATACAATTGCTCTTTCACAAAAATAATTCATCTTTACCTAATATTTCTACACAGCACATCCAGTGTAACAGAAACGCTGCATGTGCAATGCTGCTTTAAGGGAGGGTACTCCCCAAGTGCCCTCATTTGCTCCTGCTCTACTTGCCTTGACCTGTTGCGTCATGTTGAGCTATGTCAAACTGCCATCATGCTCCACTTTAGAGGCGATTACGCTTCATTGGTGGGCAAAGTTGCTTCTTGCTGACTGTTTGTGAGGTTTGATTAATTAGGGCTTATGAAGTGCTTTGAAATTCTTGCATGAATGATGTTACAGAAACACTGAATATTGCTACTGCTATACAGGCAAGTACATGAT
The DNA here is from genome assembly GCA_013389825.1 of Crypturellus undulatus. Lineage (NCBI taxonomy): Eukaryota > Metazoa > Chordata > Aves > Tinamiformes > Tinamidae > Crypturellus > Crypturellus undulatus. The sequence goes on from VWPW01023252.1 coordinate 976,570, forward strand.
TAAAGATTTGATGTTGCAAGGCGTGGCTGGGCCTTACCTTCTCTCCGGGGAAATGTTCTGGTTTCCTCAGCTTTCCCTCGGGCAAGCTAGTTTAGTCTTCCAACTAAACCAAACCAAAACAGTTCAACCTTTCTAGGCTAGGAAAAAAAAAAAAAAAAAAGAAAATATTAAATGAAGGGTATTTCTGAGAACTCATTCCACGTCTAGGATATTACACCACTAGGTGGTCCGATAAACTTCAAGGACACCTTGATGATAGTACAGGCATTAAGTACATTCTCAGACTAATTCCATTTTCAAGTCTTTCTTTTTTTTATTGAACCACAGTTCTCTTAATTGCTTCTTCCTCTTGGTATTTTCCACAGACACCTGATTGTCTACCAAAATATCTTCCTAAAGCATCTTTATCTGTGATAACTTCCCTTTGACGAGCGCCACCCACCTGTCCCCTCTCGCTGAAAGGGGTCTGTTGCAGGTTGCATCCCTTTCCATCATTTCTGACTGTGAACCTGACAACTCCCATCTGCTCTGGGAATTTTGGCTCCCCAAAGGCAATTCATTCTGAGCCAAAGCAGGAAGTTGCAGGGCTAGGCCCACAGTCGGTCTTAAAAGGCCCACACTCAGGATGATTACTGCACACATTTGCCCACCTAAAGCTTTTTCTAACTTGCTCAGCACCATCATCATGCTTGGCCATGGCTATTACCGTGCTGCCGCAGCCCCTCTAAAGCACGCTGTGCTATAAAATGGAGGCCAGGTTTCCATTACTTAGGCCTAAGCGCCTGGTGCCATTTGAGATGCCTTAAGGTATCCAGGACATCTGCACAGGAATAGCAGACACGGCGCAGGACCCGGCGCTGCCCGGCGCTCCAGTGGAGCGGCAACTGGATGCCACGCAGGTTACTCTGCAATAGCTAACGCAACATTAGACACCTATGATGAAGCAACCAAGCTCTGTCCATGCTGTTTAACCTTTCCATATTCTGTTACTGAGGGCCCCAGCTACAATCAGTCACCAGTAACCATCCCAATCCTTTTTGCTGCTCATATATCCTTTTTGTCCCGCTTACATTAGTCTAGCAGACTGCGATCCCCTGGCGCTACCTTAGATCCCAGTCACAGCGTGGTGTCTCCAGTTTAATTTTCAGAATAACCTCTAGTGACCTGTGTTGAGTGCCAATTTCCTTTTTGCCTTGGCTTTTTGTAGTAATTTCATAGTCTTATATTTGCCTTCCCACATATAGTAACCTCTGGATTTTAGCTGTCTTGTACTTGCTTAGTTTCTTAATCTCTTTCAGGAAAAAAGTACCCATTGGTATTACCCAGTGCTTCAGCAGACGTGCTCTCTTGGGACAGAGACTGGCTCATGCTGAGGCCAGTGGCTGAGCGAAGGTTTTTGTCCTATCCAGGGGAACCGATTACATTTTTGAAGTTCAAAACAACCAGTCCAAACCCTTTCCTTGCCTACTTTTGTCACTGACTTCCTGGCTGCATTTAAGACTGATACCACCTTCTCACTCTGTTTTATATTTTCAGAGGCATAAATTGTACATGGAAATTTTTAAATCCACCATATTTTTCAAATCTTTAAATCAATGCAGTCCCAGAAAGTCAGATACGCCATATCTGAAAAACTGTGCCTGATCATTGCTGTTCCCTGTACACCTTCCAAAAACCCAGTTAGTAATCTACTGTGGCCATAAAGTTTCTTTCATTAGAAATGAACAAGTCTGTTCTGACCTTTTCCCAGGGCTGGGCTGGGATTTCATGAGGCGTCTCTTGTCAATCACTGTATTCTTGCACTGTTCCATGTATGCTTTCAGCTGGGTATTCATGCCTGGCCTGTAGATACATTTCCTGGCGCATCTCAGGCATGTCTCTATCCCCAGGTGTGAAATATGTATCCACTGCATGATCTCAGCTCTGAAATCTGCTGGGATTACTGTTCAGTTCCATTTCAAACAAAATCCATGCAGTTCTTCATTCACTTGCTAGTGGAGCAGAGGGTGGCCATAACCTCCTGCACTTACTCCTCACTCTTTAGCTGACTGTGGATTGTGAATTGCTTTACTGCCTGTCACCTATCGTGCTGTGCTCTTGGATTGCCTTGAGCTGCTCCATTTGAAAAAGCACTGTCACTAGGTCCCATTTACCTTCATGCCCACCAGGACTTTATTAGCAAATGCTGCAGTGTGCATTTTTACATCAGGCTGCTGCTCCCCCTTCCCAGGCACCACTACACTGGTGCTTTAGATGCTCTGCAGGTTTGTAATGCTTTAGAAACTCCCACTCTACTTTCAGTTTTCTTCTCTAAATGCCTGTTTCTTCTTGGTTTTATTCTGTCTTTGAGCATTCTCACTTGATAATGCTCCTAGTAGTACCTGCTTACAGGGCTTTGGCAAGTAGATGCTGCATATTACAGAGTTCTGAACGTCCTTCACATTGCCAGGCTGGGGCACTTCCACAAGGTTCTCCATTTCCCAAATGTCAAGAAGTTTGGTGTGATATATCCATGCTTTTGCCCAGTTTCAGTCTCCATTCAGTCTAATGCTCTGTCTTCAGCATCCACCTAGAAGAGATAACACAGGTAAATATAATGATTAACTATTCTTTGATGTCTCCCTCCTGCAACAAAGATGTCTGCAGCTACAACCTTGACGGCTGGAGGCCCAGCTAATGTTAAATATCTGGGGTTCTAGGTTGATGTTGACAGGCATTGTGCAACTGATTCCCCAATATCCTGCTTGGGTCTTTAACATTAACTGCCTCCTCTATAGGATACATCTATAAAATAATCCATATTAAAAAGGACACAGATGGGAGTGGACAGAATGAAGGTATACCTGGCCCAGGCTAGGTGATTACTCCCACTCCACCAATTAAAATCACATCTCCATTTTGCTAGTTTAACAATAAGCATCTCTTTTATATGCAGCTCTTTGTTTCTGAGCAGATGTGTTCATTCTTACTTTTCAAACCATGTCATCTTTCCTTCAACGTGGGCTTAGGTTAATAAACTGTACATCAAGCACTGCTTAAAAGCTGGCTTTGCAGGATGATAACTGATGAGGGAATTGCTTTTAATTACTGTACAAGTGAGTAGATAAAAATCACAGCCTTAATAATCAGCTCCAGAAACTGACAGCAGCAAAGTCTCACATTTCAAATGTGGATTATTTTTTCTTTCAGCATTCAGCTACAGAAGGCAAATGTTAGCAGTTGGATCATCTTCTGTAAGCAAGCCAAAGTTATGTGTAACATTTTTGGATGCTAATAGGACACAGTTCTGGCAGAACAGAAATAAGGGTAATATTAAACTTTAGAGCAAGCTTGAAAAGGAAAAAAATTGCTTCTCAATCCAGATTTTCAAATGAACAATCATCGCACCTATATCTGCTGCTCGAACTCTTTATGTCCAAGGACAGTAAAAGCAAACAACTTGCACAGCTATCAAGAGTCAGAGCATAAGGGAGGAAGAGGCTTCCCAGACTGCCTTCAAAACCAGCAGCATTTGGCCCATTACCATCCACACCAGGATAATGTATTTTTAATAGGTCACCTCCTAAAGAGGCACTGCAGGCCATGAGATGCAAATTAGCCAGCCAGAATTGACGGAGTTTGTGCTATGAGAAATTTCAGGGGAGGATGAAATAAATGAACGTAGGATCCCAAACTGGGTTTGGTGCTCTGGTGAGAGGAGAAAAATGCGTGCACGAAGCCCAGTAAAACTTTCTGTTTTTGGTTTATTAGGTGTCTGCAAAAGAGTCTCAGTTGCAAAGTACGACATGTTCTTTTTCTAAAGACTCATCTACAGCACAGAGGCTTTGATAAATCAGCTGCTTTCTTTTTTAGCCAACTATGCAGCGTATGGGAAGCTGAGGCTTGTATTATGGCTTTGTTAAAACATTAGATGTTGCATGAAAGCTGCCATGTGAACTCCATTTTGAATGTATTTCAATGCAGGTTTTTACAATAAGAAAAATAAACACTTAGCAGCTCAGGAAACCAGAATCTGAAATAGTATAGACATGGACTTGCTTGTTTATTTGTTGCTTTCCTGCTATAGATCAGCCTGTCAGCATACCTCCTTCATGTAAATATTTAAAATCTACAACAAAACAATTCCAATTAAAAAAAAAAAGTTAAACTCTGAAAAGTGGAAAGGAAAAAGGAAGATGCTGAGTTCTGTTTATTTGAAAAAGACGGATGCGGTTGTCTCTGAATACATCATGTGGACTCTTTAATGAAAAGGGAAAATATTCTGATTGTAGAGGTGTTATATGTAGTGAATGGCACTTAGCTCCTTGAAACCACATGTTCCATAGACTCAAAGTAACCATATTCCTTTTTGTTTTTTTTTATGGGGCAATAATTTTAGTTCTCAAAAGTCCATACGAAAAACTGAAAATCCAGGATTTGAGAACGAGAGAAGTTTAGAATAGTAGTCATCTGGAAGTCTCCTCTTTTCATGTCGGTAAAGTATAATGTTACTTCACGCCATTTGGCTGCAAATGTAAATTACACCTTTTTTCAGTTGTTAGGACAGGATAGAAAACCACATAATTCTAATGAGTCATAAATGTTTCACCATTTTTTTTCTTCATTTAATTCATATGGTGCCAACACCTGTGAAAACAATCAGCATCATAGCTGTGTGCTCTACTTAAATTTGCTTTAGGGTATGCTTGAGTAAAAGCTTTTATATCTCATTTCTCTACATTATTAACAACATGATGCCCTGAATCATTCTATAATTTAAGTATGCTCATTTTGTTCTCAGCTATTTTATTAGGACTGGAAAAGATGCTCAAAGACTATGACAGTCTTAAAGCAGACACGCATATACACCCTCTTGCTTGATTCTTACTGTAACAAAATATCTATAACAAGATCTTCACATTATTTTTTATGTGCTTTGGCAGTTTTGCACCTTGAATTACAAATCTAAACTGTTAGTACAAGAGCCATACTACAAAGCTGTCTCCCAAAAGGCTTTGCAGCCATTGCTCTAAGGTAAGTTCATTTCATGAGAGCGGCATCTGCACTGAACTAAATTTTAAGTTATTGCCAAAGGAAAACACCTCCTGTTTTACAATGGGAATAGAGTAGTGTTTGGAAACCCACCTCTAGAATCACTAGATGGTGCCAGAGAGGAATGTACATTGTAGTAACACTGTGGTGTTTTTTAGTTTTCTTTGGGCAGTGGTGTGGTTATGTTAATCTGCAGTAGAAGTGCACCAGCTTCAGCGTGGGATTTTCAGGAATATGAAGTGTGAGATTTCTGAACACAATTCAGTGTCTAAAGAAACACTGTAGTGATGGGAAAGAAGAGGAAAAAAAAGCATAAATCCTGGGGACTTCTTGTGGGTGTCAGGCTCCGCTTAGTAATCCTTGGTAACATCCCCTGACATCGATACAGATTTCAAAGCACACAAATCCCTAATGGAACTTGTGATACTGAACAATTGCAAAAGGTTTTTCTCTACAATTTTAACAAACCTAAGGGAAGGTGATACACTGGGCTCTCCCTACATTTCAACAAGATTGTGACTGAAAACTTCTCTATAAAATTCCTAGTCTAAAACTGTACAGCTTAATAAACACAGAGGAGTGAGCACAGTGTGCTGCGCTGGAAGGTGTGGAGACCAAGACTATTCCCAAGGAGATTCTTCCCCAGAATGTGCCCCAAAAGCACATTTCAGTGTTAAACAGCAGATTACAAGCCACTGTCCAGGGCCAATTTGTGATGAGGAAGTAGGTCAAAGCTCAGCTGATAAACGCTCTAGGCAAACTCTTGCAATTCTGATTCACCGCAATAACTTCCCTTTGTGTCCAGAGACAGACACGAACTCCAAGTAGCTTAAAGTACGTAACTCAAACAGGGAGATCAGGAAAGGCTTCAGCAGGAACGTGGTTGAGGGCTCAGAGGCCTCTGAGCTGCAGAAGTCAAGCTAATTAAAGTCTGTGAACTGCAGTCTTCTCCCTGCACTGAAGCACGGTCCTGCCTGCATACGTGGGGGCAACATGAGGGGTGAGCTGGCTGCTCCCTTCCACATCTGTGGAGCTTCATCACTGACTTGGAAGTGACTGAAAATAAATGGTCTGAAAGTCATTTCATATGGAGTCGCTGCAGTAAACTTTACATTTTTATATGGTTTGTCACATTTAAGAAGGGGAAAAAAAAGGAAAAGAGAGGTCAGCTTTCAGTTTCTTAATGATAAGTAATAAGAACTTGAGCCTCCAACTGCATACACTATCCTTAGTGGCAGTTTAAACAAGACAGTTGGGTCTGCAGGACAAACTTCTCCTTTCATTTTACTCTTCAGGCTTTTTCTTAAGAGTTCATCCACACAGATGTAGGACTTTGGGCGAAGAGGAAAAAAGGGTGGAAATCAATCCTGCCCACAGAACATGGACGTTTCCAGACAAACAAACAGGAGCATGTATGGAGCATTCAGTTACGTCAGCATGCACCAGATTCAGTGCCGTTTAGTGCTAGGCTAACACACAAAAATGTGACCAGGTGACACAACCTCATCCGATTGTATCTCTACATATATACCCCATTTGTTCAGACCAAAAAACAACTCTTTCTTCCAATTTCAGCTCCTCCCAACTTGGCTTCCTCTTAGTTTACCAAAATTCACTCTGAAAACCTGAAATTCAGACAGAAACCATATTCATCGCTATAGAAAAGAGGCTGTGCCCGAGTCAGAAGGCAACTCACCATAGCAAGACTTTCTTTACACTATTTAATTATCAATAGTTTGTTCAGCTGAAGGTCTACTTGGTTTGAATTGCTGATATGATGTTTAAAAAATATGAAATAAATTATTTAAAAGTCTCACTAAACTCCTTTGTTATATTCTTGAAGACACACAGATTTCCTGATCAATACAGGCAAAATGCAGCTTTTCCATGGTGCCAAATATGCATTCTTAACTTTGAAACAGGACAAGAAGGGAACATACACACTGCCTGCAATTTAACATAATTTAATGAATTAATTAAAGTGCAAAAGCTCTTTGAAGCTAGAGGATGCCAAAGCAAAGAAGAGATGAGGATAAGCTTTACCCTTCTTTCTCAACACCATCTTTGTTATCGAGTTGGCTGACTAAAAATCAAGTTTTTGCTTATGGGGAAAACTCATTTTCCTGACTGTAAGCTGCAAATCTTTCTTCATTTCTGTTCTTCTACTGTGAAGGCAGCTTCTGTGCTAGGAACTTTAGGAGGACAGTCTTGAAATGTTATTAATGAGAACTTGCTGTACACTTCATATTTGATGTAGGTGCACTCTGCCTCCTAATGGAAGTTGCCTGTGTTTTTCCCCCCAGTATGCACTCGTAAGTAATGACCCATCTTCAGGCAGTGACTGATGACAATTGATCATATGGCCATCTACAGCAGCAAAAAATTAGAGTAATCTCTCAAGAGAATAATCAGAGAACAATTTTCCAGGGTCACTACTAGCAAAGAAGCTTGCTGAAGATGAAAATGGACTCAGGCTTCAACCTGGATTTTCTTTTCTCTCCTGGATTTCATTTTATACACAAGAGTTACATTTGTTTTTAAGGAAATTTTGAGGCAGACTGAAATTCTAAGGAGATAGGAGAGAGTCCTTCATCACCTCCAAGCCTTCGGTGCAAACCAGCTTGGGTTAGCAATGAGCACAAAGTATTTACCATTGCTGCTCAGTGTCTGTGTAAAATGGATTGGTGGTTCTGGCGGAGTTCCTAGCAATAAATATGCATGCCATGACTGGCAGTCCAGTGCCACGCTCAGCAGGCAGAGCCAGGAGCTAAATGAGGCATGGGAAGCAGGGCTCCCGCTCTCCCACCACGGGCCAGGGTGGAGATGCTTTGGCAGGAGATGCCATCAGCTCCGCTGCCTGAGCAGGGCTGTGCTGGGGACGAGCACAAAGACATCAGTATGAAGGACTCTCAAACCTGCACCTTTTTTTTTTTTTCAAGAATTGAGTTTATTAATTTTCTAAAAATATTTCACATGCTGTTCAGTGTGGGGTAGATTAGTCCCTCAAAACTGGGCCACATTCTTCCTTACCCTAAAGAGAAAATTAACCTGCCACTGTAAAGAGACCGAAACCTGATGTGAATGTACTGTATTCCCATCACATAAGGCCTCCTTGTCCTGCCAGGGGCATGGCCCTAGGGCAGAAAAAACCCAGAGCTTTTTCTTTCCAGCAACCACATGACAGATCTTTTCTCAGAGTAGGAGACTTTGACTCACTGACAGCAGAAGCCATCAGACCAAGCAGCTTCTTTTTCCTTATACCATAAACTTAGAGCAATTCCACTGAAATAAATGGACTCCACTGCCCACAAAGCGCAGCATAAATACCAGAATGTGCTTCATTCTTTATATGACTGACACTGGAGAGAAAAGTGGCTAGTACTGTTAATGCAAAAATTAAAAAACATAATGAACTACCATTCTGGCAACATCATCAGCATAAACAGGATGGCCACCGAGCATCCTTGTTTAATTCTATGCATGATTACAGTGAGAAAAGAATGTAACCTGGGCCTTCAGCCTTCAAGTGTTTTTTTCTGCTCTGTGCTGAGCAGAAAAGGCATGAAATTTATTCTAAAAATAACATGATGGGTCAAGAGAATAATGAGCTCAGCCTGCACCGCTAGGTGAATTTATGGTGATGCTGTCTTTTATATTTCATAGGATATTCACTGTGGACCCTAAAATTTCCATGGGTTTCAACACTTTATTTATCCATATTTTATTACTACTGTAAACATAATTATTACAGCATCTTCATGCTGAAAGTGATAGATAGATTTTGTTACTTGCTTGTCAAGATGCTCATGTTCACTGTATTCAGCCATCACACCAACCCAGAGACTGATGACTGTACTAGCCTATTAATATAAGTCTATTACAGTATATCGATGCTACTCCTCTCAAACAATATTAATGCAAGCCCTGCAGCAGGAGACATATTTTTAACTTGCAACAACACAATGAGGCCTATTTCATTACAATGATTAACCCTTTTACATTTTATTCAGCCTGTCCATCCTTAGCCACAGAGTCTTTTCACTTGTTATTTTTTCCATTGCTTTCAAAAGACATTGTTCATCCAGTACAAGATTTCAAAAGCACATGGCAATTTTTAAATAACCACGGTCCAAGTTGATGAAACTGAGACGATGCAACGTGCAGGTGATTTTAGGACATGCCGAGTAATTAATTACCTTCAGAAAATAAAAGGATCTGAAGTTGACCACTTAGAAATGGCCTAAGATTAGTCATTGATTCTGAAAACCTTATTTGCTAGAGCTCATTTGACAGCTGGTGAAGTAGGAAAAAAAATCTCCAAATAATATAAGATAAAAAAGCAAAATCAAAAAATACCTTGAAAATGCCTGAAGTCTCAAATGCAGGTGAAAGTGTTCTTCCTGGCCATCAAGCAGCATGGGGTACTCTTCTGTAGATATTCTTTCAGGAGGAGCTTTTCTGTTTCCTATCATGGGATTTTTGACCTGGCGCAAAGATGCTCAAACCAAAATTTGCTGATCCTACTGAAGAAGCCAGATTATTAACACTAGAGATACATTCAGTAGATATTTTGGAGATAAGAAAACAAAAGCCTGAAAGTGAGAGCAAACAACAAGTGGATAAAAATACCAATGTTTTAATTGCAACATACCTGTTTTCTAAGTAGAACTTCCACAGTGACTTATTTAAATAGCATATTGTTTTAAAGCCAATCCCAGAAATTGCTAAACTTTCTGACTCTGTCTAGTACAATGCTTACAACATGCTTCATTCAAAGCACAGGAGACAAACTTTGTAGCTCTCTTTGATGGAGACAGTTACACTGCAGCAGTTAACCGTGTGTTTAATCGTTACACTCTGCATCAATAACCAGATAAAAATCTACAAGGCAACTTTCATAATCTTTTTTTTCATTTGCAACACGCTCGCATGTCCCAGAAAAACTAGGTTCAGCAGTCACAACTTGAGTTCTCATCATAGGTTCCCAGCTAGCACCAATCCTTGGAGCTCCACTGACTTGAGGGCTCAGCCCACTGAAGACAGAGCCCCAGGACCTCAAACGGTGATGGTAGCGCTAACTGCTTTTGAAGGCTGGCGGCTCGGAGCCCCATCGCACAGGCTCTGCCGGATTCAGCGGTAATGGTTAAAGAGGTTCCTCTCAGCTGCCTGCTGCGGCCCTTCACCAGCAGCTGAAATGGAGCCATCAAAAGGCAACATGGCCCAGCCCTCATCCATGCAGCTCACTGCGCGCACATTAAATTTAACTGCCTACGATCTGCAAACCATGACAGGGGATAAACTGGCCCTTGCTTGCATCTGCTGCCTCTACTAGTAGGGTGGAAGCCCCTGGCAACGTGGCAGAGGAGGCATCAAGGGTGAAAACGTCTTCTTCCATCCCGCAAAAATTGATAGCACTTGTCTGCCAGAGCCCTAATCTGCTTAGAATGGAAATGCATGTTGAAAGAAGCAACTACTTCTAACTTCTTCTGGGGGTGCATTGAGAGGGAGGATTTTCTACATTTCATGAAGCAGGGAATGGGAAAGAAGTACTGTATATACAGTATGCTGGGTAATTTTAATTCACGTTGCCCCTTCTCAGTGAATAAATCTTATTAAGCCTTATCCTCTCAGAGACCATCTGGATGAAAACCATTCAGGAAACGTCACCGTTGGTACAAGAACTTAAATCTCACCATAAATCTCGTTGTGTCAAAGCCAGGCATGCATGCTTTAAAGAAACTCTGCAGCTGTGACTTGCTCAGAGCTGCAGACATGTATGTGCAAATGGTGCCTCCCAAGAAACACATTGCTACATTTCAGTAACTCTTAAAAAACAAATGAAAGTAAAATCAGGGATTTTCTCATTTTCAAATAGCTCTGACCTTTTCTTCATGTAAAGGAAACAAAATACTTTAATAAAATCCACATAAAATTTACTACCCTGTTGGAACTGTACAGTCTCAAATGATCTCCACCCTTGTCCTTATCTCTGATTACTTCTCCCTCTCTTCCAAAGGACACGCGCTAATGTGGCAAGCTATGCTCAAAATAGGAAATCATGATTACTTTGCTCTGTAATCTGATTGCCTGTATAGTTAGACACCTGCCTCCTTGGCAAATTTCTTTATGGTAACAGGGTAGGAGCAGGTTGGCATTTTAAATGCCAGACACAGTCAAAACAGCTTTGATCTAAGCATAGTGAGAATGGTACTCTTATCCAACAGCAGAAATTCTTTCCTTCCCAACCCCAAATCTGGTATACTTGTTTTGCAGAAAAGGATTTCGTATTTAATTTACCAATTTCAAAATATGGCACAACACATGCAAGACTTTTGTCAGTCAATTCATCCAGTCTGTAAGGAAAAAGTAGAGTTAATCCTTAGTGCTTTGACCAAAACCTTTGGATGATAAATGAAGATTTGGTCAAACAAACATGTTTTGCGAATTTTTTTCATCCCAAATAATTCCAAGAGATGCCAAAGAAGGTTGTTTGCAAATATCTTTCAAGTGTAAAAATAAAAACATATCTTAAAAATAAGTAAATCTCAAACAAAGCATTTAATTTTCATTAAAGCAAAAAAAAACATTTGATCCAAACTGATTTTTTTTTCTAAATTCTGAAAATCACCCAGCAACTGGCACAACAAAAGTCACTGGAATAGATTATTTGAACTACCCGATTTAGAAAACGAAGTTTTACTGCCAAGATATTTCTGAGATATACCAACATACCACAGTTGGTAAGTGGATCTTTCTGCAGTGGTTTATTTTTGAAAGAAATTTCAGTTCCATGAAACTGGTAGTCACCAATTCAAAGCATCTTATCTACCACCACAACAGCAAAGATGGCACCAATTTGCTATTGCAGATCCTTGCTTGACTTTTTACAGAGAAAAAAAGATTAATTTCCCAAAGCAGTATTAAGTGCTATTCAGATCAGCAAAGAGATAATGGTGGCTGCCTGGTGGCTCCCTGTGATTGCAAAGCAATCCATTTTTTCTCCACAAGTGGAGAAATACTTGCTACTAAGAATAACCAACCTCCCACTGGAAGAGCAGAGCTGTTGAGGGTTTAGGAAATGGGTTTCAGCACACACTTCTCTGAGAATTGCAAAATGAATTACATTTGTCAGCTCAGCATTTAGGGTGACCAGCAGTGTTTTGTTATGCAAGGTGTGTTGTTTCCTTTCAAAGTCTCATCCTGCCCTAAACCCTATCTCCTCCCACACGGCTTCCTGCACCTGTGGGAAGGGCCCCATTTTAGTCCTCCTGCACAGTCAAGGAATGGAAATACATGGGCCAACTTGCCCTCTTGAGGGGTGCATCACTTTCCAACACCTACAGGGGCAGCCTGGGGTGACTGGGTAAAGAGGTGCCCCAGTTGCCTATTTCAAGCCAGTTGTCTCAAACCCAGGCAAAACTGTGCTTGTGCTGTCCTAAACCAGTGCGTACCAGTGCATGCTGTCTGTTGCAGGTGACAAATACTACCAGTTTTGGTGGATGTGATAACAGGATGAAAGTTGGTGCTTTGGATCTAATCGTAGGATAATATTGTTATTACGCAAACGCAAGCAGTTTTGCATCTCCTTTAACTTCTTCAGCCATGCAGCGCTGCACACCTGGACAGGCTGCGCGGGGTGGCCTGCGCTTCCATGGATGCTTCACCCAGGTCTTGGCCACTACTAGAACAAGGCAGCAAATCTGCTGGGCCAACCTGCTGCACTGATACAGTCAGTCAGCTGATCTTATGGAAAGTAACGCACATCATCTTTGCTTTTCAATGCACAGAGCAAGGAAAGGTTGACTCGAGCTGAGTTTTGCAGGTGAAGTTCAGATGAGTTCAGATCTATTCAAGCTCTCACAACGTTACCATATGCTTGACTCAAGTCCAAGCACTTAATTGTCAGCTCCAAACAAAAACTCCCAAAGAAGAAGCAGAGGAGGGGACTGTGAACTCTGCTTTCCAGCATGAAGGACTTGAGCGCTTTTTTTTTCTTTTTTCTTTTTTTTTTTTTTATAATCTGTCATTTGTACTTTTTCATACTAAAGGTGACAGTCTAATTCACATATGACCAACACCCATAAATCATGTTGGGGGGAGGAAATATTCATAAATCCATATCAAACAGCACCCAAATTATGACAAATGACATGGCAGTCATAAAATTGCACAAGCACAACTCACCAAGTCATTAATTTCATGGCCGTGGAAAATAAACAGACACATTTTTTTTGCAGGCCTAATAAATTTTAAAAAACTCAAAGAATGGTCCATCTGCTTCGAATAATTTTTAATTTCCTATTCTGTCTCGTTCCCATTAGCTATTCCACTGAGATATTTGCTAAATTCTTTCATTTGCCTCCTCCCATCTGTATTCAATTACTCTATTCCCAAATAGAGTTAGTTTTTCTTTCTCCTAAGCGCAGTACAAAATATCCCCACCTGTACCTTAAAGCAAATGTTATGTGTGTTTTATTATCTGTTAGACTCTATGAGTCATTCTAACTCGATTGCCTGTGCTGAAAGACTTGGAGGGCAATCTGATTTTGATGTTTTCTGGCTTTGGTGAAAAACACCTGCCTGATTCTCATAGCTAATCTATTAACTTGGTAAATGCCTCAACAGATGTTCTAGAATCAGCTAGGGATCAGGGTCTGTCCTCGTGACAGCGTCCGCTTGTAAGCTTGAAATATTTAAATGTTCAGAGATCAGAGGCCAATGATGTGTTTTGGGTACAAGCTTTCACTAAATCATATTTTTTCAGTCATTCCCCGGAGTGCAATCCACATACAATAAGTGGCTGGAGCATTCTGACTGCACAGGCCAACAATACGGGCCTCCTTGAACTTTGAAGGGACATGAATTTCCAGGCAGGATTGGCTTCTTTTATTGAAAAGTGGAACAAATTTTCGACCGTGCTGAAGTCGTTCCTTTTTAAGCTGCAATTACTTTTTTTCAGTTCCTTTCCTTTTGTCCTAATGAAAGCCATTAAGAAAGTATAAACCTTGGCTTTGAAATTTGCTTTTCCAAGGATAACTTAATGTCTCTGAGGAACCTGTTCTAAGCCATCATCCTCTGTTTGGGTCAACACAGCTCTGAATGATTCACTTACTGTGCCTGATTCCCTACTTTGTTATATTGGTTTTAAGCCAGGGTTACTCCATCGACTGTAAGCTGTTCCACTTTATAAGAGGCCTTTAAGCTCCACAGACTGGCTGGGATCATGGCAGCACAGCATTCCCTCAGGAAGGCTTTATTTCTCCCTGAGGAGGAGTGGGACAGAGGCATGACATCAGTGTGATGATGCCCAGGAATTCCCATTTTGCAGGTTAAGGCGGTTAGTACCACCAAAGCAAAACAAATGAGAAAAAGAAAGGTTCACAATGAGGAAAGCTGTACAACCACTGCTGCTCCACCTGCTTTTAGAACAGCCTTACATCAGTCAAAGCAAGAACTGAGAGCCTAAATATTAATTATCACCTTAGAGGACTTTTATGTCATCTTGATTCTTCTAAGAGATGCTCAAGTTTTTAACAAAATACACCAAACAAACTAGTTTCAGATGGCCTTGAGTTTCACTGCAAAAGCTTTCCAGGATTGTATGAAGGGCAAAATTAGTGATCAGCACCTCTTCTTTGGACCTTTGCTCCTTGCTCAAATCTAGTCATTGCACTTACCCTTTGTTTACCTCCACTTCTTCAACTGCTAAATGGGCTTTATGAATATAAACTTACTTTAGTGTTTTGAAGTTTAATTAGTTAATGTTTTTAGAGTGTTTAGAGATCAATACTGTATTATTACTAATGTATCCAAAATCTCATCTCTGCTGCTATTTGTTCTTGGACGCTTGACAAGAATGCTTTCACTGCTCCACGTCCTGCTCCTCAGAAGCGGCTCTGATGTTGGGGCTCTCATATGAGTGATCAGCAGATGGAGTTGGAGGAGTGAGAAGGGAAATGCCTGATTCATACGGCTATTGCTGTTACACATACTGCTTTATAAAAGACAAAACAAAACATGTGAAAGGAGTGTTGATAACAACTATTTAAGCATTTAAAGGAGGACACTGAAAGCAGAAAGAACTGTGTATGTGTTACTGAAATTATTGCTATTTTCTAAAGCGTCTGTGGAGATAAAGCCACCTTGTTAGCATTCCACATCTGACAGGCATTGGAAAAAGGGTCTGTGAGTTGTAAGAGCTGAATGAGGGAGTCTTAGAGAAAAATGGGTCATCGGAAATGGAGGTCCCAGCTGCGGACCTGCAGCAAGGACCTTCGTTGAACAGGCAAAGGAGTGAAAGAGATTTTTCTATCTCTAAGCAAATGCTGAAAAAATGACCATAGCTCACTTGTTTTCCTTCTTTGGTTTCCAGGCTGCATCTCTGCTGAGAATCAACTCTATGGTTTCCTGAGAGATTCAAAAATGGAACGGAACACTGAAAAGATGCTTGATTTTTTGAACATAATTTTTGCAAAATCATACTCTCCCTCCATACTTCTGATTTATTTAACATTTGCAAAGGTATCATTTTCAAAAAACAAGAAGAAACAAGGGGCCACATCCTGTCCCTGTTCTGCCAGCACAAATGGGAACTGAACCTGCAGACCTAACTAGAAATTGTGCTTGTTCATGTAGAGAAGTTGACATACCAGAGGTAGAGGTTCTACGATCAGTGCATGTTCCACACGAACAAAACATGGCAAAATAAATGGTTCTTCTAGGCCATGCAACTGGAGGTGATCTCCAGACTCAAGCATTGCCACCTTCAAGGATTTGGCCTCAGGCCCCTCTCCAGTCTAGAACATTTAAACACCTCATTGTTTGTATTCTACACATCTTTCAAACAGTAGGCACTTCAAAATGGCTCTCTTCCAGAGTGACACAAAAAATACAGCACACTCTTCATGCCAGATGCAGCTTCATTGACACAAACTGTACAGCACTTGTACAGAAATTATAATGTAAAATAAATCAAGTATAATTAAATAGGCTGTTATTATAGCTGTCCACACCAGAGGGTGCTAAGATTAAAGAGAATTGACCATAGAGTTAACATTTGGGGCATTGCGAACAGATTTATGGTAAGCAGTAGCTGGAAATTTGATGGTTAATAGAGCAGTAGAGACACTGGTTGTCCTCATGAATGCTGTCTCTGTTGTGGGATTTTTGTTGTTGTTTTGTTTCATTTTTCCCTGAAATTCAGGCTCTTCATAGAAAACGGAGTATAGCATCCAGAGCAGAAAAAGGAAGCTTAGTTTCTTGCATCAATATTGAGAGATTGAACTTAGCACACATACTAATACATACGAATCAGATCAAACAAATAAACAAAGAACGTTCGCCTACATTTTTTCCAGAAGTCTTTTAAACAGTCTCAAAACACATTTATCTTACTCTCTTAAGAGAGGAAAATTCAGAAATACTTCTGCCAGCAAAACTGTCTTTTACTACAATGAAAATAAGGTATCTGACTGATAGCATAGCTTCCATTGTGTTTCTGTGAAAACACATCTGGGCATTTAGAGCTGTGTAATGACATTATTACATTAATCTTGTTACTTGAAAACAGACAAACTGCTCCAAAAATATCCTGCTACCAGAAACGTGTTTGGCTTCATCTGTTCAGAGATGACTGAACATGTCATTAAGTTCCACCTCCCAGTATCTAACTACAGGTTTCCAGACTATTAAGTTTGCTTATGGGGCAGGTCAAGGCAAAAAGAAGGGAAAAGGCAAAAAGTGCAATACCAGCAACTCTAGTGTTTTCTATGCCAGAAGGCCTGGAAAGTTCACAAGTTTGGAAAGGGATTGAGAAGTCTTTTGGTAGTGATTCAAGCTGAATTCAGACCAGGAACAAGTGAAAATTTTTACCTTTTTACAAAATGCAAAAAAGCCCTTCTTCAATTCTCTTTTCCTTCACCCATTTCTCGGTAAGCCAGACCTCTCTTCCCTTTAGCCCAAGAACAGTCTGAGGTTCTCTCAAACACGTTGGAAGCTGTCATCTTCATGATCAGGTCTCCGATCTGTGAAACGTGAGAAGAAATGAGACAAATGTCAGAGAGAGAGCTCGGTAACTGCAGTCACAGAAACAAAGTTATCTCATTTTCAGATGGTGCTGGCGAAGCTCTCCTGTGACAGGCAGAGGCCTAGACAGAAGGTCCATTCCAGATCCACATTTCTGTGTGAAATAACTAAATTGTTTGTTCACTTTAACAGTGAAAGCTTAAGATGCAAGTGAAAGCAGAGGTGATGTGGGTCTCTCCAGCTCAGGACACAGCCACCTAAGTCCAGATAAAGCTTTTGTAGCTGTCATCTATGCTGCACTTGTTGGGAGGATAAGAAACTTCATGCTCTGAAGCTGTCAGTTCTGGGACTTTGCAATGAACTTTGATGTTGCTGAAAAGTCAAAAAAACAAGGGACAAAAGTAGTTTGTTTTATTAAATAAAAAAACAACCAAACAAAAAAAAATCTATTTGCAGGAATTAGAAATCTAAAGTGGTTTTCTGCTTGCTATCTTTGATGCCAGGGGAATTCCTGATTTACACCGTAATGAGCAGAAATCAGACTCGGAGGGAGAACAGATAGTTTGACAGTTCTGCTTAAAAGCACAGGGCACTTGCACTAGAGGGGAGGTAGGAGGCAGAAAGGAAGGCTGAGAGCCTTAGCTTCCCAGAACTCAGCCCATGTAAACCATGCCTAGATCCTAAAAGCCACTGAGATGGCTCCTCACAGAAATCTGTTATTCCAGTGGAAGGTGGGAGGCTAAGGCATTAGGCCTGTCAGGTCTTTGGTGGATCTGGGCTTTATTTCATTGGCAGAATCTAACACCTTTGAGCCTGATGTCCACACAACATGAGGGGAGAATGGTATTGGAGGAAAAGTCAAAAAGAAAAACAACGTAATGCTTGAGCAGAGCATAAGACTAACAAGTCCTCAAGGGATATTTCTGTTTTGATTGGCATCATAACACAACACTCTGTTAGTACCCAATAACAGGTTCTTTTTTTCTTCTTCATCCCCTCAAGTTACCACTCATCAGTGAGTAGTCACACTTAGTAAAAGTAAAAATGAGTAATAAAATTCAATGAGATGTGTTTTGCATCTTGCTTTTTGCCCTCTCTATGCAACTCCCTTACTCTTAATTCAGAGGAATAATTGTTTTTCTGTGCAAACAATGAAAAGAATATGCACAGGACAACAAAAGAATACGCACAGGACAAAAAAGAGAAAAGAGAAGAAGAAAGACATTAAAGGAAATGCACCACATTCCTCCACCCTCTATCTGAACAAATTCAATTAAACTTTCCAAGATACACATACATCCCGTCAATCATTCTAGGTCCTATCCACCCTATCAATATTTCAGCAGCATTTTTCTCTCACTTTTCAGGACTATGCACCATACTGCACACAGCAGGCATGTATTGTTCTTCATGCTCCTTTCTTGAGCCTCTTAATCAGTCAGAACGAGACATATTCATCTCTTTCATGCACCATATGCCACTTCAAGGTAGCTGGTTAGCTGCCACAGCAGCTTCCCTGTGCTCCCTCCCTTTTTTTTTTTTTTTTAAATTTCTTTTTTTTTTTTTCAAATAGGAAAACTAGGTTGCAAAACATGGCTGAGAACATACACAACAACAATAGAAGAATTTTGTTCACATTTATTAGACACACATATTAATTGCTAAATACTGCTTTCCTTCTCTGGTGGCCTCCAAAACTGCTCAGTTCTAAAAAGCATGTGAAAAATGGACTTAAAGCTTTAGAAAAAATCTGGTAATAAGTTAGATCTAGAAGTCCACAAGAGGCCCTGTGTACTGAACCTGAGTATTCTCAAAGCTTGTCCTAGACAATTCTCTTATTTCATCTTAAAATAACTTCAGTAATTTGGGCTTTTGTTCTCATGAAGTTTATAGGGTCTTTCTCCTCAACAGGAAAGCATGACTTGTGATAGCTTTTTCATTTTGTCTATTTTGTGCAGGACTTAAAGTGCTCTCAGGGTTGCCCCTGAGACATGGACATGCACATTAAATCTTTTTCAAAGAGGAGGCTTATTTTGGGGGCATTAGAGAGATTACAGTCGTATCTTATGCCAGTACAAGAACAGAGCCGTCAGTTTTCCTCTCAGATCCTCTCTTGATGTCACCAAGGGAAACGTAGGGATGCCTGATCTGGTGGACGACTGACTGGCTGTTGGGCTGCCTGCACTGACATGACAGGCACTGGCCTCAAGTGGCTCTGAAAGAATGACCAGGCATTCAAGGAGGCGGTAGCTATTCTAGTTGACCAATCTGTCCATATGGATTTTAAACTCCTCCAGTGTTCCCATGTCCCAAGCCGCTCTAGCGCTGAGTGGATTCCCAGCTTGAAGGCACTCCTGAGAGTCGTTCTTCCTTCCCTATGATGTTTTCTGCTTCTCATCTAAAAGGCCTAAAGAGCTGACATTTCAGCCTACCTGCGCATACAGGACAACTGGAATGGTTCTGAAGAACCATTAGAGTTTAGAGATAAAGACACATAGTTTAAAAATCCAGCAAAAAAACAAGAAATCTCACTGTGCAAAGTTCCTGATTTAATATGGACCTGAAGGCTTTGAAGACTAAGATTTGTGGATATACTATCCAGAAACTTTCCTCCCCAAACCTCTCATTACTTTTCACTTTCTTATCTCTATGAGGAGCTTTCTTGCACAAGGCAGAAATTCAGACTCTGAGGGAAAAAAGGAAGAAAAAGGAAAAAAAGGAAAGCAGGCAAGCACTGATTCACTGAGCAATCATCTGTCCTGGAAATACTTAGTATTTACTTTTGTTTGTAACAAGGTTAGCTGCCAAACAAATACAAACACTGCTTTCTGTGAAGAACCGCCTTGGAAGAGAGGGAACCAATGAGAAACAGACCGTTCATATGAGTCACAGCTTGAATTGGCCATGGAGCCAATGCTGGCTGCAATGGGATACATTTCCTGTACTTGTTGACTACGGGATAGTTTCCTCATAAATCAGAAAATGACTTTCTGACCAAAGTCACAGCTGGGCAGCTTGAGTGCCTGCTGACTTATCCCTGTTAATGTGAATCCAGCTGACTTGGAATTGCCTGGAGGCCTTCAGGGCACCAGCAGAGCATCAAGTGCCTACAGCACAGCCTTTTTGGAGGAAAAGGTCTGACCTGGCATAGTGCTGTGAGTCACCTCATAGATGTGTTTATGTTTAAGGGCAACAAGTGCAAAATGGTGCTGAACAACATTCAAGAATGTAACTGGAAATAACTGAAATGTGATTTTAATTAGGAAATTACTGTATTTCTCTGCCATGCTTTCCATAAGCGGTCACTTGATGCAATGTTCGCATTTCTCTAGGAGTACTGTATCTTACATGTTGTTATTCTGAGGAACACAACAGGCAAAACTCCCAGGGCCTGCCACATTTAAATAGCTACTACAATTATCTGTGTATTTATCTGATGGTAGAAACCATACGCACACACAGAGCAATCCCGACCATCGTTTATAACTAGGTCACCTGCTCTCTCCTGCACTAGTGATGTCAGGGAGTAAAATCAGAGTTGAAGGCAGGAAATCCCGCCTGTTTCCCTGGAAGGGAACTGAGCACTGAAGCACTTTGCGTGGCAAGCAGGGCCTCGTAGGAACTCTGTGTTACCATGTCCACTTACGGTGTCTGGAGATAGCTGGGCATCAAAAATGCATTCTTAAAACCAGCACACTGAAAAGGAGCAAACAGAGCTTGCCAATATGTAGATCAGAGTAGGACATGCCCTCTAACTTTGCAATTTAGAATATACCCTGTGAATAGGCAGGTGAACAGACTGCCAATCTGGGTGGTTTACAGAAGTGCCCAGCTCTCCCACTGCCATGCTGTGTGGCAGAGCTCAGTGGCTCTGGCAACATTAGTGTTAACAGGTTTTATCCCCCTTCAGAACAGGGTGGCAGCCAAACACAATTTATCACCCAGACCAATTTGTAGAAGTGCCTTGTCCTTTCATTGCATCTTCCCCAACAAGCTCCAGAAACTACCACTCTTTCCATATCTCTATCACTTCTTTGTTCAGTCATCTTGAAACTGGTCTACTACACTGCAAGTACCATTTTCAAGCTTGATTTCAACTGACATCACTACCAGGTACATAGTTCATGTGCTTCTAGATAGAGAGAGGAAAAGGATCTTCTCAGGAGATTTATTGTGATTGTTTTGCCTGCTCCCTTCCACACTACTCACTGCCTTCAACTTCCATCCTCACACGCAATATTTATGGCAATCAGAATATGAGTAACACCTGCACGTCTTACAGCTGCAGCCAGCTTCCCCTTACTGCTAAAGGACTTGGAATGAATGGGGCAATGTATTCCTCCCCCAATTATTTAATCAAATTGAAAGTGATTTCTGAAACAGCACCTGGACAAGCTGCAACCTGCTGAACGAACAACCACCCCCGATGAAAGAACCATTCTCTCCTTTCTTTCCGTTTTCTGCTGCTGTTGTTGCAAATTAGGTGCAGTTTGCAGGGTTTGTTTCCTGGTAAATCACGATGGCTGCTTCATAAGATTTGGTTTCGGTAAGTCACTTATCCCTGAACAGCAAATTATTCCGTATTTGCAGGTGTGAACTGAAATGAATGGATAATGGACACCGTGCAAGTGGACAACAGATGTGGGGAATGCCCTTGATGTGGTTCTGAAACTCAGCATTTGAGAAATGCAAATACACATTCCCTTGTGCTATAAGGGCCTCTCTTGCCATCGCTGTTTTACTCCTCAGAAACAGCTGGTTCATTTTTAGAAGTGAATCAGAACAGTAAAATTTGGATCCAAAGGTTCTCAGTGTTACAGGGTTTGTCCACATTGTGCCTATTAGAAAAACACAGTTTTGATAAGAGTTTGAGGTTGCTTAGGTCAATGGGACTAAGGGCTTCAGAGCCAGATTTCCACGGCATTCCAACACCAGGTGTTGCAGATGGATTTTCACAAAACTGGAGCTTTTAAGGATCTAGGATTCATATGTACAAAGACAATAATTACAGATTTGAACCTAAATGTATTTTCCCTGCAGGAGTATGTGAGGACAGGGAGTGGGATTGGAACAGTTCATTCGAAACATGGCAGCCAGATGCAGTCTGCCTCTGACCTTTCCATTAGGCAGATATTCACATCAAACATGCAGTTTCAGAGCTGTCTTTGGCTGGTTTCTTTTCTGCAGGTGAACTCATTTTTTCAGAAAGATTTTCTGGAAAAGATTAATTTGAATCCGTGTATGTTGCTACTAACAAATGAAGATGAAAGACAATTCGAGAAAAGCAGACCTCTAAAGTATGGTCATATAACCATCAACCAAGAGGTTGAGGTGCCTTGGTACCTGTCTCTAGCATAATGTTTTCTCAATTTAATGTTTTTTCTTTCCATAACATTTCCCTTGCTACCAAAATTGAATTATCTGAAAAGCCTTAGGCTGCGATTCTGTGTCAGCAATGATATCTGCACCCTGGACATCTACATCTAGGGACAAAAACATGTATCTTCATAGAGATCTAGTATTGTTTCCAAAAATGCATACATCGTTTTCCTGTGATGGAAGATTGTAAGGTCACCCAATAGAAGCATCAACACAAACTAAGAAGCAAAATAAAATACTAGACTTACCAAACAACTTAGTGCATCAGTAAGGAAGTCTCTATACAGTTGTTCAAGGTGTTTTGTCATGGAAACGTTTTCATGGAAATAGTGTTTCATGGAAGCATTAGTGTTCAGGAGAAAGACAAACAAAAAGCCCATCTGACAGTGGAAAATTTCTCCTATTCTCTCAAAATCAGGAGGACAAGACTGAACAGGCACCTACTGAGGACTGCGCTAAAAAACCTTCTAAGGAGCTCTGGAGGGCCCCTTGCAAATGGCTCTGCACTGCCCTTGTTGGAAGGAAGGAGAACCAGTAGGTCTCATGTTATTCACTCCCCCGCAGAACACAATCTCATAGGCAAGCTGGGAAAACTGACAGGTTAATGGCCCTAGAACCATTCATGTTTCACAATTAGGCGCAGCTTTGATGCTGACAGGAGCTGTGAACTGCATCAGCAATGGGACAGCTGAGAGCTGCCATATGGCCTGTGCAGGCACATGACCTGGGTGTGAACTGCTCTCCGGGCTATAAATGGGTGCGTGGCTCCAGTAAATCCATTCCATGACTGGTTTCTCCCTTAGTTGGGGAAGGAATGTCTGTGGCTGCCCTTCCCTAGAAGCGGGAAGAAAATAAGTTCAATTGTTTGTTTGTGCGGCCTGCGTCTAGACAATCCTCAGATCCCAGATACTATCTAGGTTGATGCGTGTAAGTTTCTGTCCTTAACCCTAAAGAATCTGCATTCTGGCCTCTAAAATTAAAAAGGAAAACAAAGAAAAACAGATATACGTGCTAATGAGATAAAGTCTTGGGATCTAGCTGTATATGATATTTCAGATGACCGCACCTCCATAACCAGCTTAGTGGTAGTCACTCATTGAAGTTACACAAGGCCAGTCAAAGCCATAAACTGTCAGGCTGTATCACAGGGGGAAACACATTAAATTTTCTGGAACTAAAACAAACCAAGACTCAGTTTCTAAAACAGTATCATATTCCCATCTCTAACAATAACATTTTTTTCTGCTGGATGAATCAGCTGGATATGCAATTTAGGATAACCTCAGCAAGAAAAGCTGAGCTGTTTGTGAAAAAGAATAAAACTTAGATCTGAAACAAAAGGTGTCCTGCAACACAGACGGACACTGAAATGCACTGGATTCCTTTGGAGAGGAAGAACAATCCTTTGATTAGGACAAAGGAGTAGGACTCGCAGGAGCCAGCTTCTAATTCTAGCTTTGCTACATATTTCCTTTAGGACACTGAATAAATGACCTCCTTTCTTTCTGCCTTTTCCCTGGTGGTGTCACGGGATGACTACATGATTGAGATTAGACCACTTGGGAAGGCATGTTAAGATCCTGAAATTATCAATAGACAGCCTACAAAGAGAAAGATATTACTGCTTCAGCAGCATTAGATGAACCCAACTGTGGATGTTTCTCACACACCCAAATCCACATGCTGTTTCCTTTTATAAGCAAGAAGTATTTTAAGCCTGATTTGTCAAAGATCAACAGTGTCAATTAGACTTACCAATAGCATTGACACATGTGTCCAAGTTGAAACACACTAGAGTTTGGCCCCATCTCTCGAACACAGCAAACAGGTCACAAAGTTTCATTTTTTACAGTACTCACATATATGCCTCCGAGTTGCCAGTTCTGTTTACACTTCATGCACTATGTAGTATCAGAAAGATGGCTTCGGCTGCTGAATATACTAATTACAAATGAAGTTTCAAATTTCAGATATATGTTGCAACTCTTACAGCTTTACATAAGACTTGGATATTCATAATAGGTCTGCAATTTTCACTTTTTCATTTAAATATAAATCCTTTCACACAGTCTGGCCTGAGTGAAATCTCTCTCAACGTAAGTTTTTAGACTTGCATGAAGAAATTATGGCTTTCCATTTCGGAATCGTAGCTACACGTTTCTGTAGGTAAGTGAGGGTTATGCCCTCTGACCAACAACCCCCACGTGTAATAACAACATTTTAGATAATTAAAAACGCTCAACAGTTGCTGAGCAAAGAGGTGCAGGGGGAAAAGAACAGCACTGAAATTCCAGCTGAGCCCTGCTGTACCACAACTCATAGTTTTGTCCCTGATCCTGGCAGCTCTACTGGGCATGTTTCTGAGCTGCTGATGAAATCACCATGCGAGAAAATCATGTCTCAGTAAAGTACCAGTCTAGAGGAATAGTCCAAAATGCAGCATGCTGAAGACTCCCACCACAGTTTCTAAGTATTTAGATCATGGATGTTAAAAGATATAGGACCCCTTAACCTCAGACTTTTCTTATTTTGGAAGGAAAAAGCTTCAACCTGGTTATAAATTTTGTTTTAGAAAAAGATATTGGTGTTGCTTCTCTGCCGAAAACAAGCTGAACACCTCAAAGTGTTTTTCTTTGAAATTACTAACCCAAATCAGTGCTGAGGTCAGGTGTATTTTGCAGTGCTTGTTTGTTCTCTTGAGAACGCATCCGCATCCATCCCAGGACAGCGGCAGACTCAAGCAGCACTTAGGCAGCGCGCGCCTCCACGAGTCAGTCTGCACATGCACAGTGCTCAGCTCCCAGGAGGTGGTTATATCCCTATAGCAGTCTCCAATGAAGAATCCAACAAACTCTTTGCTATCTCTCTTAGGATTTTTACACAATACAGAGTAACATAACATATGTCTATTTAAAGAGGAAAAACTAACACGTTCAGAAAAACTATTTTGAGGGTACAGAAAACAACCTCTTCCAGACATCATCTCTAAAACCCAATTAGCCACACTGAATTCTAACATTCCTTCTAACACATCAAAACCTAGAAGCTAATGTAACATAATATTCAAATGCAGTGTTAAGCACACACACAAATGAAATAAATCAGGAAAAAGTCAAGATTTCTACAGCAACATTGACTCTTCCCTCAGACATGTCCTGTATATTAAGATATGAACAAAATAAGGAAATATTTTTAGTCAGAAAACTCATCTGACTGAACTTTTGTGGCAGAAAAAAAATCTTAACTTCATCATTCTCCAATTTAAAAAAAACCTCACCCTTAATATTGTTTATATTTCTGCATTCACTTCTGTGCAAGGGTGTTGCCGGAAGGCAGTGAAAGGGTTAGCTGCTTTGAACATAAGAGTTTCTTACGTAGTCAGATATTACCTATTCATCCCAGCACGAATTATGTCACCAAGTTTGTGACCTAAACATGTGTGGTTGCTAAGCACTACCCAGTCACAAGGTCTCCGGTAATCCATTTGGTATTTCACTAGAGATGTGCCATGGCCGGTTTGCTAATATAACAACCCTGCAACCACACTGGGCAATAAAACTCTTATTTGCCAGTGCAGATGGTGACTTCAGGTCTTCTAAAATAAATTATTGGAATTATTCAAAAAAAAAAAATTGTAAAAAAAAAAAAAAAAAAAAAAGAATTCTGCTCCTCTATCTGCAATAGGTCTTAATACCATCTTCTCCCTGACAGAAGTCCACCTAGTATTGATGGCCTGCACATGAACGCTTTGTTATACGTGACAGTTGATCTTCCTTCTCACAGAGAGAGGCTTCAAAAGGTAATCAGATTGCCAGGGCTGAGCACACCAGGCAGAGAGGCTCCTTGCATATGTATAAATACAGAGATTCTGGGCTGTTTGACATGTACCTCAGCCAAAAGCCTGTGCTATGATGCAGAATGGAGTGATCATTGTAGACAGAAATGGGTCATGTCTGAGCAACGTGACAAAATATATGGTTTCCTGAGCCACTCAAGAATACCTGGATCAGCTCTACGAGCTCACAGGTTGACAGGATACTTGAGTGAGGAAAAAAAAAAAAGAAAAGATCTGTTAAAAGGTAAAGATCTGTTAAAACACCAGTCTTGGTGCGTTTTATTAAAAAAACGTTGACCCCTTTTCCTCCTTGCATCTCCTTTCAGGAATGCTTGGAGCATGTACTGTCCACAACCCATTCCTGCAACAGTATGTAGGCACGGTGCACACATGGCTGTGCCGAGCCAGACCAAAGCCTCGCTCAGCTTATTATGGAGCTTTCTAACAGGGGACAACATATGCCCAGGGAAGGGTATAACCACAAACAAGCACGGAGCACGCACCTGCAGAAATGCATATATACATAAATTAAATCATGGAATATTCTCTCAACCTCTAGCACACTGAGTTTCAAAGGATTTACCAAGCCAGAGTCGAGTACCCCTTTGCAGATCGTTCTTGTACAAACTTCTCTAGTGGCCATTTAATGGCAAGCAATGACGAGGAATATGCAACATTCTGCTGTAGGGAATTCAATTACCTCCATGGGATGGGAGGAGGAAAGCAGGGCAAGCTGTTGCTCTGAACAGCATTGCAAAATCATAAAAACTTACTATGTTTCTGCCACTCTCTGACTACTTACATGTGAAGAGCTAATTCTTGAAGGGAGTTTGAATCTCTGTTCCTCATTAATACACAGAGAAAACTCCCTGCCAGATTTTCTAGCAAGAGAAAATGCCCTTCAGCAACTGGGAAGATCTGGCAGCCTTGAAAAACAAATATGATTTAGTACTGACAAGAGGTTGCAATGAAGTATTCCTGGGGCACCTCCAAGAGGTGGCAGATGAGGAAAGGTCTGAACAGAGCAAAGGTGCGTAAGGGTGAGAAAGGAGTGGTAGGGCATGAAAGCTTGTGGGGAGCAGATGTAGCATTAGCCAGAATATCACTGATGCTGATGATGCTCAGGCACTATCACAGGACTGTGCCAAAGCAGGACAAGCCCCTCTGTCAAAGGCATGTAGCTCATTTAGTGCAAATATCAAGAATCAAGAACATGAACTATGTTGAAGCTAAGATTTTTTTCACCATATTAATTATCCTTAATTGCTGGTGCAATTGCAAAATTCAAATAGCAACCTTGGCTATTATCCACGCCCTACCCATGCCCTGAGCAGTTCTCAGGAACTGAGGTTTTTGTAACTTGTGATTTGAAGGTGGTGAAATGCCACAATGACGAAATGACCCACGGTGTAGGGATGTCCTCAATATTTGAAGTATCAGCTGAAAATGCTTCCATCCTTAAGGCCAATTTCTACCTTGAATCACATGATCTAGTCACATAAGCGATCTTCTTTATGGGCTTCCAAGGACTGCTCTCGTAACCGTCACCCAGTGAGATGAAGCCGCCTGCGGACACCTGAGCTAGCTGAATGCCACTTCCTAGGGCTTAGAAAGTTACCTGTGATGAACTGTCAAAGCCCATGCTTTAAGAATCTCTTTTCCTGTTATTCCTATGGGTAGAGTGTCATGTCCTGCAGCCAACCAGCAGTTTAAGTCAGTGCAGCTGCAGGTGATAGGATCTCTTATTTTTCTAACATGCATTCCAGAGAATTTGGTTTATCTGCTACAATGCGTAGAGAAGATCATCTGATTTCACACTTCACAAACCTCTTTTTGTCCAAAAGAACTACTGTTACAATACCTATATGAAACAGTAATGCTTGGTCTCAGAATGCACACCAACTGCATTTATTTTCATTTTTGTACGATGCAGTGTGCTAAGAGCTATGGATTTGATAAACACCTTCAAAACCTATTACTGAATTGCTCCTCTGGAACTAACATGTGAAAACCAAGCATCAGTCAACATAAAATAAATGTGAGATAGCATAGAGCAGTCTAATGGTTCTAGCACATATGGTATTGTGAGAAATGATTTTCTGTGACAGCAAAATATGAAAATGAACAGAAGACAAATGATTTCCCTGAACTTCACTGTAAAGTTTGCCTTTCCTGTGAAGACTTATATGGAACAAACTGTCAGGATCACCTGGAATTACCTAATCTGATAGGCATTATATGTGACAGATAAAACATCTGTTTAAAGAAAATAAAGTGTACATATCCATGGGCTTGCATACTGACCAAAACCAGATCAGATAGCGGGAGTTTCTCTACCAAATCTTGCACAGAGTTCTCCAACAATTTATAGAAATCCAGAGACATGAATCTCATTCCATTTTCTGTTCTATTGACTAGCATGCCACAGTTAATTTAAATGTTCTAGCTGCATACTATATAAAGAGGGGATCGGTGGGAAGTCTTGAAGTTAAAATCATTTAGAAGACAAGTGGGCAAAACAGGAGTTTTTCAGAATAAAGTCTGTCAAGAAAAAAAAAATCCATTGCTCCTCCATCAGAAGTAAAGGTATTTTAAGTGTCATTGTCTTCAAACACAATTTTTTATCAATGGCATAGGAGAAAACGCGGATTTCAAGTGAGATAATATGCATCAATGAGATGCAGCTGAAACTCTTCCAATGGTCCGTAAAAAAATTCCTCAAGTCAAACTAACTCAAACTCATGGATCTCCCTATCATGTATAGTCTAAATAGCCCTTTCTCTTTCAGAAAGTGTTACAAAATATCACAGAAAATTAAAAGAGGCCAATGTCAAGTTTGGCAACAGAAGAGCAGGAATTTGGATCTGACAAGAATGAAGACAAGAGATTTAGCATGAGAGTACAGAGTGGTGCACGAGATGCACACGGTGGATAGAAAGGGTTGAGGACTTAACATGGAAGATCACACTGGTGGTCAGGGTGATGGGATAGATGACAGGAAGCTGGTCCAGTCAGGGTGATGAGAGGAAAATGACTTAACTAGAGATATTTGGAATCAACTGGAATGGAGGAGAAAGTAAACCAGAACAGTGCTTATTATGTAGTTTAGCAAGCACAGGGACTCTTATTCCAGATGGATACAATGTAGGTGGTACTAAGGCTGAAACACACGCTAAATAACAGGCGGCATGTGAAGCCATGGTACCACAGTAGCCCCAGGTTGCCTGAACCCCCTTCAACTGTACATCCAAGAATCTGGTGAGATAACCACAAACCACGGTTCTGTCTACTGTATTTTGGGAGTCTACCTGATTGTAGCAACACCTGCACATTTCCTCCCGTTGCCTTGAAAACTCAATGACTTAACTAGAATCTGCCAGCAGGAGTGGGACAGTTCCTTAAAACAACCTAAAGCCATCCACTTACTTGAGACAGACCCTGAAGCTCTTACTCTTGGCACACTAACCTCTTCTGTGGGACTATGGGCTTTGACAAAACTGTCCTCTTTAGGCAGTAGCTCCTATCTTCTTTAGGTAGTAGCTTCCCTTCTCTATAAGTACAGATCCTTGACATATCATGGAAATATATCCATTTCATTACACTTTGTTAGGGCTTGAGGACTTTCAATGGCTCCTCTTAACTTGCATCCTAACAGAATCCCCAAACTACAGAACTGCCCAAGAACTCTGGAGTAATTATACTTATTCCCAGAGATATTCTCAGTCAAATCTAGAAAAATGAGGCTAAAGTTACTTATAAGAAAGAAAATTTAAAAGTAGCACTGGATATCCACAAATTTCCTGGGGGAATTGCACTATTTTTTCTTTATAGACCAACACAAATTTTACATTTCAATCAGTTGAACAGATTAATCTCTAGAGAAGGTTATTTAGAAGAAGAGATTAGTTTAGATGCTCTGAATTTCCAGATGCTCTGGAAAAACTTCTCTTTCTCCATTGACTGTATAACAAGTCTGGAGAGACCAGGCAACTAAAGCAGAACCTCTCTTCATGAGATACTTTCAGGCATCAGAAAAATTATCATGATGATTTGCCTGAAGAGGACAGTCTCAAGAGCAAGACTAAAAGTGAAAAATAGTTACAGTTAACTTTCTCAAATCATTTCCCTGAAACTCTTTAGCAACAAATGAATGTAAACAAATGAATTTAGACATTGAACTTCTTTGCAAACAACGTACACAGAGAAGAAGGAACCTGGATTAAATTATTAGGAACAATGAAAATTCTTTTTGGGCAAATCTGAAAGGAAAACGTATGTTCTGTTTCATTCAGGAGAATCTGCTTCTTGTCACATATGGCAAAAGTTTGCCAGGGTGCTTCTTTACTCCTGTAACCAAATAGCTTTGTGAATATCCTGGTCTCTGAAGGCAGACGTGAGGAGGAACTAGGAATCCCTCAGTTCAGAGCTTGACCCATCTGATCAAACCCATACCCTTCAGCAGGAGAAAAAAGTTGTCGCTGTGTTGTCTCAGGCCTGTACATCAACTGTAATCTTCCTCCTGTTTCATCTTTCCCTGTATTTTTACTCTGGACAGATCATTCTGTTGTACTTGAAGATTCACACACTCTCCTGTAGCTGTTTTATTTCAGCCCTCGCTCAGCAAGCCGTGCAACAAAAGCCAGAAGAGGCGGCCGAGGTCTGTGTACTATCAGTGCTACATACTTCTGACTATTATTTCCGCTGGATGGCTTTGGTTTTATCCACAGATTATTCAGTTTGGGAATAATAGGAGATTTACATGCTTGCACGCAGGTCAAATGACAGTCAGAACGCACATGTGTTGCAGTTTCTTCACCTGCAGCTTATTCCTCGCAACTGTAACTAGCAATGGCAGAAATTATTGTTTGAATCCTTCTATTGCAGATGCATACTGATTTGCTAGGTGTCATAAGGGGCTATTGCTTAATCCTTCTTTTTGGCTTTGATATTAAATTATAAATTGTTTCTAATAATGTCAGACAAACTTTTCTAAATAGATCACCTCAGTTCAAACTACCATAAAATCAAAAATTTCCAACGAGCTATTTCTTTATTTCAAAACTTTCATGATGCTTTAAGTTTTGGCCAAACTCGAGCAACTAGGCACCATCTATAATGCCTTTGTCTCCGACCACAGGAGCAATTATAGACTTTTTACAATTATTCCTGGTATTCCTAAAAATAACACTGGGCACATGTTGATATTAAAAAGTAAACAGTTATACTGACTTAAAGAAGTCCATAAAGAAGCAAAAGAAAAATCCCAAATTTCATCACCCATCCTGCAAGAAAGCTGAAAAAAGAATGACAGTATTGCCACTTCCAAGGGGTTATTGAGACAGCTGATACATAGCTGTGAATTATGAATGTAGAAGACAGTGCAGAAAACACAGCACCTTATTTATTTTAATGAGGATATAGACATAGGCAGGCAAAACAAGTTCCCTGGCACCTCATCGAATTTTGAAGCATCTAGTTTCCCCAGACTGTATACTTCTATCCACAGCAAAATAAAAGCATGCAGAACATTCTCCATCACTTCAGATCTTTGAAATTGAGTATCTCCTTAAAGATATTTACAGTCATATATGATCAAGCCCAGTCTTGGAAACACCAATGAAACTCTATAATATGGATTATGCTGGCAAAAAAACTAAAGGAACAAGAATGGTCTCTTCTATCTTCTTAACGTATAAGAGTAGAGATGGAAGGGGAAAACAGAAATAATCCCCGAGTAGAATTCCTAAATCTACTCACCACAAGCAGTTAGATGATAGGCACTCCAGCTCCACCAGATGAGCACCATGGTCACAAGACAAAGGCAGGTCTCGTCTCCAGAAGCCTTCTCAGCTCTTGATCCTTTCTGATATTTCCTAGGAATAGAGGAAGTAAGATGTGAGACAAGTCTAGATCTGATAGTTTTTTGGTTGGGCTGATTTTAAGATGTCCATCATAACTCTACACCTCAAATTGGTTTCCTTTATATTATATCATTCTGTGATATAATCAGCTTTTGGACTTGGTTCTTATTATGCTACAGTTGGAAGTGGGGATACAGGATACCATTTAATTAAGTTAAACTTCTTTTATCTAGAATTAAGCCATCATGATTAATCTACATTCATTTAAGATCCTAAATTAAGTCTGAAGAGATTCCAAGTCACAATTGCGTGTTTTATATTTTTGAAACACTAAAGCTGGACTTCTACTGTAACAAATAAGCTGTATATTTTTTTAATAAAATGATTTCACAAGCTACATTATGGTGAACCTGTTCATGAGGTTGCCTGTGGTTCTCAGTACTTCACATTCTCAAGGAAAGTAGGGGCTCTTTTCCACATATTTTTTTACATCTCACCGGGAGGTCTACACAATTGAACTAAATTTTTTTTTGTGCAATTCTAGCTATGGCACAAAATAAATCCGCAGGTTATCAATAAAGAATTTTTAATTGACTAGAGTGTGTTATTTTATTCATGGGAAGATAAGTGAGTCTCGGAATGCCTTCTTTCCCAGAAGGTTAGGGGTTGCACACAAGTCACAAATCTTTCTTGATAATCCTTTACTTGAACCAGAAATCATATTATGCTTTTGTTCTTTCATGCCTAAAACTGACCAAGCGGGCAATGATTTATTAAGTCTTGCGTTCTCCTGCCACACAACCCACTTAGTCACAATAATGGCTATGAAACAGATCGTGCATTCTAAGATAGGCTATAATTCGAGCTCAAGAAACTTGTCCATTTCAATAACAAAATTTAATTTGCAAAAAATTAGAAGAGGTTACGAAATAAAAAGAAACAAAGCAGCACAACTTCAGATTGTGTTACAAACATGCACAGAGAAGAAAAGAATGGACCCAAAGATAATAACTAAATGCTTTCATAACTGGATACAAATCACACTCTTGTAATCATACTAATACTCATTCCATCTACAAATTTGAGCCCCTGTTTACAAATAACCAGAGATAAAGGCAATCATATGTTTTCATACACCTTCTCATTAAAAGACAAGAACTGGAGTCCAGATACAAAAGAGGATGCATATCTTGAAAGACCGACTCAGATATAAACAAAATACCATGCAATTTTAGGTCACCATTCAGCACACCCTAGATTTGACTTTTAGACTCACTAATTTCAACTTCCATTCAAGCTTAGGTGCATTACAAAATAGTTAAAATTGGTGCTTAAAAACTGCTTCTATAAGAACACACTGGAAAAAAATACAGGAAGGTAATAATCTTAAAAAGATTTAGGAAACTATTTTTTCCCCGTAGGTTATGAGTATCATCTTTTGCTTTGAAACAATGTTTTTCTTTTAGATTTTCATATGTAATTTTCTGCTTTAAAATAATATCTAAAAAAAATACAGCAAGTGGAATTTTAAATTTTCTCGTTGAACATTTCAGAATCAAGACAGATTTAAAAATCACAAAGTCCTTAACAAAATGTAATTTCCATCCTCCTCTCACTCTAACAATTAACTGTCATGTTAAAACATAAGTGCCAACCTTATCAAGTTCCATTTTGTTGCATACTCTATACAAAGACAATAGTAGATATTATACTATCTGTTGCTATCGTAGTAGCTTGCCAAGCTGCTTATAATATAGACAAAAAAGGAGCTGGAAGGAAGTGCTTTAGGTAGCTGTATATCAGAAAGCAAGGTATTGCATGATATTGATCTCAAATATCATGATGCCTTTATGATCTTATTTTCCTGGGTAAACACTGGGAGGAGGGAATCTTAACTGAAAAGAAATAAATAGAAAGGTAAAAAGACAAAGAGAGAACAAGGGAGTGGGCAGATCAGAAGGAGTTCATCACATGATGGTCAGAATCAAGACTTTTTATCTAAACCTAGTCTTACACAACATCTGCCAGCTCAAGAGAATGAGAGAACTAATTTTAAATGAGTCACACATACATCAGTCAGGCAATTCAAAACGGATATATTTTCTCTAACTTGGAAATCTGCAGTTATAGCATGTACCTAAGAAGAGGGAGCAGCGACCTATTTCTGCCCATGCCATAATCTCCTTTTTGTGATAACTCTGACCAAACCACTTAAAATACGTCTATTTCAGCTTGTTCTGTAAAGCAATTACAGTGCCATTTGCTTGCTCTGAGGGTGCCGTGAGGGTAGACAGGAATTAGCCATACAAGCTGTGATGCCTGGACTCCAGGTGTTGTTCAGATACATCTTTATTATGCAGTTACTGCAGCCTACAGAGTTGGAAAGGAACTTGAGGGGCTGCTTGGCCATTTTCACGTGGAGATGTTTGAGAGGGATGGATGCAGCCCTGTTCTCCATGGAGATGGGGGATGAAAGGAAGAGGAAGGACAGTAGGCAACTGGGTGCCAGGACATAGCACCCTCTCTTCACTGGTCCATATTAATGCACAACCAGGCCCCATAAAAAAAATAACATGCGTAAAAATACGTGTGTGAATACTGACACATACACCTAAACCAACTCACACACTTAAAATGCAGTTAAAATACTTATTGGCATGCCTTGGCTTTAACTGTGCTCATCTCCACTGCTTATTCAGCACCCTAAGCTGAGGCATAATTTCAATATATTTTATAATCACTACTTTTTAGATATCGCCCTTTCTCCACAATGCATTATTTCAAAGCAGCTCTCTAGAAGGCAGAGACTGCAAGATAAGCTCAAATGTTTTTCTCAAATTAAAAAAAAAAAAGAAAAAATACTTTGAATTAAAAACTTAGCAATTTTGTTTCCCCATAGAAAATGAAGAGAGATCTCTGCTGAAGCCTTCCAGTGAATCAGCAGTGCATGCAGCCCAAATCATGCATTTAAAGTGCATAAAAACATGTACCAGGAAAACACACTTGAGACGCCCCACTAAAATATATCTCCGTACACCTGGAGAGAAGAGGCACAAAGTAAACACCTGAGGCTTTTCATAATAAAGTATTTCTATCAGGAGAATCACAACAATGAAAGGATGCTGTTATTAAAAGGCATAAGCAGACAAAAGGTAAACTATCATGTTTAGGAAAATTAAAGCATTAAATCCTCTAGGGTCTCTACTATTCCTTTTACTGGGTTAAAGAAGACTTGGCACTGCATTCTCCAGCACAGATGTTATTAAACATCTTCAGCTGGCAAAGCTGTGCGGGAAATTCTTGTAATAAAATAGCAATATTGTGAAATAATTTGAGATGAAATGGAAGTTGTATCATCTAAGACTGAACATTGCCTGAAGTCTGACCAACATATGTAACTGGCAGGTCTATTCAGGTGGTGTCTGTGTCATGATCTGCAAGATACTATGTTTGTAAATATTCCAAAAATGCCTGGTTTTGCAAAAATTATGCCAACAAGACAATGTAAAAATGGCTACTCTTAACAGGACAAGAGATGCCTACATGCTAAGAAGACAAGAGTTCTACTAGCCATTAGTTCTTACTTTTCTGTTTGATATTTGTTCTCAATTAATCAATCCCCTCAATAAAAAAATAAATAAAGGAAAGGAAATGCTCGTGAATAGACTAAGGGAGTATCAGTTAACAAAGAGTTAATCAAATTTATTTAGGGAATGCTTTAGGATAATAAAGTGTTATATAAATGAAAATCCACCTATAATCACACACATACACACACACACACAACCAAAAAAAGGCTATATTTCTTTAGAGGGAAAAATACTACACTTTTTAATGACGGTCTCTCAGTTGGTCAGAGCATTTTTTGATGTTGAAAATGATACAACTTGTGCTATGAGAATGCTTCCCTGACGATGAACAGGTCAACCAAAGACTTTTTTTTTTTTTTTTTTTNTGGTCAGAGCATTTTTTGATGTTGAAAATGATACAACTTGTGCTATGAGAATGCTTCCCTGATGATGAACAGGTCAACCAAAGACATATATATTTTTTTTTTTTGGAGCTCTATCCCTACCTTACTGCTGAAAGCTTGTCTCACAGGGTCTTGTGGAAGGAAAATGCTGGTCTCCCTAAAGAGCCAAGGTATGCACAGAAGTTAGCATAGGATGTGCATGCATGAACAAGTAGACAGGGCCAACGCTTAAGGCGTGCAAAAACTACAAATATTTCAAGCAACAGCAAAGATCAAAGCTGTTTGATTCTATCATTTGCCAGGTATACATCAAAACTGAAGGACTAGGTTTATTTATATTTGCTACTGATTTGCTAGCATGGGTTTAGAAAGGGTTTGAATACACAAGAAAACAAAACTAAGCAATCAGAAACTGTCAAACATTCCGACTGGGATGGACTTTCTAGTTGCTATGGGAAAACAGCTGGTTTGTCTTGGTGAAATGTTCCCAGACTGTGAAGGCAAAAAGCAAAAAGTTTTAGCCCCTTGGAACTTGTGCCTTAATTGATCAAAGAAACATTTTCAGATGTTAGCAGAAGTAGTTAAGAGTACACATGGAACATATCACTAGAGGACACCTGAACAAATCAGTCCTCATGCTGGAGGAGTTCCTGAAGTCAAAAGAGGCTTTTTTTTTCTCCTCTCATTATTAACTGGTTAGACAACTCTGGATTATTCTAGTAATAGCAGTAGTAAAAAGCAGGAGTATGTGTGTGGGGAAAAGAAACCCAAATTGCATAAGATAACAGTTGTAAAAATCTTGAAGCTATTTCAGGGGAAAGTGAGCCTAATGACACTGCTAACTGTGGACCAGAGAGGTCCCTGAGCTGATGCTGGCTCGGCCCTGTGAGGGCATGTACGACAACACTCTCCAACTATCACTGGAAACAGCACAAAGCAGAATCTTTGTGCTCACAGCAGCTTATCCACAACCTTGGAAGTGGAGACATGGCTAAAAGTTATGTGTATGCATAAACAAGCAGCAAAAATCTCTAACAGGGAAGAATACACTTAAGCTTGCACAAGGCCAACTCTACTATCAGCTACCAGTTCATAACCTGTATTTGCTTTGCAACCAACATAGGTCATCTATTTAATCTCAGTAGCAACCAAGAAGCCATCTAAACAACCAGCTTCCTTCTACAGTCTGCATAATGGGATGGGTTCCCTGCCCTTACCTTGGCTGAGGGTTAAGTATTTGGCAAGACTGAAGGATGAAACCATCAAAATGCTTAAAAAACACATGGTCTTATTTTACACAGCGGCTTTTTGTGGTGTGCTGCCCAAGGATGTACTGTTTTATATTGGCCAGATCTTGGTTTAAACTTTTTCTGCAGGAGCAGCACAACTGTGACTTGCAACTGAACAGCCGTCTTCTTCCTTTAGCTGGTATATAATCAGTGCAAGTTTGGCATAATTCAGAGAATTTGAACTTAAAATAGGTTAGAGAGTACCTCTCCCAGCTTTCATCTGTGGGTCATTACCAGGCCAGAATTAGCATCATGAACTCATGGACAACTTTTCTGACATAGAACTGGGTGCCCCATTTAAAAGTTATGGGCATATACAAATGCTTAAGAATAATCTAAGGCACAGTTGCCTATCTGTAAAATGGAATAGGAGGACAGAAAGGAAGGAACCACCTGAGGAATCTAATCTTCTCCATAACTGTGTTCTTTCCAAGAGACTCGAGTGTGCCAAGCCTACCTACCCACCTTCACCATGTCTAACAGTCTCACTCTTCTCAGACACAGTCTGCCCAGCAGCCACTACTGCATTCCATTAGATTACTTTCCAGCCTCTTTGCATCCAGCTCACTACACAATCTCTTTCATGTCCAGTAATCAGATATTTGTGATCCTGCCAACAAGCAATTAGAATTGATGGATGTCCCAAAATGATCAGCAAAATACAGAAAAGTGGTAAGCTTGTAAGGCCTGAACTTCATCCTCACCCCCCATCTAGTTTCCTATTAAAAGCAAGTAGAAAAATGCCTATATAACAGACTTTAAAGCTGCTAATACTTTTTCTGCTTTCACAACATTTTGAGTTCAGACTTTATGCTCCTCATATTGCACTCCCAGGTGAAACAACAAATTTAGCCACTTGTTCAGCAATTTTCTCCCTCTTCCACTACCCTTCCTCAATGCAGTACAGCAGTCAGCAGCCACCACAAATAGGTCATGACAGAAACGTGATGGCTCTAAATCTCCTAGGCAGTACAGTTTCTGCTGTGAGACATGTTTGGTTTTGTTTTTTAGATTTTGCAGTTATTAATGAAGAGGTTGCTTGCTGAAGTGTATACATAGATCCTTCACCTAGAAACCTATCCACTAAAACAGTTTTGAATGTAAGTAACTTTACTCTGATATTTTCTTCTACAAAAAGGGGTGCTCAAGAGCCTGAACATTGCTCCGCTGTAGGGAAGGGCACCTTTGCTGTTGGTCTGTTGTTGGCATTTCTTTGAATACTTTGTAGCTTAAATAATAAAGCCACATAGTTCTATAGTACATAACAGTAAGGAAAGAAATTAAGAACAACATGAAAGAAGAGAAATCCTTGGAATTTAATTGGAACACAAGAGAGACAGAAAGAACAAGTCTCTTGGCAAACTGGCTCACATAAATGTCCACTTGCAGCATTTTCCACACAAGCTTATATTTTCATAGTATTAATGCTTCAATCCCCAGCTGGAAACACACCTCCCAAGCAAAATTTCCAAATCAGTCAAGACTTGGAGGATTCTAATTGTATTGTTATTTTAGTGCTTTACTGCCATTTTTATTAAACTCGCAGGATATTGCCTTTTTCCCACCAAGACAGGCTCTGAAAGTGATACTGGAACTCCGCAAAATTAAATTTGTTTGTAATAGCTACCTTCAAATACCTAGACAATAACTCTAAATCAGGGTTTGATATGCTATAGAGGCTGCTGAATTTGAATTAAATACTCTTCAATATTATTCCGCTATTGTTTAGGTGAATAATTACATGCAGATTCACCCTGCTTCTGTGCAGGCACCATCATACATAGGGCTCTACAAGCATAATTATGTAGTCTGATTAGGACTTTTAGGATTATATACCACCATTTTTGGAGGCCTGAAGGGACAAACTGGAGATTTTAAAGATAGAGATAATTGACTAAAAGAAGAACGATCACTATACTTTTCAAAACCTTCTCTATAAAAGAGGCATCACTCCAACATACAAAAGGGGTTTAATTGTACAGTTATTAGTAATGATACCACAAGAATTTCAACAAAATGCTTTAACTCTAACACTATACAATGTTTTATTACAAAAGG
The DNA here is from genome assembly GCA_013389825.1 of Crypturellus undulatus. Lineage (NCBI taxonomy): Eukaryota > Metazoa > Chordata > Aves > Tinamiformes > Tinamidae > Crypturellus > Crypturellus undulatus. The sequence goes on from VWPW01023252.1 coordinate 1,016,020, forward strand.
AATAACCTAAAAAGTCTGTGAAAGGCTCTGTAAAAAGATCTGTAAGTTCCAGAAAATATCCAGGATTACAGATAAAAGTATATATGAGTACCAATATCTATTTTTTTGTGCCACTACTCAAATTAGTTATACACTGTTACTAGTTGGTTCTTTTTTCAGGCCTCTCACATTCATAATACAACAGGATTCCTGACACTTAACGGTGATACAAACAATAAACGATTTGACTAAACTTTACTTTAAGTAAAACTTTAAGTGTAAGTTGGGGTGAAAGCAAATGGTGCCAGAGAAGGACTCCACTGAAAAGAATGCAGTGGAATTTCTATGCAAGAGAACGCCACAAGAATGTAAGGGGGTCATTTCTGCAGAATGACTTTATAATCCTTGATTTATATCATGTGTCACGAGGCTTAGTTGATTAGTGTGTGTAAAGACTTTAGGATAATTTAAAATTAAAGATTACTAAGCAGCAAATGAAGCATAACGTGTGTATTTCTGGTATGAATTTCCAGAATGCTCAAGACTACCCACCTTGCAAAAAAGGCAGAGTTCTTAACTCCTCTTAAAGCCTGAGCCACAAGGGATACATCAACCCCAGGAGATGCAGATCAGCAACAGAAGGAAAAACACTTCTGATTTGGTATGAACTTTCTGATTCGTTATGAAAAAATTCAGTTTATTTTTACACATGAAAGATTTCACACAAAAAAAATATATATATATACACACACATTATAATACAGTAAGTACAACTTTAACTTCAATAACAGCTATACTTACCAGTTTTGGTTATTGTTGTTACAACAGAGAAGTTGCACCCAGTGTAACATCTTGGAGGAAAAAAAAAAAGAGAGAGACAAAGACATTGGAAAATACCTAATCACAGTACAATAAATTTCACATTTCTGTTGCCTTCTAATTGTGTGCACATTAACTGGTTGAAAACTGCATTCTGATCCAATATTGTTTAATACTTGGGCGTGAGATGCAATTCCAAAAAGGAAATCCTATGGAATTCAACACAAGATAGCTCTGTGACAGAACAGCCTAATTTCATCTTACTGTGTCGCTCCAATAGAAAGCTGCCCACTTTTGTGGAGCCAGCAACTCAGTTCTACTGCCCAAACTCATCAGAATGGAGGATACCAGCAGAAGTAGAAAGCAATGTATCCTCCTATTTTCTCTCTCTCTCTTTTTTTTTTTAAAAGGATGAATGTAAAAGAGAAATTACACCAGGAAAAGATGTCCTATGAAACAGGGGACCTTGCAAACTGAACAGTTAGTGCCTGAAGTTCCTGATGTTTTCTCAAACCGCTGGGTTACGCAAGTGCTGAACTAGAGAGCTGCTGCCTGGCTGCAGCATTTAGTAGGAATCAGATGCTCAGCCTTTGGTAGAAGGTCGAAATCTGGTGGAACTTAACCCCTAGCAAGTGCATGGGTATCTTTGGCTGGCTGCGGATGTGTCCTGAACATGGTGTCCTAGTCCCAGCAGAAACAGATGCCAGAAGCCAAGCAGGATTATTGTTTCAAAATAGAGTTATCTCTGTCCTTCTCTCAAATATATGCCACACACTCAGTCAAATCTGACTTCCCTGTTTGTGAGTCTGTGTAGAATTTTACATTAGGATGCTTGTGGACACTTGGGATTACTACAGAAGGTCAATACTAACCTGCTTCCAACATGCAGTCACTGCAAATTGTGTTAAGAAGTCGTGCAGCTGATTCTGCTTCCAGTTATAAATATGCAGCCTCCACTGTCTTTTGAGTGTCATTTAGTGCTCCTTTTTTTTTTTTTTTTTTTTTTCCTTTGTTTTAATGAAAGCAGGTGCTGATTGGGTGAAGAAAAGGTTTAATTCTGCATGGTAAGCAGATCACAAGGCTAAAAGCACAAAGCATGCGAAAGTTGCTGAGTGGGAAGCTAACTTATTCAGACCTTCCACACCAGAATTTCCTCCAGCCTCCAGTGAAACAGAAGAACAGAGGAATACACAAGAGTATTTTAAAGAGGAAAGAGAGGAGGAAGAGATCAGATCTTTGGTGGCTGAAGGACGAATGTCACCTTACAAAGTACAGAACTCGCGTGAAGCAAGACAACGGCCACCTGAAGCGATTCCAGAACCTGGTTCCTTCCAGAGGGCCTCTTCTGAAGCTGCATTGCCAGGGTGATGAAAAGAAGCCTTAAAAGGACATTTAGCAATAGCACTCAGATCACACATGCTTGTAGTTAGTATCTGAAGGCTTAATTTATTATGGTATTATAGCAGTTTGGCATAAAAAAACACCCAATACTACCATTTGTTTTAGTATTTACCCTTCCAGCAATACTGGAAGAATAAAATTAAATAGTTCCAGTTTTGCTGTTTACAATACATTTGAAAGCACTGGAGTGGTTTTCACTTTCCCAACCAGTGATGAACAGCATTGCTGCGGAGCGCAGGTTTACTGCTGTGCGGCCGGCGAGCGCAGCGATGCCTCTGAGACGAACACTGCAGGCCAGAATCACCAGAGGCAGAACATCATTTTTTTGGATTCTTTCAATACTGCAGTTCTGGCACTTAGAAGAAACTGTTTTGGTACTGAAGGCTTGGCCAACACCACTCCACTGATGACAGTCAAATCATCCTAGCCAAGATTTGACGGGGTAAAGCATAATCCTGGCCAGAAAAAAAAGTTTGCATTCCTACTCCTTTTTTTTTTTTTTTTTTTTCTTCCCCCTCCTCCTTTTATCTTTACTTCTAAAATTGAAATCCAAGAGCTTTTTGGAAGAGGACATTTCTGTCTGACAGATTAAAGGAACGTGATGTTTTTCTGTCAAGGCTGGGAAATTAAAGACAAGGTAACACTAGGAAGCATCTCAGCACATAGAGCAACCCGCCAAGACATAAATCTGCATCCATTATTGTTAAGGAAAATTATGCTGACACAACACTGTGGAAGAAAAATCAAATATTGATGAATCTCTTGTCTTCAAAATAAAAAAACGTATAAAATCAGAAGTGGAAGATGTGCTATCCTGCTATGTCAAGCTTGAAGTAGCAGAAATGCACACACACTCACACAGAGGACATGTGAACTCTGAAGTATTTAGCCACAGTTTCTTGTGTATTAAACTTCACCATAAATAGAAACATACCTATTTAAAAACAAAACAAAGACTTCTTACAACATACCCACCAAGCAAAGCAGTCCCCTGCAAACCAACATCAGGTGAAAGACATTACCCTTCATCCCAAGAAGGCTGCATTTTTGCGTAGTGACTTACAAGGTAAAGGGAGGCATTTCAAAGGTTGACATATTTTAAATTCCAGATTAGAACCTGCTAAGACTTGGTAAAAGAGTGATTTTCTATTCTCAAAATTACTGATATGTTTCTTATAAACAAAGTTTTGCCCTGACTTGTATGCTGGGATCGCAGGCAGCTAGGAAGCAAGGACAAAGGGGCCCTTTCATTTGTGATCCAACTCTCTTCTTTGCTGAGTTGGTATTTCATGTTTTGCCCCTGATGCAGAAAGCAAATGCTCGTGGATATTCACAAGAACTGCGAGCACTATGCAAAGGCTGTAGCCCTCTGCTCATTTTTTGGTATAACTAAATTTTAATTCTGGGTTACGTCATTAGTTGGGGCAAAATGAATGGTTCCTGTTCTACAGGAACATGCAGGGACCTTGAGAGGGTGAGAAAGGCCAAAGTTGTCAGGGGCCAATAAAAGAGGAAGAACAGTCTTTCAAGCGAAGAGAATTCACCTAAACATTACTCTTGCTATGTAGTTTTTGATGAGTCCTATTTCTTGCAGCTTCACTTTTCCATTCTTCTGAGAAGGAGATTTTAGACACAACCCAAATAAAATGAAAAGAATTCAGAGCCAATTCATCTTATGAGCCCAACTGTATCTGAGGTCAGACTGCAGACGAGTTCCTAGTTCTTGCAGTGAGAGTAGGAAACCTTATTTATTTATTTTTTTAAACTGTCCAGTGAGAAGGAAGGACTACAAAACCTACACAGAAAGCAATTCAACAGCATTTCCAGAGTTTTTCATCTATAACTTATAAACTATGCGTTAGAGAGTAAGCCATTTGGGTGAGCAAAGGTAAGAGGTGTTGTTAGGCTGGGGAAAAAAGCAGTTATCAAGAAAATAAAAACAAAAAGCAAAAATAAAAACATTCATTCAAAGTTATAACAGCAACGCTAGGCAGAGATAAAAGCAGAAAGCAAGAGATTTGTCCAATTTTGAGTTGCAAATAGATAAAGAGCCTGTGAGTCAACGTTTCCTAAAGTGTGAGGATATAACACATAGACATATTAAGGCACAGAGGCTTTTCATTATTTGTAATGTTAAGACTGCCCAGTTGAATTTGCTTCCTGGGGGGGGGAAAAAAGAAAAAAAAAAAANAAGAAAAAAAGAAAAAAAGAGAATGGGAAATTGAGGTGGAAAGAGAAAAGAAGGTGTTTTAGGAGACTGGGATTAACCTCCCAGCCAAATCCACCTTTAGCTTTCCATGCCCTTGATGAGGCAGCAATAAGCTGTAGAGTGTGATTTTTGGGAGACTATTTTAGTCTTGAGGGACTGGTGCACACAACATGCAATTTAGGGTTTTAATCTTTCAATAGGAAACGTTCCTTTCTTTCAATATATAGGATCCAGTGCAGAGGCTCTTCATGCTCCAGACACTTGTCTACCAGGAGCATGGCGCACACCTCCCGATTCAGGAGGATACTGAGGAGCACTTCAGCTTTCCCTAAATAGAGATGCAACGAGCCACCAGAAAAAGCTAGTTCTTGATTCCGATTCCTTCATGAATCCCCTCCTCAACTTCATTTCAGGGTTTATATAACCTCAGGGAATGAGCAGCACAGGTGAAGATCAGAGGTAAAGATTTCCTTAGGCTCAGATTTAGAAACATTTAGGAAAAAGCTGCCTGACAAAACACTTTGATTAATTGTTAATGAGCGAGGGGGCAGGGAAGCAACTGTACTTTCTAAAAGCCCCAAATTCTTTTAATGCACCACATCTGGGTCTTCTTCCCTCTTTCCACCCTCTTTCTCCTGCAGTACTTTCTGACCTATCGCTTCAAAGGCTGTTATGTAGCTTATATCATAAACATCATTTTCTCCTGCCCTCAGGAAACTGTCAATCCAAGGGCAGATCCGCCGGCACATTGTTGTCAGGGACACGGATGGTTGAAATCTTCACATCTCTTCCACCAAATACTTTTGAGGGGGATAAAGCACCCGAGTCCACAATGAACTACATGCTAATGAGAAAGCAAGGAGCAATCCTTCTCAGCAGAGGCCGGGGGCACCTCATAGTCAAGAGCAATACTCTCAAGTTATTAAATGTGCCTTCCTTCATTGGATGTGGCTGGGATGGGAGAACTCACAAAAAGCTCCAATGCCAGATACCAGAAACCTCATGGAGAGTGTGTTTATGAAATGCTGGGCAGGATTTTAGGAAGGCTGCAGAAATGTAATGACACCTGATGTAGGACACTGCAGTGCTCCAAAGGGAGAGGTGCAGAGAGGGTGAATGCAGGTGCATTCACACAAATGTATGAATTTTGGTGTACAGTAGGAGAGTTACAACACTTGGCAACTTGGTCCCTTGGTAACTGCTTATCACAGTTGTCAACATTTGCTGGGAGGTGCCAATGGTCTATTTATTCTCCCTAGCTTGCCCTGGGAACTCGGTTCCTGTTGGTGTAAATCAACAGAGGACTTTTGGCTTCCGTAGTTCATGCTGATTTATACTGGCTGACCCCTCTATACAATATAAAAAAAACTCAAAAACCTCAAAGCACGTGAAGCCATTATTTAGGTTTCCACATTAGTCCTCAAGAGACAGAGACCCCACTCTATGGTTACCTCTGCAAATTGAATTCTGCCATATTGTGTGCACTGCCCTACACGCTACATAAAGCAAGGCTCCTATTGTTGAAAAGTGATGCTTTATAGTTGTAAGCATGCATTAATGCCTCAAAAGGAACACACAAAAGGAAAAATATGTAAGGGAGTATCTGGCACCATGCTCTTTCTCCCCATAACTCTCATGTTTTGTGGTGACTTGGACAGACTCAGGAAGCTGGGACCATATCTTGTCCCTACAGGATAATTTATATGGGCAGTAAGGAATTAGTCTGTATTCAGTATTAGGTTTGTTCTGAAGTGCACAGCTGACAGGAAGGGGGATGCCAATTTAAACATTCCATTCTTAGAGAGAGAGAGGGAGAGGAAAAAAAAAAAAAAAAAAAACAGCTAGTGTATTTCTTTCCCATCAGATTTCTGATGCTGGCTGCACAGACTGACACGTTAGTGCAAATGTAAAAAGCAAATTGACAAAACAAAACAGCAAGAACAACAAAAACACAACAACAAAAACCTTTTCTCTGGATGCAAGAATGCAGTGTCTCCACAAAAGTGTTACACAAATTGGCCACAGATGTACTTATTTTAGAGCAGTATTTCAAAAACTGAAAAACAGCAGCTCAAAGGATATATCTTGCATATCCAAAATATGCTTTAAATTTTTCTCTTCCACCGTAAGTCTGCATCATCTCTTTAAGTTAACTACAACCTGCTAGACAATGTATTTTCAAAAACATGCAACCACACTAATTGGACTAGATAAGTGGCACTAATTCTTGGTTTCATTCAGAAGTTGCATCAGAAGGTGCCCAGGAAAACATGAAAGCTTTAAGTTTTGCAACTAATTCAAACCCTATAGCTGCTCAAGTAGTCATAGGCAAGTTTTTTTGGTTTTGCTTTCATTTATGAAGGTAGAAAACTTTGCTCTGGAGGTGAAAAGGGGAGAAAATCAGGTGCCTTTTTCATCAAAGCATCTTTTCCACTCCACTGTTTGACAAAAATCTGCAGGACTCTAGGAAATGCTATCTGGTTTTTGGAGTATGGACAGATGCAACTGCTGGTAACAAGTCAGCCGCATCCTCAACAACTATAAATCTGTACAGCTCCGACAACTTTATTAGAATTAGATGGATGTTCAGAGTAACTCATCCTGTACAGTTACTCAGTCCAGAGTCTGGAGTAAATACTTTGCTGGAAGTAGTCCACACTAAAGACTGACCCCACTAAAAAGCTTCAGGATCCCTGCACCATTCCTGAAGGCTAAGGAAAAGGAGCAACTAGCACTTAAATCCCTTCTCATTTTTTCCACTAACACGTCAATGCTACCCTTAAATCCATGAGAACTATACTTATTAATTGGAATTAAATAAATACTCAGATGATTTACATGGAAGCTGTTCCAGACAAACATTTGTGAATAAATAGGAACAGTTCAAAAGAAAGAAGAAAGTCTCTGGTTCCCTCTGTTCTTGGTCATGCACTATGCGGATGTGAGCAAGGTGCGCTGTAGCTGGCTTCTCCAAGCAAATCCCAGGAGGGGCTTTAGGGTCCCACTTAGAGCTGTCCAACTCCATCAGTCACCTTTGTTTTTACCATAAATAACCAAAATCCCAAGACACCTTATGGTTCACCATACTTCACAGATCTCTGCTCCTCTTTTCCAAAATTTCTTGTTAATAGAATATACATGAGGAGAAGAAATACATTTGGTCTACATTGGCTTAAAGGCATAAGTTGTCAAAATAAGTTTTCCATCCAGTTGATGCAGAACTTTGTAATTGTTCCCAAATGTTCTGTTTCAGATACAGTTTCCAATTCTGCTAGTTTTACGGAAATCCTGTCTTCCACATCCAGACTACAAGCCTACCTGTCTCTAAATGAGCAGGAATAACACAGCTTTTAACAGCCCCCACTCTGCTATCCCTTGCCCACCGTGTTTTTCTTAGATAATATTTTAGCCCCTGGTTTTGTGGGGCCAAGCTGGCGTTTGATGGGAAGAAGCTCCAGGATAATGACAAAGCCACAGCGTGAAACTCTGACGCTCTCCGTGCACTGGGACAAGGGTGCTCTGCAGCCACGCTCCAAATCTGGGCATTTGGTGAGGAAGGGATTCAAGGAGAACAGAAATCTTCCCGTGTTTAAAGCTCTTCGGCATCACTTCTCTTCCACCCTGAGCACAAGCACCTAGAAGAGGGAATGCTAAGCACAAGCCAGATGCGTATCAACTCCTAAACCTCAAAAAGTAAAAATTCAAAAAGAATAGACATTTTTAAAGGATCCGGAAACTGCTCTGTCATGGAAGATATATTATGAGTGCATAATCCAAGCTAAAATACAGAAGGATAACACTGGACAGCCAGTTATTGAATGCACGATGTTCTGAAGGACGCTCTCGGAAAATCAAAGGAACGTGTTAGCTCCTGCATAATCCCCGGGAGAAGCCCTCATCCCTCTGCTGCACGGACACGGCTTCTGAGAACCTGCATTAGTCGAGTAGGTGGAAGGTCACAAATACGAGTTCTCTTTAGTAAAACATTCAGATTTAATATTGCAAAACTAACAATCTTAAAGGCTAAGTAAAATAAGCCGATTACAGTAATGGCTTTCCTTCTTGCACATTCATAGGAGAGAATAAAAAGAAGCCATACGTAAAGAGAGAACGTGATTTACAGAAGAGAACACTAGCTGAATGAAAAGAAGAGCAGAAATACCTGTGAACTATTCTCTGCAAAGACAGTCTACTCTGGATTTAAAGCTACCTTTTGTGTCAAGCTAAGGACAAAAGGTCCACAAGGTGTCAATACATCAGTGTTTCACTGCCGTGCTGACCTTCCAGAGGGGAGCCTCTCTGCCCAACACGGCAATTTCCCCTCTCCCCTTCTAGTCCCCAAGAGGCAGCCAGTGGGATAATCACCTCCTTCAAGATCCCGGAGACTCGGAGAACACAAATAATGTACCAGGCCAGCAGTTCAGCACTCTCCTTCAATTACCAAAATAAGTAAGTCAGGAGAAGCAGGCAATAAAATATCCACTTTAAAGTAGACTTTAAGAGGCAGAAAAAACAAACACGCATGTACACCCTCCTTTCCCATAAAAGTACAAATTTGTCCTCCCTCCGTCTTCCTCCAAACATCATCTAGCAAGGAAAACTTTTTAAAAGGAACGAAACATATATTCCTCCTTGGACTCTCCTGTATCAGAAGGGAAATTTATCATCCTGTGTGTCTCAGCAATATTTCCTGCTTCAGCCTATATGCTTTCAAATTCCCTTCCGAACATAAAAGCAAAGCATTGATGAAAAGAAAATTGATGCCTCAACGTGCAAGAGCTCTTGCAGTGATTACAACCAAACAGCAATTGGCATGAACAGAGCCAACATTTAATACCATTTTAAGGTATAATTAAAAAGGAGAGCTGTTCAGAATGGGCTCTTTACTATAAAATATGGCAGGTACACACTACAAATACTCCACCAGCTTCTTCCCGTGCAGTGGAAGCCTAAAAACCGTCAGATGAGAATGTATGGAGGCTTTGCAGAAGCCCTTTACAATAACACTTAGGGGCCTTTCAGCACATAATAGGCTCTGGCACCCTGCTCTCCCTGTCATTAAGGGTGGCACCCAGAAGATTTAGGACTGGCGCTTGCCTAGTCCCTATCTCACCGAGCGAAGGCTATAAAAGGTTGGGGCGCTTCCACTCCACATCTGATCACGGTCTGATTTAGGGCAATTTGATCAGAGGACAAATAAAAACAGATTTGTTGTTCGATGCCTTGTCTCCTGCCATAGAGCTTGAGTAATACTGTAGTTTAAAAGGCGCTGTGGAGCAGAGGGGAAAACCAGAGCAGTTTAGCAGCAGAGCAGGGGAACGGCAGAGATATGAGCTCTTCCACTGGATGAACTGGGAAGTTCATTCATTCCACTGGGAACTTCATCGCCAGGAATTACTGGTGTAAAGCAAGGACGGATTCAGTTACCGAGGGCTCGGTTCAGTACTCCCCTTCCACCAGAGCCATCCGCAGCTGGAACCGGAGCCCGTCTTCCCCACAGAGCCTGGGATCTAGGCACAGCCTCAGCGCGCGAGCACCTCCCCGCACACCCAACCAGGACAGCCAGGGCCAACCGCCAGGGCCGACGGTGCACAACGCCCGCAGCAAGGGGCGCCCGCATACCTAGTGCCGCACTGAGGGCCCGCGGGGCCACCGGGGCCTCCTCTCTCCCTTCAGGACACACGCAGTAACCTCCAGGTGTGGAGGTCAGGCACCATTTCCACCGTGCACAAGGCCCTTAGTGACCGGCAGCGAGGAGCTGGCGCCAGCCCTCCCGGGAGCTATGGGAGGCACCCGCAGGACTGACAACTGTCTCCGTCTTTCAGAGGGACTGCAGAAAATCTGTAGTTTATTAATGGTTTTGGTCTCTCAAAACCATTTGCTGCAACTGGCCTATAAGAAGAGAAAAATCTCCAACTCATCACAAACCTCTCATATACAAGGTTTCCCTGTGTTAGGCAACCAAGAAAAAACTACCACTAGCAGCAGCGATGGTGTGTGAGGCACAGCAAGGTGGAGCTTCAACATACGGGAGAAAACTGACTCTCTGTGGATCAGCAATAATAAAATACCACAGATTGAAACTACAGACCTCTTTTAGACAGTTTTTTTTTTTCTACAAGGTTACAGGGAACTTTTGTAAAATAAAATTATTTTGTCTCATGGGCAGTCACAAGCTTTCTGCCCAGTTTGCTTAAAAACTACAGAGAAAGATTTTGTAAAAATCTCTTCGCTCTCTTCAAGCTTAGCTATCCTCCTCCAAGGAACTGCCAGCTGGAACAGCTCGATCCAGAAACGTGGAGCAAGCCGTACCCCGGACAGCTCAGCAAGCAGCCTGCACGCAGCCGGCAGGACGAGAGGCAGCAAACACCTGCACCTCCACCATCCCGACTCATGTTCAAGAGCTGAGCTGACACGGCCGGACTTGCACCATGCACCTCTCGTGAACCTCGGACGCTTTGGAAACTCCACATCCTTCCGCACAAAGCACACACAGGGGCATCCCCTTTATTTTGGTCTAATGACTGACCAGAATGCCAGGGTAGGAAATAAAATTGCCCTTGGACCAGACCTGTTCCCTTTCAAAAATTCAAAAATTTTGTGCAAAATGTTACTATTTGGAGAATGTCAAAGTCTAGAGTGGCAGCTCCAAAGAGGAGTGCCACCGTGGCACAGCCTGGCACCCATGTCAGTAAAAAGCATTTAAGAAAACACAGAAATGAACCATCTACAGAGGCCCATGCGGCAGCAGCCCCAGCTAGCAAATGAGAGTGGTTGTTCTTNTTCCCTTTCCCCTCTCTGGCACTACAAGGTCACTCATGAGTCAAAGCTGCTGTTGGGCTGTGTGGGAAAAAAAATATAGCTCATCCAAGACAGGTCCTGTCAGGGTAGACATCTAATCAGAAAATCAAAAACCACCACCTCCTCCCTCCAGCAATTAGGCTTGTGGGTGGGCAGATCCCTTACTTGAAGAGAAAGTCTAAAAGGAAAAAAGTTTCATTTTTATTCAAAAATTCAAAAATTTTGCGCAAAATGTTACTATTTGGAGAATGTCAAAGTCTAGAGTGGCAGCTCCAAAGAGGAGTGCCACCGTGGCACAGCCTGGCACCCATGCCAGTAAAAAGCATGTAAGAAAACACAGAAATGAACCATCTACAGAGGCCCATGCGGCAGCAGTCCCAGCTAGCAAATGAGAGTGGTTGTTCTTAAGTACCACACCTGAAAATTCATTAGCCACAGGGGGGAGACAAAGATACAGATGAACAGTATTTTATGCTACGTTTAGCTTTCAGCAGGAGAAAGCTTTTATGGAAAACATAGATGTGGTGAAGAGGCCCAATAATTTTGATCTTGTAAATGAGTTTCCAGTGCATTCAGCACAGGAGATTGCTGAATCTAGGGAAATTCCCATCCAATCCAAGGCAAGATATATGGAATATATATATGGTGCTTGCAATAAAAATTATGACATTTCTTTGCATGTACCAATTCCAGCAGAGTAAGTGAATACCAAAAATAGAAATGTTGAATTTTCATTTTAAGCCTCTTTCCTAGAATGAAGTAAGAACTTGTTGCAGTAATGAAACAGTTTGGCCACAAAAATCAAACTTTTCTGAAACACTAGGGTTAAACAGAGTTCATAGCATTCTCAAGATACACTTTTATGACATCTATAAGCCTATCATATGTTATAAATTAATGGCAGATACAGCACATTCTAATTACACCACCCATGTCTATATCATTTAAGTAATAGCTCTAAAGGGTGGATTAAAATGATAAAAATCTAAGGAATGCCTGCAGATAATTGTGTGAGGTGCTACACCTCTCAGATTTACAACCTCCTGTACAACACCCCCCTCTGCTGGGCCTCCCTCCAGCACAATGTGCTCGGGAGCATCCTTGGAATTTCCCACAAGGCACCAGAGGTGCCACAGGACAAGTGGTGCCCTCTTGGATTGCAGCAAATCACCTGGTGTAGAATTTTAAATGGATGAACCATAAGATTTCATTATAGCTCCGTGCAAAGCCATCAACTGACTTAGTGGAACAAAATGGAAAACTTGCATTCGACGTGTGGTCGACAAAGTCATCCGAGCGTCTGGTCTCGCACAGGATCAGGCTCAGGTTGGCTATTTTCAACCCTCAATGTAAGAACATAGGTCAGGCCCAGCCTGCCCTGGCTCTGGACAACGCCAAGGGAAGGAGGTGACAGCCAGCGTCCCCTATGATGGCACCATCATCCACGACCACAGGCTGCCCTGCGCTCAAGTGCCCCAGTGCGACCTGGAGCTGCCCCAGGCAGCCCTGAGTGGGAAGCAGTGAGACTCGGTCAAACTCATCCTTCCCACATGTCTCTGCTGGAGACTGGGGGCTTTTAACCACGAGGGACGTCTCCTTTGCACCAGACCCAGTCCCATGGGCCGCCCATCCCCAGCACTTCCCTGGAGGCAAGTCTGGATTGCAACCCCCACCTGCAGCATTTGCTCCTTTTGATTTGAAATTCTGCAAATGGAACAAATAAAATTAAGCTGTTGAATTTAAGCCTTTTTAGAAAGAGCTGTTCCATTATACAATTCTGAGTAAATACACAGAGTGCAACTCCCCTTGAATCCAGAAAACACTGGGAACGGGCTGGACAGACAGGCTGTGGACTTCTAGCCTCTGCAGAGCTCCACACTGACATGCACCTGTAAAACTAGCTGTTTGGCCCCCTTTCTAGGGCAACGCTTAACTGAACAACTTTTTATGTCCATCACAGGAATAAGAAATTTAATACTCTCACAAACGGATGTATGAGCCTACGGATGGTTGTACTGAGCCTAAATGTAAGAAAATGCACACGCTTTCTTTGAACTTCAAGATAGGCCAGAACAGAAACAGTTTTAGGCTAACACTTATTTTCTTTCTTCTTTAATCTCTGATCAGTGTTAGAGGAAAGTCATTCTTTATCACTGCCATGCGGATCAGGCTCTAAGAAACACACTCTGTCTGCAACAGACTGAAAAAACAGATTACCACCACCCTGATCACACAACCCTCTAATTAGGCAAGGAACCTCTTTTACGCTGGAGAATGGCTCACACATGCAGGGCTGTGCACAGTCAGCATCACGCTGCCGTCTTTAGTAGTATAAAAGTTGTTCTCCGTCTACAGACTTTCTTTCTGGACTGCCGAGAAGCCAATAACTGCTGCAGTGTGAACTGTGGAGTAAACTCCTGCATCATCAAAGTCTTGCAAGTGAACCCAATTTGCCCGTGCTTGAGTTCCCAGCGAACAGTATAACCCACCTCTGTCTAGGAGAAACTAAGCCAACAGCAGCACCAATCACAATTTTATTCAAAACCACAAGTCATGCCTTGAGGATATAAATTTCTTCCCTCCCTTTCCCATCAGCACACACGTTATGCCACTCGCCTTGGGAAGCACGTTATTAAAAAAAATTCATTTCCCCCTTGGATACATTTTTATATTGTATACTAAATTATGCATTTAAAATCAAATAAAAAGAATTTACTGCTTTAAGATTACTGCACACATCAGAAAGCTCTCTGTTTCTAAATTTTGGAAGAATTTTCCACCTTTCCACCCAAGCCAAGCAAATATCCAGTGTTGTTACAGCTGAAGCAGCAGGGAAAAAAAGACAAAAATATTTTTCATATTAGGTGGCTATGGTTCACATAGTAAGCAGGAAAAGAACACATCTCAGAAAAGGTACCGCTTGGTGCCTCCGAGGGGGAAAGGAAAACTGAAATTGGAGGGCATAGCTGAGGAGTTCACAGTTTAGGTCAGTCTCAGATAATAATCCTCTGATCCTCTTCTAAACAATGTGAATCTCGGAGCCTGATTAATTGGCAGCCTAATGCAGAAGCTTATCGTGCAGCTTTTCACTCCTTTCAGGCATGGGCCTGCTTGTTAGCAGGAACTGAAGACGCTAAACACCCTCAGCCAGGCTGCAGACACGGCAAACGTTACTGTGGGCTTTTGTTTTGAGGGGAGAGGAGGAGGAGTGTGAGAGATGACATTTTCCAACACCTTTAACAGACCAAAATCTCCACACAACAGATAATATTAACAAAGCATGGAAACATAAAACAAGCTTTTCAGTTCCTATTAGAGACTTAAATGAAAGCGGTCGAATTTGCACAGATCAAGTGCCCTCACTGACTTCACCTGCACTTCTGCTTGCACAAACCTTCCAGAATTCAGTAGATATAGATGTTTAAATGCAATTTGAAGACATTGAGTGCAAGCAGCCATACTCGGAGAAGACTTCAGCAGGACTTTCAGGAAGCAGTGCCTGCAGCCTGTGTCCAACACTGTGGACATTTTTCCTCCCCTTGCCCCTTTTCCCTTCTCCTAACACTGCCAGCACACAGCTGTGGGCAGCAGGGAAGACAACACACGGAGCAGCAGGAGCTCCAGCATATCCTCAAGCTTTGCTTCTACTAGAACCTCTCCTGGGAAGGGCCGACCCCAAACCCGCAGGTAGCGCCTCCGCTCCCTCGAGCGGATGGCACACATTGGATACTGTCGCTGAAATGGGTTTCGCATTCCTACGGTCTTACCCAGCTTCCAATTCCAGACCTCTGTGTTGCATATAAAAGGCACTATCATAACTTAATGCGTGGACTCTGACACAGATCAGACATTTGTCAGCTCCCTTTACATGTCTTTCAGAATATTTCTAGACCCATTAAATAAGCCCTCAGAGAAGCACAAACACAGTCAATCTGAGTTGGTTGAAGTGGAAGGATTGCTCTCTCCCAGAAGGGAACAGACAGGACATCTGCTGAACACTCCAGTATTTTCTCTTTTCCTAAGACAATTGCTGACCCATTCCCATGGTCCCACTCAGGCTTTTTACTGGAAAACTAGAATTCAGAGAGCATCATCATTTGTTGTTGGACCTTTCTACCTCTAGGGTAGATAACTAATTAATGTCACTCCTGGGAAGTTGCGGTTGGACATTACAGGGCAACTACAAGTTGCGTAGGGCAACTTACTTATCAGAGTAGATGCAGCTTGGCTGCCAGATACAAGGGAGGCAGCAGATCTGCACCATGTGGAGGGCAAGAGGGTAGACCACTGGTTCACTAGACTGTTTTAAGAAAGTTCTGCTTTAAGAAAAAATATCAGAATTGCTGTGGCCCACTAGAACAGCGGACCCCACTATGTGGAGGATGTGACAGAGGAGTGGTGTCCAGCAGTGCTGATGTACCATGACATGGGGCAGCGCAAACGGAGCTGAACGGCAAGATCATATCTTTTCCTGTGCCCCACACGGGCAGAAGACAACAAATCCAGCAGTTCTGCCTCAGAGGAAATGCAGGTTTCTGCAAAGACAGCAGTTACGAGGTAAAAAGTGGGTGTTCCCCTCCTTCGAGGGACGTAATGGAACAGGAAATTTAAGTTTTCTGCTCAGACAGAGGCCATTTTGCCCAACCTGCTCCCTGCACCTGGTAAAAATATATCTCTCCCTTGGTCAGGGCTCAGCTACTCCACAGGGACCAGCAAAAAAGCACAAAAATAGTATGTGGCGTTCGAACTTCAAATCTCCTCGGAGTTGACCTGAGCGAACAAGTTCCTTTCAAGTAGGCCACAGTACAGACCTCAGAGGCACACATGCTTCTCATCTTTCCTACATAGAAAGCTGACTCTGCTACTCCAAATAACCAAAAACTGAAGGACCTAAACTCACACGACCTCTACATTTCAACGAAGCACACAGATTTTATCAAGTTCCTCCCATCAAGGTTAGTGGAAGTCCCGTGATCAGCTTCGGCAGGACCAGGACTTGACGCTTGCTGATAGATCCAGTCGGTTAGCAGAGCTTCACGCAGAACTGGATGCCGAGCAGGCATCAAACCGCTCAAATATTTGTGAGTGTGTGTGACAACATGTCAGCTTGTCCCCGTGGATCCTGTCAAGTGAAACTGCTGCTGCACGGAGAACACAGCTTCACGGCAGCAGGCAATCACCAAAAGAAACTACGTGAACCCAAGAACTCTCCTGATGAGAGCAGAGTCAATAAAATAGAGGGTATTGTAAGCTCACTCCTGGAAATCCCTTGCGAGACCATCTGAGAACTCAGAATCTCACCACTGGTGACTAGTTGCATGCCACAACACATCCTGGAGCACAAAAACCTGTGCTCCATCTAACCAGCAGAGAAAGGACAGGGAGGACTGTACTGAGCCTGCTGCTTGGTGAGTTGTCAAAGCGCATTCCTACCAGCAAGGTGCATCCTGCATGACGTGGGTTATGCAAAGGTATTTTTGCACATGGTGGGAGATTATCTTGAAAGGATGTTCAGTTTTAAACCGTGAGGGAGAAAAAAAGCCACCACAGGGCTAATTCAAGAGAAAAACAGGATTCAGGATTTTTCAGTAAGAAGTGACCAACATTTCACACTAAACATTTCATATACGTAACACAAATTGCTATTTCAATATTTTTCTCTCTCATATGTTTTCTGACTGCTCCCTAATGGGATGTAGTAAAGTGTTATATTTTGATTTTGAATCGCATGAATCATTAATGCAACAGTATGGAACATAACGTTGTTTCCACCAAGGCCACACTTGGCCTAGGGTTGCACTTGTTTTGATCTTTTTTTTTTAAACAGTTGGGGGGTGTTAAATGAACTTGCTTAAAGTAAGTGGAACTGGTAAGCGTTAGGCAGTCTCTATAAGATTGTTGCCACATGGATCACAGACTGTAGGTTTTTGTCTCAAGAAGATGTTGACGTGTGCTGGCACAACGGAGCTAACACTTCACAGCATATCCCCAAGCACCAGCTGCTTCGAGCTTTTAAGACAGACCTGCACATATTTTCTGTGTATCTCATTTCCCAAACTCATTCCTAATGCTACAAATAAGGCAACTCCACCAGCCAGAAAGGCCAACCAACTGGTCAAAAAGATAATTTACAGTTAATGTAAACCTCCTCAGCAGGATTACCAGCACATTTATACACTTATAAGCATTCATGAGTGGCATATGATGCTAATGGACATTAAAAGGAGGTCTGCATGATGAATGATGGTAATTAATGATTAAAGCATTACACAACACATTTCCCTGGGAGTGCCATGTTAGTGTCACTAAGTTAAGATCCATCAACCTGCAGCTTAAGAGGTCCTGAGGTTGCAAATCCCCATTAGAAAAATAAAGGTATTTTTACCTTCTTGCTTTTACTTTTGCAATTACATGTAGGGATATTAATATCTACAAAATGAGAATATCCCCATTTTGAAAAACATCATTATGTGCCTGGAAAGCATGCACACGCTCTTTTCTGAAATCACTAGGTATTCTTAGCTGCTAACATATCCTATCCCTCCTTTTGAGCATGCTTCTTTAATAAGTCATTTAGAGGAAGGCATTATTTGCCTGAGTAATTTGTCTTCAATATGCTGGGATAGAGGGTGATGCTGCTTGCTCTGCTGTTGCTCATGATTATACATTCAGGCAGAACTAGTGAAAAAAGCAACTCTCTCAACAATGTTTTCTTTCACAAGGAGAACAAGTTTTCCACAGGGTAAACATACACAGAGCACGCGTATTCTTTCCCTGGAAGAAAAGCAGAGCGTTGGAGTCTCATCATTGCTAAGCCAGTAAGTGGTGTTAATTACTCTGCACAAATACAGCAGAGCACTAGTAACAGTGAGCATGACTCTAATGTCTCAATACTGAGAAAGCTGAGGATGATTCACCTATCCTCAGAGCAGGCTTGGGGAACAGGACACAGCACTGAGGATTTAATGTTGTCTTGTGATCTTAAATTACCCAATCCCAGCGCAAATTATGGCTGCGGGAATGCATGGCTCTGACTGCAAGCCACCAAGCAAGCAGTTATACCAGATTAACACCTTACTATCCTGGCTGCTTCTGGCCCTGGAGAAGAGTCAGCAGGAGGGAACGCTTGTCCACGTCTCAGCCAGGCCAGATACCATCTTCTATGTTAGCACAAACACTCTCTAAGATGTGGTTTCATTTAGGAGCACCAGCTATCAAATGCATCAGCAAATGCACACGTTTATATAACAGTCTGCTAAACCTGCTGCAGAGAGAGGAGGAGATGAAGGAGCAGAGGCTGATCGATGGGCATGGGTGCGTGTTAAACTGTAGCTGGTAGATGATCTACAAACTGATCTGCCAGAGCCTTGCTTAACATAAATTCTCCCTGTGTTGGACTAATGGCCTCTTTAAAACTCAGAAAAAAATAATTAAAAAGTCAGCTGTCTTAAGTGCTACCAGACTTGTAAATGCAAGTTCAGTCTCACCAGGGCAGCAAGTCTGAGCAGACTTATCTCCCACAAATTTTAAATCACACAGCTATTAAACCCGTTTCTAGGTGGATTAGGCAATACGGTGCTGAGGAGACAAGCAAATGCAAGCTGCAGGTCAGCATCGGTGCTGGCTAATACAGCGAGGATCTGAGCAGGTCTTACAGGAATCAGTTCTTCAGCAGACAGCCCGAGAAATCAATTTTCCCAGTCTCCTGCACTAACGAGACAAACTCACTCCTCTAACTTAGTACCTGCTGGAACAATGCTGACTCTGCTAATCCCAGAAAAGCTGCTTGCCAGAGCAGGAGACGCAGGCATTGCAGGAGTTGCCGAGGCTCTGCAGTCACAGATATTCTCTGGTTTAAATTTCCTTTAAACATAAAAATAATAGAAGTTAAAACTCAGTTTGGAGAATGCCACTTTATGCAGAAAAGGCTAATGGACACATAGAATGCCCCAGCTAAATGGTCAATCAGATTTGTTTTGCCAACCGATGCAGTTCTATAGGCTGAACATACATTCCTGTTCTCAGTGCAAACACAGTACCACATTGTCAAGGCATGGGAGGCAGTCAGCTAGAAAAGAATGAGAAACCTGAAGTGATCACTTGATCCTCATAAATGCTACTAAAGCTGATTTCAGAAGTGGGCCTTTGTCTTCCTAATCCCAGTAATTCTTTTAATTGAAACTGCAAAAGTTGTCTTTTCAGCTAAGAAATGCTAGTTCTTCACTCTTCAACAGGCTGAAAGGCTCTTTCCTTGGCGTGGAAGGCAGCACACGTTAGCTCAGGCGCTAGATAAAGCGGTCTTCAAACCCAGGTTACTCATGTGAAATCACCAGACACTCCATTTTCACATGTTTAAAGGAAGAGAAATTGCTCTTGAAGTCTATATGGAGGACAAAAAACTATACACACAAACACACACACATACTTGTGTGTATATATATAAAGGAGAGATTTCTCCCCCTGTATCATTTTCTAGGATAAGTAAGAGGTGATAAAATAAATAAATAGATAATAGAAAATATAGTGAAATAGATAAATAAATAAAATAAAATAAGAGGTGATAAATAGTTACCAAGAATTGAAGTGGAATTATTCCTAACAGCTATGTTCTATTTTAAAGAAAATGGAGAACAGAATTAGGAGCCTGAGTTCTGTTTTATGCTTGGCTATTTATGTTTGTCATTTGTATGTGCCATGATAAGAACTTAGGCATTTAACTAAGTTATTATTAACAACAATGTTTTAATTTGTATTCAAATCTAGTGAAATCAATAAGACTGCTTTAACTTCACAGGCACTGTTTTTGAAGTATATAGGAACTGGAGACACTGGTCATGCACTGACATCAAGCAAAATAAGGTGACCTAGTGAGTTTTTCTTGCAAACTTAATAGTTAGAGAAGTTAGAGGGGAAAAAAAAAGTCACAAAACCCACCATAAGGTAAGAAAAAGAAAATAAAATGTCTGAAACAGTGAAACAAGGTATTTTTTTGGACAGCATGTGCTACCCATGAACCAATTTACGTTTAACCTTGTCAAAACTGGCTTTATGCAGCAAGAGTCTCATAGCAGCTTCCCAGCTTCCACTAGACAGAGGTGATTTCATCTAGGTCTGAGGCTGTGCAGCCAGTGATATAGCCCTGAAGAGGAAATTTAACGATTCTGCAGATTCCCATGGAAGACACTTTTGAGCTTTCTTCCCTGAAGACCTTTGTATTTTTCACAGGAGCTAAAAACATTCTATTTCTATTACTTTTGAGTTACTTCATGTCCAAGTTCAGTCTCTGAGCAAAACCTTCTTCACTTGCACTTACCTACTACCGCCTTCTACAGGCAGCTTCCAAAGCATTCTCAAAATACTCCTTTCAGCTCTCATCCGCAGAGGAAGGACTCACAGCCCATTACCAGCCCCTTGAACTATCAAGTATCAAAGAATTACCAGTGGGTACCTATTCAGTAACACTTCCAATTCTAGTAAAACTGGGAGAAAAAAAATGAAAAAGCCACCACTGAATCCTTTATCCTCTTTTCTCCATGAGCTGGGAATACACGGACATATTGTGCCTTTGCCTAGCAAGGCTATCAGCTGAGTGCTTCAGTTTGAAAGATAATTTGGTGACACTGCTCAAAAGGAAGGAGTTAGGCACAAGAAATCTGTGCTACCTTGTGAATATTACTGATAAAAACCTTAAGCCGGAAAGCATGTCACGGAGCATTTCATGTCTTCTGATGCAAGTCATTTAATAACCTAGCCCTAATTAGAGTAAAAATTCGAAAGTAGCATGAATGCAAACAGTTTGAACACTCAAATATTTTCTTTTACAGAAAAAGAAAACACCGCAACATTAAGAAAAATCAGCAGAATGATCAATTGCATACACTTCAAAAGGTTTTGAAGGTATTATGTTCTTTAAGGTCTACCCCATTAATTATCTCTGACTTTCTGTTGTATTTTAGATAAATGAATATTGCTCCTTTCCAACAGAACAGGGAGGTCTATAAAGTGACAAGACTGTGATTTGAACATCTTGAATGAGTGAACTTGTACTGCATCAATAAGGTCATGATATAGGTCACTAGCAACATCATTTTCACTAGGCTGGCAATAAGATCTCAGATTTGACATATGACTTTACTGTCACAAGACGTTAATTATCCCCACAGAGGTAATATGCAGGCAAACACAGAAGTGCAGGTTCTCTTGTGATTTATTAGAAACTGTATTAATTTACAAGAATAAACACAGAACTCATTAATTTCAAACAATGCAATTTAGCTACACTGAATTACACCTGTTCCTTAGCTCCACCACAGAACAGAAAGGCACCAGGTATAACAAAGACCCGAAAAAAGGATTAAAACTCTGAGTCAGGCCAGGGACTATTGCCTTTTCTATTTAAACACACGCACTGTCTATTACAAGCCATTTTCTGAAGGCTATTGCTCTTGCATAATACGCCGTATGAACAGGCAGAGGGTGGGGTCCCAACAGCCCAATTCTTTTAATTCACTGAAGTGGAAACAGTCGAGAACAAATGGAAAGCGGAGATCAATTGCTCCCACTGGCGATGTCACCAATTATGAATTTTGTGGAATTAAAATGAATTTACCATCTTGGCTGCGTTATTATGGTTACATTGTGTAACATTATGAAAGGCACATTCATCTCATATATAAGATTAGCTGAAATAAATGTATTATTTTTTTGCTCTTTGAAATACTGCATGCAGGAATGATACTCTCTCTGTTCTAGCAGGATGTCTCAGGCTCCATTTTTAACTAGACACAAAGCAGCTGCCAGCAGTAGTGGGAAGCAAATGCCGCAAAAGGGAAAAAAAAATAAAGGTAAAATTCCTTCAGCCCCACATCAGTAACATCTGGTACAATCTCCAGTAGCCATCAAGAAATCTAACAGCTTTGTTCTCCCACACTAGCCTACTTGCAAAGTTAAATTTATTTTGCCTTTGGAGAGGTTCTTGCAATAGAAGGTGGTAAAGGAATTTAGTCTAAAAGTAGATTATGCATCTCAGTGAAGAGCCTATCAGTGACTAGCACCACTCTGCCCAGACAGGCAAGAGCAAACGCTTTGTTATTCTTTAGCCAGCAAGGTTGCTGCCTGGTGCTCTACAGCACGCGGGGCTGCGGGTGGCTGCGGCTGCGGCCTCGACACACAGGCGCTGGCAGGTAGCAGGGGTCTGCACACCGCGGGAAGGGAGGAACCTTCATAACGTGCTAGGCAAAACCCACATCTTGTAGATAACACCAAGGTTGCTGTGCCTTTAGNGTGATCAGAGTATCCGCGAGTAGCACCACTCTGCCCAGAATAATTGTCCAAACAGGAAGAGCAAACGCTTTGTTATTCTTTAGCCAGCAAGGTTGCTGCCTGGTGCTCTACAGCACGCGGGGCTGCGGGTGGCTGCGGCTGCGGCCTCGACACACAGGCGCTGGCAGGTAGCAGGGGTCTGCACACCGCGGGAAGGGAGGAACCTTCATAACGTGCTAGGCAAAACCCACATCTTGTAGATAACACCAAGGTTGCTGTGCCTTTAGGGTGCATGGAAATGAAAATGCTTCTCATGGACAAAATAATACCCCAAAAATGACAAGTTGGGACATGGAATGAAGGGAAAGCAGATATGTTTAACAAGATTTTGCAAACTACATGGACAGAAGATGCCTGGCACACATTAGGCTCACAAAGCTACAGAACTGCAAGGGGCATACGAGCAGGGATGCACAACTGGAATTTCAAACAGAACAAACTCATAATAACACAGGTAGAGAGGAAGGAATTTCAGCAAATCAGAGAGAGAAGAGATTTTTACAGGGTGGAAAGATATTAAAAGCGAGCAAAAAGATTGACGGCAGAACCTTAATGATCAGGACAGCACTGGACAAACGAAGTTTCTGTACAACCTGAAGCACAGAAAAAAGTATATGCAGTTTGCTATGCAAGTGGCATTTCTGCAGGATGCCAAGACAGCAGCGATCCACCTTAAGTAGAAGCGGCTGTACTTCCATTGCCGAGCTACCAGGGTTCATAAGAAATGCTTCCATGCAATCCGCTCACGGGAATCCAAACTCCTTTCATAAAGCCATTTCGTTCTAGCAGGTAACGCAGAGGTAGTGGTGCTCAAACACAGTTAGCTGGTAGTTTAGGACTAACATTCAGAGAGTCATGAAAGGTTTGAGCTTGGACCAGATACTTACCTCCAGATCTGCATATTTGTTTTAACTCTTCCACTCTGCAATTTAAGGATGTATATTTCCTGTAAACAGGCTTTTTTGCAAGACTCTGAGATTCTCTCTTCAACTTTTATTCCTTTTATATTGCCATTAGTAATGAGAATCCAAGTCCATTGAACTAAGCACAGGCTGAGACAGTGTTCTAGCCAAGAAGAGCCAAAGAGCCAAGAGCAAGTAGTATCTCACAGAAATTAGACAAGGAGTGGAAAGAAAAAGGTGATGAAATGTATGCCAAGTGATGAAACAACCTGTATAGGGCCCAGATCAAAAGAACCAGAGGAAGAAATTTACCACCTACAATGCATGCATCATTTTCACCTTCTACTCATCCAAAAAAAAAAAAAAAAAAAAGTAGTATCTCTGCAGAAATACAGAACTGCCAGAAGAAATTATGCAAGCTTTTCCTGATCTAATAATGCAGCTAGATGAGCCAGTCATACCTAAAAAATAATTAAAAAAGGGCAAAATAGAAACCCTTTAGGGAACTGCAAAGAATTGTCCGTGTAGCAGAACTGTGACCTACCCTCTTCCGGGCAGGCCTGGAACCACACGGGTACCGCTTTGCTGGCCTGATCTCACGTTTATGCACCCAGAAAACACCAACACTACTTCAGACACCTGCAAATTCAACAGGGGGCCAACACAGGCTTCCCGGGGAGCATCCGGAATGACAGGTCTTCCTACACGAAGCTCAGTGCCTGCAGCCCCTGACCTGCCCGGCACATTCGCCATGTCAGGCAGTCACCAACAGTGTCTCCTAGTTTCTGAGCGGAGAACCTCAAAGCAGGGGTGACCAGGGACGTCGGACCCTCCTGAAGGCTGGACCAGCAACAGTCCCTCCAAAGAAACACAGGGATTGTCGTCACTTGTAGCAGAATGGCGGAAAAAAAATAGTTTGTGAAGCGTCCGACACGATCGCGAGGAGACGCCTGTGTTTCGGCCAGCAGTGCACGGAGACGGGGCGTGGGGTGCTCCGAGCACCCTGCAGCAAGGCCACCCGGGGCAGGACGTGGGGCGGGCGCCTCCCCGACGTGCCGAGAGCTCTGGCCGCGCTCACNACCAGGGACTTCGGACCCTCCTGAAGGCTGAACCAGCAACAGTCCCTCCAAGGAAACACAGAGATTGTCGTCACTTGTAGCAGAACGTCTGGAAAAAAAATAGTTTGTGAAGCGCCCGACACGATCGCGAGGAGACGCCTGTGTTTCGACCAGCAGTGCACGGAGACGGAGCGCGGGGTGCTCCGAGCACCCTGCAGCAAGGCCACCCGGGGCAGGACGTGGGGCGGGCGCCTCCCCGACGTGCCGAGAGCTCTGGCCGCGCTCACCAGGGCGCTGCGGGCGCGGCAGGACACCCGCCACCTCAGCCGTCGGAGAGGGAGCCCTGCCGGCACCCACGGGGCAGCAACGGCTGCAGGCCGAGCACTGACACGTGAAGGTCAGGGGGAGGTGGAGGCTCCATGCGACGGCAGGTTTCAAAAATAAATAACTCCTCTCCCCCTGCAGCTCTGAAAATGACCTGCACATCATTTGTCAGGCAGTTTCTGCAGAGACGGGGCTGCCCCAGGAGCAGTGTGTGCGGCGGGAGGCAGCGCGTGCACCTTGCACAGGTAACCCGCGTCCCACGCGCCCGCCGCCTTCGGCGGCCCGACGCGGCGTTTGTGACCACAAGGGCAGCTCCGCTTTCCCTGTGCTCTAAAAATGCTGCTTCCATCAATTAAGAAGTTTTCTGAAATACGGCTATACTATATTAGGCTGTATTAGTACTGCCCAGGTCACCAGATGCATGGAGTGGAGGAGCCACTGCATTCCACTCGTTAGTAAACATACCTAAAGATGTATTTTTACCGTGGGGTAAGAGGGTGAGGACGGGTAAATTACACAAACAATCCTATAATATACATTTTCTGCCTAGAAAACCTACTTTCAGAGTCAGTGTTTTTAGAAATGTAAGTACTGAAACCGCACTTTAGTTGTCAGTAAATTCATTATCACATTAACTAGGTCTAAATTATTAAACCTTAATGATGTAGGTTCTCAAAATGCGTTGGGCTTTATTTTCCCACACAGAATCAATGTTAAACATTAGCAGTATAAATTAAGTAATACTTTACCATGGCATGCTGCTGCTTTGAATTGAGTTACCCCAGGAAGATGTATATTCATGGCTACAGGCTCTCTTTGGCCTCCTAGCGAGGATGATATAGTTTATTGTAACAAATGAGCAGTCGACCTGTAATGACTTAAATGATGTATACATTTTTGCCAGGGAAAATGTACCAGTGAGGACCTTTCTGCTTAAGGGAATGAGAAGAAAACAGGAGCTTGTACTATAAACATAATTTCCATGAAAGCCTGGGGGAGCATCTCCCTTTACACAGTTTAGAAGCATGGCGCATATCACAAAACATTTTAGGATGGCTAAATTAATAGAACATAGACTCAGGCAAACCCGAAAAGGATAATTTTTTAAAAATGGTTCTTTGGCTTTAATCTTTGTGGTTCTTCTTCTTTTGTGGTCTTTAATCTAAGCTGTGCAAAAGACAAGTTAGGGGCCTATGCGGTCATTATCTGGATGCAATTTAGGGGTCCTTAAAAGGCAGAAATTATTTCTATTGCAAAGTCATCATAACTTCTGTCACATAATATTGCTAGGTTTCAATTTTTTTTCCCTATTTCTTCTCCTCACATAGGGGGTTTTAACATTACAAATAAGTAGTTTATCTGACAGTCTAAAGTGTATTGCCAGTTCACAATTTGCAATGATATTTGAATTAGGGAGATCAGGGTAAACAGACATATTATATTGCTTTTCCAGGATGCTTAAAATCAGACAGAATATCCAGAGATGCCAACTTGTGAGAACCATCATCAGCTCTCAAAAATACACTCTAATGGGTTAAGAAGAAATTCACAAGAGTAAAAAGAACATTTGCTGCAGAGCTCTCAACTCAACTGCCACACCTGAAGACTCTCTCACCTCACTGGGAGGTGCAAAATGAACGCCGAGTCTGTTGGATACAGAGCCTGAGTCTAGAAGGCAGACAAAAGCTAAGCTAGAAATCAAGAGGTGAGACGCTGCAGTGTCAGTGCAACAGAGAGCCACTTTCTCTTCCACCATTTGAAGTGCAAGGAGATAAGGAAAGTTTTCCTCAAGCTATCAGGAAATATAAAAGACTTGAGTTCCTGAAGACAGATGCCAAAATCTTTTGCCTGGCTGTGGAGTTAGAGAAGGGAACGAAGAAAGAAAGAAAGACATTCTTAGTAATGTTAGTCCCACAAAAGGCACATAGACATCCAGGTCTACAGAGAGAGTCACTCACCTCTGACAACACCCAAGTTCCCCTCACTCTGTGGTAATAATAACGAGATGACTTGCTTTAAAAAAAAAAAAAAAAAAAATCTTGCTAATTTACATCTTTTGGCGCAATAAGCTTATCTCCTATTCCCTGTCAGGCTGACAAATGAATTAGTATACAGGCGCAGTTATGTATTCCCTCTGCTCAAGGACGGTGTCAGCTGGAGCAGTCAACAACATACTTCTGCGTGCTCCCCTCTCTAACTAGAGAGGACCACAGTCCTGCTCTACAACACAGCACAGAGCACTCTGCTCTCCTGCTGCACTTCCACGCAGAACATCATTCCAAACTATGCTGAACAGGGTAAAAGGAAAAGATGCGCTCCCAGCTTGGCTGTGAAAACACACTGCAGCAAGTTAAACACTCACAGATTGGTTTGATTCTGCTTCGTAAAAGGCTGAAGAATGGGGGAGCATAAAAACCCAGGAAGGTCCGAGAAGGCAATAGGAAAATAAAGCTATGTTTTCAGTTACCATCTAAAACATTTTTACCTCCTCAGCAAAGAAAAACTGCATTCTTATATGCTGAAATTAGTTCTGGAAAGCCAGTATTTTACAAATGTGACCCAATGCCCTTAGTCATTTTACATCTGGTTTCTCTTTTTTTCTATTCATTGCCAAACCAACAAATGCAAATGATATTTATAAACAGAGATATGAGAACTGTCCTTTATATTATTCATAAAGTCTAGGCAGTTGATAACACCGAAAAAACAAACTGCCACACTACTGAGTTTCAGTCTCACATACTTCTGTTTCTTCAGCACACAAAACTTGGTATTTACCTCTTGCTTAGTAACAAGTTCATTTTGACTGGAGATGTGTTTTCACACATTTTACATGTCTAAAGATAAACAGTTCCTAGAAAGCTGACAGTGAAACACAGACTAGTTTCAACAGTCTTGTCATGCCTGCAATAAACAGTAACACTTCACAGTGTTCACAACCAGATCCTAAGGCCCCATATTTACTAGTCTCTTTTGAAAAAATTGTTTAAGTGAGGGTGCTGATCTATGAAGAAGAAAGAGAAGCATTAACTCCCCAAACAACAGTATCCTTGAACCACTCTGTGTGGTACCCTATCATGACCTTGATGCACTGCCAGTGCTCAGCCAGCATGCTCAGCAATGTTTTCACAAGCCCGTTTCTCTCTGCACCTCTACTATAGCAGGTCCTAAAAATTACATGCAATAGTTACAGCTTGAGTTGAGTGTTTTCTAACTCAGAAAACATTAGCAGAAACAATTCTAGCATTCAAATGCCACTTTCAGTAATATTTGTCCTAAAGAGACTGGCTTAACATTTTTACGGATCAATCTAGTTCTACATTAAAATGCTTATTCAAGAAAATAATTGCATGCCCCTTTAAGGACCTTATACCAACAACCAACTTATGTCATACCAACAGCATATCATTTGAGCAGAAGCAACTACCACCGTTGTAATTGTGGTCAGTAAGACATAAAATAAAACTGAACCCGGATTTCCATTTAAATAGTATTCTTGCAGCTGGAATTATTTGTATTTATCCATTTCCTCTTGGGTTTCATTTCCCGACACAGGGGATCTTTAGCTCCTATACAGCTAGTGCAAAATTTTACATAACAACAATTCACATATACACTGTAGTTTAGAGAACATTTCTTCCCCATGGGAATTAGTTTTCTACTCGCATAACTTTAAGTGCATAGAATACTATTCCCAGCAAAGTAGTAATAAACCCCTTCCTTGACTCATTTGGTACAAATTCTTGTTGGTTAAAACAACTTTCAAGTCTATTTGTTCCACTTGTTTTGTGAATCCAGAAAATGCAGCAAATTGCTTCCCTACTCCCTCTGTCCAAATACCATTCGGAGAGGCCCAGAAAGGTTTTCTGAAGGGTGTGTTGCCAGTCTCACACTGCAGTTGCTCCATCAACACCAGCACCATGATGACTACCAGCAAAATTAGGCTCCTGGATCTCTCAAGTGGTTAGAGAACAGCAACATTAACAGCAGCGTGACTTCATGTCCTTCACTGCAAGGTGTAACGTTACCATCTGTTTGCGCACGTGCTAACCAACAACATCATGTCCCTGTAAAAGAGAAGTTAACCTCACGATTGAAAGACAGGTTGAATCTATCTGTGAAGAACATAAAGTCCCCAAATTTCTTTGTGGTGGGGTGGCATCTTGACACACACATGCACTGGAAGGGCTAAATTCAGAGCCGAAAGCTCTGATGAAAGCCAAAGATCCCAAATATTCAGCCACCGATCTCCACTATTGCTGTCACCCCAAAGCCACCTATTCTCAAAGAATCAAACATTAAGTCTACATTGTACCAAAGACACCAAAGCTTCTGTGATAGCCATTTTTCAGGAGGTCCAATATGAGCCAGGATCTGTCCTTTCATATACATGCAAAACCTGAAAGAGTATGTTTATGCCAAGGAACTGATCACTTCGCAAAGTTCGTGGAAGTCGTGGAAGTTCGTGGGTACAGATAGACCAGGAAGCTACAGTCCCTGCATGCTGCCCTGCCAGTACATCCCAGTGAGTGAGATACTAAAAGAAGAACAGAGAAATGGCCAAGATACTGGAAAACACAGGCATTTTATTTGACTGGTTCAGCTCTTAACACTGCTCTAAGCCTGGGTGAATTCTTGGTACAATAGGAATTGAAAGGCTCTTGAGTAAGAGCAGTGCGGTGCTGAAGCACATGAAGCATCTCCAAAGTGAGTGCAGGGAGAGGTTCGGTGAGCTGCATGCAACACCTCAGTCTGGGAAATGTGGATTCCACATCCATCATGTGGATGGCAGATACGGGACAAACGAATGCAGAATTTCCAAACCTGGCTGAAGCTTCATCATTACATTACAGCATGTCCCCACTTCTAAATGGTCAAATACTTAAAGGCATTGCAGACATTTAGTTAAACTGAATGTTTCATCCTCATTTAAAATAAAAATGCTGCATGTTTGGTGTAACTCAGTGTCGTCTTTTTTTAAGTGATGTTTTATTATGTGACTATAGGCTAAGCTCCAGATCTTCATGTAAGCAGGAAAAGTATCCATCCACTAACATTACTGGTGGTTCTCACTCTGAACCTTACCCCTACAGATGTTACAAGGCTAAATTGCAAGAGTTTTGTGGCTTAGTTTTTGAGCCAAGCAGAATCTCATTAGGGACATGTTCAAAGATCAGCTCCGCAGAAAGAAAATTGAAATTATCCCCTGCACATTCTGGCTACTCATAGCAGCACCTTTACATTAGATATGGTTCTTAATTGCTCTTAGTGTGGGCAAATTGCAGTTGGTGCTATTAGGGATTTCCACTTTAAGCGAAGGATGGGAATTTATTGCTGTTTTTATGCTAACACATTGGTGTTTTGAGTATTTATAACATATTGTTACATTTGTTATTAATAGAGCAGTGTGCCAGGGAGGGAGAAAGAATCAATAAAACTCTCCTATCTGCATTTATAGTATTTAAAAATACTACATAGTCCACAGGGTTTACTTTGGGAGATGTGTTTCTTTAGCAGTTTCATTACTTTGCCTTGTATGCGGGTTTCGTATAACAGGTATGTTGGAACACAACAGTGAAACTGGTGCAAACGGAGCAGCAATGCTTTCTTTGGTTTGGACAATGTTGGAGCAAAGACTCCAGGTTCTATCCCGGTCTCCTATACGATCTCTGGAAAGTCACTTGGAACCAGAGTAAGCGCATGGAACTATCTAGAGACAGTCACCTGCGGGATTCCTAACCCTCAATAACCTTCAGCTTCTCCCAATACCAAACTAAAAGCAGCTGCTCCACAGAGTGAGGCCACGAACAGCTGATACCTCAGCAGGGGCAGAACATGCTTCCTAGGCAGCCTGCATAGCATGAATACTCTGCAGACACCAAGGAGTACCAAAGATCTTTGCATGTTCTGTCCAAAAAGATTTTGAGGGGCAAAAGGCAAGGCAACAGGCCAGAGAGCTGAAGAAAAGAGAAAGCAGCAGCACATGAGGTCCCTCTTCCACTGAAGTAACGACATGGAAGTCTGCACTGCCCCTGCAATAGCACTTCTTTTCTCCCACACCCTCCAACTTCTTACTCTGCAGAAAAGCTTATTTCTAGATTTAGTCCTTCTGCTTTTTTAATATCCTCCAAAAGATACTTCCCAAAACCTTTACCTGTCCTCTCCCCTGCCTCTTCTCCTCCATTCCTTCCTGGATCTGCTTCTGGGAGATACAAATGAACACATTTTATTCCAGACTCTCAGGCAATCTTACAGCTTCTATATACCTGCTGGAGTGAACTTGGTCTAAACTTCAGTTATTCTGCCAGAATTGGTGATGCCAATAATAAAAATTATTTACTGAGAGATTTCTGCAAGAGCAGAAAACTTAATACAGAGAAAGGACAGCTATGTTAGTTGGATATACTGGCTGTATTGTCTCTCTAAATTAATGTTGCTTTGGCTGTTAAGTGTTTGGGTGAAAACTAGCATCTCTACACCTGAAAATCTAGGAAGACGGGTGTATCACAATAACCAGAGGTCTGACATTAGTTCCTTTGATTGGACAAATTCGTATTTGTCAATATGGCAGCAATGGAGTACGTGCTCCAGGTGACTCCTTAAGGGACATTTCCCTTAGAGCCATTTGTTTGGCATGGAGATGTTTCCCTTCCTCCCAGTGCCAGATTGGTTTCAAGCATTTGTGCATGGAAACACTAAACTATGCAGATAAATTTTAAAAGATGAATGAGCATCTGCACTCCAATATAATTTATATGCAATAATACATGTTATTTATACGCTCTGAAGGCTCTGTGAGGCAAAACATCACCATTTTGTCTATTTTCCGAATGTATAAATAAGACATAGGATTGCAGAGAAATTATATTGGAGTGCAATGGCTCATTTATCTTTTGAAATTTACTTGCATACCCTTTACACTAGAAAAAATAACACCATCCAGAATTTACACAGAAATAAAACCAGTCAGATGAAAGGCTCTATATAAAGTGTTATAGTAACATACTCAAATTAAATAATTCAGACTTGTGCAAATTTATTAACCCCTACCATAACTAAAACCTACTTCCTCATTTTTAACTATCTATTTGTAGAAGACATGATCCAAAGACAGATCAAGTTTGCTGAAAACTAAGAATTGCTTTTGTAAGGGGGGCCAAATTTTGCTTTCCTGTACGCCAGGGTGACAACCATGACAGCTATTACTCCAGCTTTGCACTGAAATAAGTGACAGGGTAATTCACTTCAAGGAAAGAAAGGCTTGCCCATACTTTAAGAATCTCTAACCACTCAGACACATGAATGAAAAGACTTTGGAAAGGTCCCATTCTCCAGCATATGTTACCACCTCCTGCTCAGGAGGAGCTTGCACAATATACCCGCTTCTTAGCAGTAGTTGTAGAGTCACCCGTCTGAAGTCAACTGATTAGAATTTAGTCCTGTTGCTTATATCATTTAGAAGAAGATATCCCAAACCTTTTATAGCAATTCTAATTTTTTAATTAAGACAATAAATCTGATGGCAGAAGGTTACATTCCTGACCTACTCTGGTTAGCCAGCCTCATCTTTTAATCTGTCCCCCACCACTACCATTTCTGCTCAATGTTGAGAGCAGATCCACAATTTTATTTCTACCCCAGTTGAAAATCCACATCAAAACCCGTCCTACAACAATTCCTGCATCTCCATTTCGACTGTCTTATGGGGATGAAGCGCACCCTTCTCTCCTAGGCTCACACTGAAACGCCTTCTAAAGGCTTCCATGTTTCTCAGGGCTCTTGGTATACAAAAATACTCCACATGCCGCTGTGGATGATAAAGCCACTGAAACACACATGTTCTCACAGCACCTAATCCAAAACCACTGAGATTAAAGTAAACATTTTGGCCTAGATATCGACACTTAGCAAATTGTTACATCTCATTCTCCCTAAATTGTTTTCACTTCTACTGCTTTTCAGCCTTTCTTTTGTCACACCGTAACTCTGAATTGCACTAATACCTTTAATACAGCACTGGGATTTCTTTTTTTTTTTTTTTTTATAAGCAAGAATTTGCCAAACTATTAAAAACTGATCAAAGACACCAAAGAGGGTATGAAAACAAAAGGTTTTAGATTATTTTCTGTTA
Source organism: Crypturellus undulatus (assembly GCA_013389825.1). NCBI lineage: Eukaryota > Metazoa > Chordata > Aves > Tinamiformes > Tinamidae > Crypturellus > Crypturellus undulatus. The sequence continues at coordinate 1,048,966 of VWPW01023252.1, forward strand.
AAAAAAAAGTCAAAGCCAAGAACAAAAATGCTCCTTCTACTCATAATTTTTGCTATTTCCACTATACACAGGTATCTCAAGCAAAGGCACAAAGCAAAGAATTAGAATGCATAAATCAACAGAAATAAAACCGCACCTCAGACCTCTCCTACATGTTATGAAAAATCACTTTTTCAACAGAATCAGTTTTGAAGGAGCCAGAACTAGCATCCAGGTTTGCTGATTCTCCAGTCACAGCTGTATTTGCTGGTTATACCATCTCCCATGTGTTGCCATCCTTTAGATATCAGTCCTGGTCTGGCTGAATGAGGTACAGCATCGCTGAAACATCTACTTGCAAACTACACCCATAAATAACTGATGTTTAAGTGCACCTTTGGATGAAAGCTTTATAGATCCACAGCCATTTCTCATCCGCTCAGTTCTGCGGCACAGACCTAGTCGAGGCCTCGTGCCAGCCCCCGTGCAGCCGCTGCCAGGGGCTTCCCAATCCACCAGCCTGGCCCTGCATCTTGCTTTCTCTGAAGACACGACAACCTTTTTCTGTGCACCTCGCTGCTACCAAACAACAGAACCAAAGCGTGATAGAGTAACAACAGGAGATAAAGCATTTTTTACAATTCAAACAGCCAGAAGCAAACCATTTCCATATTTCTTTTCAATATTTCTATACCTCAGGTTGAAAGGCAGTACATAAATACACGAGTACCTCTTTTAAATGACTCTATTAAGCTTGGCATCCAGGTCTGGGTGAGCTGTATTTTTTTTTTCAACAGAATAAAAAAAATTCTCTAGAAGATCACAATCTGGAAAATTGCACTGGAAAATTAAGAAAAATTAAAACTTATACATAGTGCATCTGTAACAGCTTTATTGGTAACTGTGTCAGGTCTTTTAGACCAAGTGGTTTCTAACCCAGCTAGACCAGAAGCAAAATGGGTCCTTCAAGTAATTTTAGGAGGTGAATGCATGCAGTTCTATACAGGCACTAACACTAATAAATTCCTCCTCTAAGACCTGACAGTTCAGCTGACTGACCAGAGGTAATCAAAATAATTTTGTTCCCTAGAAATGTGAAGACAGACGGACAGGAGATGCACAAGGAGTGTGGTACCACCTTTTTAGAAGTTGATAAAACCAGACACCACCTCTGAGTTATACAGAGTATCAGTAATGAAGAGCAGAGTGAAATCATCTCAGTCTTGTGGAAAACATCTCCTCCCCAGCATCACAAAGAAACCCCCTGTCAAGATGTACTAAGAAGTCATATTGCACTATCAAACACTACTGGGAATTTCAAGCACCAAAACCCACTTTTAAATAATCACCCATTAAGAGAAGGACAAAATAAGTCATAGAAGCAAATCAGCTTCAGAACTTCACCAGAGTAGACTGAAGTGGGGAAAATAAAATAGATGCCGTAACTTTCATTCTTAAGGGCCTTAAGCCTTCTTTTCTCATCGGAAATGACTTCTTTCCCCCTCCCCTGAGGGGAGCAAACACTTCTTTGGATAAGGTATTAACCCAGGTCAAGTGACAGGCCTAAAAGAAAGCTGCTTCTGTAGGTGCTTGCTGAGATGGATCAGTCGACCTTGTGAAGGCCCCTTTCTGCGCCAAGTCGAGATCGCAACAAGGTGTCACCCTCTCCAAGCAGGAATCCAAGGGACAGGACAGCCGAGGTTCCTGGTGCTGCCGGCACCCACCAGAGAGGGGTGTGAGACACCAGGAGGCACCCAAGGTTTGGTCACCGTCAGAATGGCACACTGCACTAACACCACTGGCGCTGCAGCCCATGCTGCTGCTAGAGAACCAATGTGGAAGAGCGAAGCACCAGGCCTGCCCGGCTCAGCGAAACGGGACATGGCAGGGGCATAAGGGTCACAATAACATTTGCAAAGAATATTTTGTCTTAATTTCGCTTGTTAAAAAAAATATATATATATTAAACACACCTTTGAGAGGTGATCAACATATGTGGTTGCTCTTAGAAATACAAGCAATTATCGGCTCTACCAGGAATTTCTCTGTGGTTTTGCAGTAGCTATGAAAACATGATAGCCTGAACTTCACATTTAGGCTTAAAGAAGGCAACACTGAGAAAGAGAAGACATTCCCGAGGTTGGCAGAGGGAACCAGCTTCATCTGCAGAAACAACGTGCCCAGGAGTCGGGGACACCGTTTTGGGGGGCACAAGGTCCCCCTGGGTTCTCCCCATCTCTGCTCCCCACGAGGCTGCCCCATCCCTGGCTCCATCCGCGGCTCCATCTGCAGCCCCAGCCCTCACCTGCCTCCCCTCCTCGGACACGTGCCCAGCCTTCCCCTGCAAAGTGCTATCGGTTGATTATCAACTCTTCTGGGCAAAGATGAGCTTTTATTGTTCCTTGGTAGAGTGCCCAGAAAAATGGGGTTCTGATCTCAAGGCACTACCGTAATATAAATAACAATAATTCACGGCTACAAGGCCTCAGGAACTGCAGGAGTTTCACTGGGAGGTGGTGAGTCATGCTAACGTGTCTCTCCGCAGCACAGAAATAAATCATTTTTGCACATTCCAGTGTTTTGGAGAGAAGGCAGAAAAGGAGGGATGAAGTACAAAATGAATCTAAAACACATTTGATTCTTTAAATTTATAATAAATCCAAGTGATTTACCAGAACATAAAATTCTCACATGCAGAGTCAAGGACAATATTCTATTCATGTGCAAGAGTCATTTATTCATTTATAATTAGATAAAATGAACTGCAATTTTTTAGGAAAAAAATTTGCATGTGGCAACAGTAATGTATTATGGAAGGGTGGCACTTTGTTACATCCATTTGTTAGTCAGGACACTGGAGCTACAATTTAATAGACAAGAAATAAGTACAGTAGAGGAAGGGAAAAATTAAATTCCGCGTGATCAGCAAGGTTTCGAACAATCGCTAGCCAACTGAAGTGGGTGCCATATCTATAAGTCATTTTGTTTTATAGGCCATTAGGATCTCCTGAGAGAGGCTGCATGGAGACCGCTGCTTTTTGTTGAAATTAAAATGTCAGAGAAAAAGAAATAGAACAAAACAGGGAATCTGCAATTAATTACAAGGCCATAAAAATTCAATAATCAGGAGGCAGTGTAGCTGTAGGCACAGCGGTATCTGATTCAGGCTAACAGGAATGGAATACATTAATCTTTTCAAATTAGTTTTTTAATCTGACGGGGATATATAGTGACGTGTTCTTTTACTGTTTGAGCAGAGCTGCTGTCTAATATATAATACTGAGTGTCTGGAATTAGGACATCTATAGCCATTTTGTGACTACAACATTTTCACGGCATTTATTCAACCCTATCTGTACACCTGTCCTACAGTAATCAGGCAAAACACAAAGTTCCCATCCTACACACTGCTTGTGAAAAAGAATTAAATGCTAGGATCAAGACAAAATACATAGCAGGTCCCTAAACAAGTTTGCACCGAGGTGCTTAAAACAGCAACACATTCTTCAGGTCGTGGCACTGGGCTTTAAAACTAGGTTCCTAGTCCTGGTTTACATGGATTTCTGCTAAAGAGGTGACCTGCAGAAGTCTTTTTGCATTCCTGTCTCCACAGTAGAGTGAAGCCCTGAGAGATTTTCATGAACTAGGAGCCCTCCTTACCTTTCACTGAGTCTCAACAAGGTGCTTCAGACCTATTCTCCTGCTGAAAGCTTTGCTCTTCGCTGTGACCACGGTAAGGAGACCAAAGGCGCTTCCATGAGGAGCAAGCAAGCAGGAGATGGATGAACATTTACTGGAGACACTTGTTCTCCACAGAATTTGTTCACTGCCAGGGTTATAAGTATTTACAAAGATTATTTGACCTACCTTCATTCCCCAACAAATCTTTCCTCTCCTTTGCTCGACTTTCCCCTCTAATTCTACTGGTCGCATACACTGTACATTTTCAGTTAGCACTGGATGTGGGCAACAGAAAATCCATCCTACTGAAAGGAAATCCAGAAGCGTGTCCAACTTTATACACTGGCTCAAACATCCCTTGTCTTTTATTAGGAAAGAGAACTTCAAGAACTACTTATGCATCTTGCATATGATACACGGAAAAATAAAAAGCCACAGAAACAACTTTTTCACACATATTTGTGGGTCACTTCATGTTTTCTGAGGAGAGCTTTTAAGCAGACTCACTCTTCAACTTTTCATTATTGCAAACAACAGTTATGCGATTATCAAAGGCTCATGCCTCAGACCTTTCCCATAGGATTGCAGGTAAAATCATTACCACCCTGCTGGTCCTCCGTGCTCCAAGTACACTAGTTTTCCCCTCCCTGTAGTTTCTACCTTGTAAGCATGCATTCCAAGAAAAGAAAACAAAATCCCCAGGTGAATGTTAAACATATAAGCTTAAGTTTGAAATAAGATTCTGTATCTTTGGCTAATTCCATTTTTAGTTTGCAGTTTTTTTTCAATCAACTTCCAATGTACTCACTTGAAAAACTGTCTTTCAATTCTTTACAGCACCTGCGCACACAGTAACATTGTTTGTGCATTCATTGCTTTTTCCTGCAAGGCAAAATAAATGGGCATGGATGTATCATTCCATAGATCCTTCCCAAGGATAAATAATATGTTGGTGTAGTGGTTGATGAAAGAAAGGGAGAGAGGCAGAGAGCAAGTAAGCAATACCTAATAGAGCAAGAGAGAGTTTCCGGGTTAAATTAAATAGCAGCTCCATTTAGGAAATACATTCCAAGTAGGAAAAAGCTAAAAAAAAAAATCCTCCTGCAATAGAGTCACTGTTTTCCAGCCATCATTTTCCTTTTAGATTATTATGACAGCAAAACTCTACATTACACCGTCAGCTTATCCAGCACTTTCCTAGGAGTGTTGCATTGATGTAAACATGGAAGTGTTTCCACACTCATAAGACAATGCAGGACTAAAAAACAAAACAAAACAAAAAAAAACCTTGCTCCACTGCAGTCATAAGCTACTATCAATATTGGAGTAGCAACAGTCTCCACCTCCATGTCCTTAATAAGTTGGTCCCACTATCTATGCTGTCCGTCTACTTCAGCAGTTTCAGTGTGAAGGAGCTAGATTATCTCATCATAATCTTCCATATGGAATTTCTCTCATCTAAAAGAGTCCCGAGATGCGCGTTCCCACTTCTGAAAGCCGTAAGTCGCAATCAGAGACTCTTACAAGGGCTGCCCGCAGCACCCATGCCGTACAGCATCACGGCAGTGAGAGACAGCCTGGGCCAGGAGACGAGCAGCGCACACAGCACGTGCCAGGGGAGATGGGGCCTGAGGTTATGTCCGGAGCTGTAGCTCAGCCAACACGCCGTGGTGATCACCTCGGTCTTTATGCTCCCTCCTGGCGGGGACTGTACGCTGAACAGACCATAAGAATTAACTCGCATTCACACATCTAAAATGAGGCCTCCTCAGGTAAGAGGAGAAATCAGAGCTGGAAATATACCATAAAATGGGCACATTTAAACATTTTTCTGTTCATAAATTGTTACAAGCATACTGAGCAGAACACTACTTTCCTAAGTGTTAATGACTCAAAATTATTTGCAGACTAATATCATTGTGGGCTGCCTGCCACGAGCGTTGAGAACTCACAGTGCAAGTTTTATCTCCTAAAGTCACTGTTCACTTGTCTGTCGTCACCAGGCACACCCAGGAAACCCAAGGGATACTAGACATTCTTACTAGAAATGTAAAACACTTCCAAATACATTACTGATGGGGTTTTTTTCCCCCTTTTTTTCTTTTTCTGCTCCCACTCAGCAAAAACAAAGCATACACAGGGGTATCATGGAAGGAGTCTGAACACAAAAGACATCATTTGTTTAAAAACATGAAAAAATCCACTAAAAATCACTTTGTACCTTACTTGTTCAGCTCTGCTGAGGCAGATTCACTCAGTCTCTACCACCCCCTGACATTCTGGAGTCCTGTCGCACATCTGCACAGTTCTGGGGCATTCAAAAGCAGAGATACCCAGTGCTAAAGAGAAGGCAACTTGAGCGGTCAGAGCACAGCAGGGCTGGTACCGCAGCTACCGCTAAAGGTACGTTTCACCGGTCACCACAACGGGGAGGAGGCTTAAAAAAAGAAACAAGAACAGCCTTGCTCACATAGAGCACTGGCAGGAAAGCATAAAACAAATTCTTTGGCTCTTTTTCTACTCTGAGGATAAACAGATGTCTCTGGAAACATGGCCTACTGGCAAAAGACAGCGGCCTTAAATTCACTTAGGACAATGACACATTCCAGGGTAAATATTCATTGTGACTTATGAGGAAATTAACCATGCGGCTCTGATTAGCAATAATAAAGAGACAGACAGTCAGTATCTGCAACTTGCAGAGAATATTAAACATATACCATCCTTTCTTGCAGTTTCTATATTTTAACTAAAAAATACACATTCTAAAAAACACAGAAAGGGAAGAAAGTAATACTTGGTAGTTATATTGCATTCTATTTAGCTGAAAAACAAAATACCCAATGGTTAAACCTTGCTATGCTTATAAAACTTAATATATTCATATATAGCTGGTAACCTGAGCCAACTCTCAAGTCAGAAAAAAAAACAATGAGCTTGGAAGTCTGGATAACTGATACTTACACTTCTTCTGTTGTTATCACCCCATTTTTGTACATAAATGTCTGGAAAATGATACATATATTCACAATAAGATACTTAAACAGTAGGATATTACTGTATAGCTGTGAAGAAAGTAAGACCTTGCTCAACCAACCTGGCAGCCTTCTCCAGTGAGATGAGCAGCTCAGTGGATAAGGGGAGAGGAGTGAATGCTGATGAGTGTGACACTAGTGAGGCTTTCAACACAGTCTCCCACAACATCCTAAGAGACTAACTGGTGAAATACGGGCTAGATAAGTGGCAGCCAGGCAGACTGAAAACTGGCTGGACTCAAAGGCTTGTGAACAGCATACAAACTCGAGCTGGATGCCACTCACTAATGGTGTCCCCCAGGCTGGATCCTGTGGCCAGCCCTCTAACATCTTCATTAACAACCTGGGGATAGGACAGAGGGCACCCCTTACCACTTTGCAGATGACAAAATTGAGACACACCGGATGATTGTGCTGCCATTCAGAAGGGCCTCGACAGGTTGCAGATATGGAGAGGAACCTAATGAAGCCCAACCAAGGGAAGTGCAAAGCCCTGCACCCCTGGGAGGGAGGAATAACCCCATGCACCAGGAGAGGCTGAAGACTGACCAGCTAGAGAGCAGCTTTGCAGGAAAGGACCTCATCATCCTTGTGGAAAACAAACCTACCATGAGCTGCCAGGGAGCTCTCGTGGCAAAGAAGCCTCACCAGCATCCTGGGTGGCACTAGGAAGATTGTGGCCAGCAGGCTGAGGCAGGAGATGCTTCCGCTCTGCTCAGCCCTGGTGAGGCCACAGCTGGAGTGCTGGGTACAAGATGGACACGGGCACAGTGGAGCAGGTCCTGCAAAACGATGATTAACGGTATTAGACTGTCTGCCACAGAGGAGAGGCTGAGAGCCACTGAGAGAGAAGGCTTGAGAGGAGTCTTCTTGTATAGAAATAACGGATGGGGAGCAAAGAAGAAGCAAGATGGGTGACAGAGAAAGCTAAGCAATCCCTGTATCAAGCTACATGAATCAGTGGGAGAGAGGAAGAGAGAGCAAGAAAAAACATAATTCAGGAATGACAGAATAGGAGGAAGGAGTTGGAAGTAAAACACTTAAAAGAAATCCACTGCACATATATTATACAGCAAGGCCAACGTTTTCCCAGTAATCTCCATGCTCAATCACAAGTAACCAGAGAAGGGCACTGCCGAGAACATGAGATGGGCAAACAGCCTTATCAGAAACACAGAATTGAGCTGGGCGTGGAGGGAAAGGAAATTATAGCGAAGAGTCCATTCCAGTCCTGGAAACGACTCTAGAATTAACTCTGCCTAACAAGTTATTCATTAGGTGTCGCTTTGACAGTCTGCTCAAATCTGGAAACCTTATGAAAGACCATTAGTTTCAAACTATTAAAAATTAATTTAAAATGCAGCCCATATTTTGGCATGTCGTTTTGACACAGCATGCCCCTGTCTGTCTGCTGCTCTCTCACATGTGCAATAGCACCAGCAGCCCCTCAACAATAACCCACAATAACAGATGGCACAAGAATAGAAAGCCAAAATCCAGTAAGGGACCTTGCTCTGACTGGCTGCTGGTATCAAGAGATGGGGCAATGTAAGTACATACAACATCTATGAAAAAAATATATATGGACTTGGTTGTCTGATCCTAGAGACTTGATTTAATAGAAAGTCTGTGACTAATCTACTGTGACTTAAATCTTTTCTGGGTTAGAAGCAAGTCTTCAGAGTCTAAGACTCCTCAAGATTCTCAAGAAACCTTGGCTGCCACTTTCCACCAACACCACTGCTTGGCTTGATGCAAAAAGCCTGTTGGAAAGCTGCCAAGAGTTGCACCAACTTCTGCAATAGTAGGATGAGCACAGAACTGCCAGTGGTAGAGGATTCCCAGCTGCAAAGGACTGATATGACATGGGCAGAGTTGAAAGCTCTGGGTCCTAATCTTCTGAATACATCTTGCTGTGGTTTGNCTTGAAAGCTCTGGGTCCTAATCTTCTTCTGAATACATCTTGCTGTGGTTTGGTTGGGACTGCTAGAGGGAGAGGATGAATCAAGTTAAATGAATGCATTAAATTAAAATTTTATGCACAGAAACTGTTCAACCCCCCTGCACGCTTCATTATTCAGCACATATGTGGCAGTTGCGGGGGAAGGGGTGGGGAAAAGACCAACTCACATATTTTCTAACCTTCCTGTTTTGCTCCAGCATGTTTTCGCTAAGCAGTAAGGAAAGGAAGATGTTTCAGCTCACCAGCTCTGGATCAACAACTCACCATTTCTGTGCAGTATTACTCAATTCTGTACTTTCTACGACTGCAGCAAAAGCCACATTGATTTCACAGCACAGGACTTCAGCACTCCAACTACAAGACATATATTTTCTAAAGGGCAATGTAGCACAGCAGAATGAATCTAAATGATTTAGGACACACAGTGGTAAAAGGGATGGAGTAAGGCACCGTTTCTTGCACTTCTCAGATTGGTGAGCCTGCTTTGTCAAGCAAGCCAGAATTTGTTCAAATTGCCTTACCTTTACTACTAAGGCTAAGAGTAAAAACTATAGCCATGAAAACACCTCTACATGTGTAGAAGTCACCTGTGAGCACATTTCAAGAAGCTGACAGAACACCTGGCCTTCAGAACTAATGAAGTGAGAGAGAGATTTGCTTTGCATGAGGCTGAAATCAAACTTCCAGTGCTCTGAAAGCCTCAGATGTCTTTGGATCTTCCACCTCCCCATTAACAACAGCAAGCGCCCGCTGAGGGACAACCCAGTCCTGGGACACCGAGCCCAGGACTGAGCCGCAAGGGCAGACAGCGTTCAGTTCTCATCCTGGCCACCAACTTCAGCCTTGGCCCGTGCAAGTCCCTTAGCTCGCCTGCACTTCATGTCTTTAACATCCCTGTGAGAGAGGGATGTTATTTTCCTCTGCTGTGTGCATCAAACGGCTGAACGCCCATTAATGACTATGCCATTTTAAGACCAACATGAGCCATGTCTGTGTTGCAACGTCAGAGGAAGAAGGTTTACCTAGGCAGCTATAATTTCTCTAAGATTTTCAGGAACACATCAGGGGATTTTGGAGGGGTAAAAATAGGATTCAATTCAATATAACATAGAAGGGAGCTGTAAATTCACTAAATTGGAAGCTAACTGAGGGAGATATTATGCCAATGAGTGAGCAGCTTTCCCAACACTTAAAGTCTGCTATAGAAAATTTACTGTGCCTAAAACCTATCAACAGCAAACTTGGGGGAGAGCCGCATGCTTTACCCCGAGAATTTTCTCACAGCATCTTTTCCCCTGAGAAAGCAAACGTTAACAGAAGATGCATCAATGACAAGCCACATATCATTTAGAATCACAGCCATTGATCTAGAGGGAGCAATAAGCGCCTGATGAACTGGATTTCAACAATACTTGTACTGGATCAAATACATGTCTTCCTAAATCATGCATACCCTGTTCATCCTTCAGGACTAACAGATATGTCCAAATTTCCATCTCATTTTCTAGACATGCTTTTCTCCACAACTCATCTCTTTCACCTGGTTTAGTTGGATTGCCCCCAAAAGGGAGTCTCCACATTTGGGACAATTGTTTTTTTCTGCCCATCAATCTTTTCTCCTCTTCTGGCTCACTTCTTCTTAAAACTAAAAGCAAGTCAGTCAGGATCTTCCAACCTCCCTGGGATGCAATTCATTCATACATTTTGTGGCACTGCAAAATTTCATGCCATTGAATTCCAGTGGCAGAAACGACCAGAAAAAAAAATCACCTATAATTCATGTATAATCCACAAGATTTCACAAATTACATGCTCCTTTAGTAAGTTTTTTTTGGCATTTTTGATGCAGAAGTAAAATATGCAGTATTAAGGCAAATATATTTGAACAGCAAATAAATAACAAGGAAATTACAAAGGTCTGCATGCCCAGACCAGGGATGCAGCAAGACAGACCCAGATTAAGTTTGACATTAAGATGTATTTTCACTATTCCCACTTTCTTCAGGAATTCTCCTGGATGATGGCCACCATGAAGTTGGCAGGACCTGCATCCTGTAGTAATAAGGCAAACTGTTACTCCTCTGCTGCAAGCAAATTCACATGCACCTCCATGCTGGCTTCTGAGCACCTCGTTAATGGAATGATTTTGACAAATTGGAGGGAGCTCAGGTATGAGCTACAAAAATGATTAAGAAGCCGGGGGGACTGATTTATATGGAAAGATTAAAATACTTAAATATAAATAGCTTGGTTTTCTGAAAGATTAAGTGTGCGGGGGTGGGAAGGACATGATTAGGGTCTACAAATATCTGATGGGTATAAACATCGGGAAGGCAGAAGAATTATTAAGCTCAGTAAAAGGGAGTATAACTAGGAGTAATGAGATGAAATTAACAGAGAGAAAATTTAGGACAACTATCAGAGAACAGCTTCCAGCCTGAGAACTAATAGCCTCCCCGGAAGGCCGTGCTAGCTGCAATGTTTTAGTAACTCACGCAGCAAGGAGGCAGCTGGGCCACAGTTCAGCATTCTGCACTTCCCTCTGAGCCCGTTTGGGCCTACATGAGACAAGCTCAGATGTCCAACAGAGGCCGAGGCAGCCACGTTTTTATAACATCAGGGCACCCGCTTTGCCCTGTCCCTCCCTGGGGAAGGAGGCCTCGTCATGTGAGGTGTCCAGAAAGAGCCCGGACAAGCATTAGAAACTGTCCTGCAGGAAACTGGCCCCAGGGGACAGATTAGACGACCTCATGGGATTTTTTTTTTTTTCTTTTCCCTAATTTATGTGGTTCTATGATGAATACTCTGCTTTTACTGAAGGTTCATCAAGGGTACAATGATTGTAATAATCATGATTTGACACAACAGTTTCCTTCCAAATGAGATGGCTAATACAGCCCGTGTCTCATCCCCGTCTCCCCCAGCCCTAATTAACTCCTCGGCGCAGCGGCTCAGGAATGCACCTAATCCCTCCCGCCGGGGCCGGGATAATCCCCTGCGACAGCTCCACGGCTCACACGGAGCCCCGGTCGGCGCAGCTACAAANGGAGCCCCGGCCGGCGCAGCTACAAAACCTACCGCACGCTGCTCCTGCCGGGCCATCGGTGGGTAATTTGGGTTTGTTGTTGTTGTTTTCTGTTTAGTTTTTATTTGTTTTATCCCCCCCCGCCCCCCCCCGCTTTTTTGGGGCATATTTTTCCAGTAGCATCCACTTGACTTCAGTGTGCAGTAAATACCCGGGCAGCCGCGCAGGTTCAGGCAGGTACCCAGCACTAACGGCACCAACTGCCCTACGGCTGACAGGTGAACACGAGAGCTGCCCTCCCCTGCACGCTCCGCTGCTGCGTCCCCAGCGCGGCGCTGCTGCCTGAAGCCACAGCCGTCACTTCACCCAAACCCCCAGCAGTGCCACTAAGCAGCACAGAAACTAACCTCAACTCCAGCCCCGTTGCTCATGGTTAACTTCTCTCTGTACCTTTTTCCTGTAATAATTTTGAGAAAGTAATCTGAAGACAAGCAAAAATATTAATCCTAAGGAACCGTGAAAGCCTGAGAGGGAAAAAATAAATATCAGAGTGGAGGGAACCCTTATCTCCAGATCACAGGGCAATGTCACAAATAGGGGAATCATATAAAAATAAAACAATGTTGAAAGGAAAGCCACAGGTATTTAAAGGGACCTTAGCTTAAGCTAAGTCTCTTAGCAAAAATCTACATTTTTCAAAAATACAGAGTTCCACATAAAACATGTGTACATACATACAGAAATATCTCTGTCCGATTTATTAAAGGATCAGATTCAAGAAGTTTTTAACGTACTGCAAATCGGTAAATTTCACTGTCCTTTTGTAAGGATCTTTTCTTGTTCCACTGCAATATGCCTTATTTCCCAATTTATGACCATTGATGCAAAAAGTAGCTCATCGGTTGAGAAAATCAATTCTGGGAAAGTTATGGCAAGCAACTGTACAGATTAAATACTGTTGAGAAAACTATTCTGACATATGGAAAATGCATATATTTTATATACACACACCTTCATAACACAAATAAATATAAACCCCATTCTCCTCTGCTGGCATTTGGTTGTAATCCCATGTCCATCTAGTTCTATTAGGCGAACCTCTGCAAAGTGATTTGAAGTGCCCACGTAGGACCCATTTGCTCTTTTAGGTACGGACTTTTCAAGGACATAGTACGTATTTAGTGGGGGAAAAAAAACCCCAAACAGGTCACAAATGTCCTGGACAAGTAATAGAGAAAATAAAAACAAAACAAAAAAAAAAGGAAGAAAAATAAGAAAAGTAATTCCACCATGCATACATTTTTCTACGAGAGTTTAAATTCTGACACTTTTCCAATACAGCTTAACACAAGAGAAAGGCAGATGATAACCTGTAGAATAAGAAGAAAAGGTTTTTGTTTAAGAAAAAATATTTTCCTGCATCTTTCTCAGTGCTTGTTTGTGTAAGGCTGTATTCAGTCAGACCTGATTATTACGCCCTCCTTGCTATATTTTCCAAGCTAAAATAAATAAATGAGCCCTCTAGGGAGAAGGGCATGTTATTAAGAGAAGATCAGGTTATCCCTTTACCTGAAAATACCTCTGCACCTGCAAGAGGGGCACTGGCAGCGCAGCCGCCCCGTTCTTCTGCACGCTCTGAAGAGGCTCCCTGGAGAGGAGGAAGGAGGATTCACCTCCTCCAGGCAGGAACACGGGGCACCCCCTCCATGGGATCAGGGCCTCCCCCCGCTCTTCCCAGTCACATCAGACCTTATTTCCTTTCCCTTTAGGAGTGTTGCCAACAGTTTCATAAGGAACGAACACAATGTCAGGCTGTCTCCATTTCCATAGAGACAAGGAAGACAAGGAATTCATCTGCTGTTTTTCCAAACCACCTTTAGAGAGATAGGAAAGACAAGTAAAGATGAGCAACTGTTGGAAGGCAGAGCGCATCTTGCCAGCCCTTTTCAAGTGCAAGATGCACAGATTCTACAGGCACACGGATCAGGGTGAATGACAGACAAAGCACATTATTTTATCAATGATGCCTGACTGCCACCTCAGAAAATGATTTCTTCAGAGAATTTCCAAAGAATTCCTTTCAAAGATTATTTTATTTTACAGAAATAAAACCAGGATTGTTAAGTCTCCATTAAACGACAAAGTCTTCACATTCACACAGCTTTACTTCAGACTTCAGCTACCTTTAGAACCAATACTGCTAGCAAGTAGATGATTCACTTGGCAAATCAAGGTTCTCAAAGGCAAGCTTACAAGGTAGAGATGGGCCCCGGATCCCCTTCTGAGCTAGACCTTGAAGCCTTGTGTTAAGAGGAGTTAACAGACTCTTGTCAAAGGCAAGCCATGCTCTGCTCACTTCAAACATTTGCTCCATGACACAAAAATCAAAGAATTAACATTGCATTGTAGCATGGATGAGAGTAGGTTCAGGATTTTTTCTAGGGTGGGAATTAAGATCTCTATTGGCCAGTTCTCCATCTCTTCCCCAGCTACTATCTCAGAAGTATTATGTCATTGCTTAAATAAGAATCCATCATGTTAAATTTAATTCTGAAATCCTGAGCACCCAAATTATGTTATAATGAGCACCACCGTCATCCTTCACTTCAGCCTTTCAACCATCCCGGGCACTTTATTATAGCAAAAAGGAGCATTTACCATCATGTTTTCAAACTGGCAGGACTCTAAATGTATGATCTCAAGCAAGTCAATTGACCTTCCTATTTTCCCGAGAGCACTGGATGAAAAGCAAAGCGGCTGGGTATAAACACTGCACAAAATCAAGCTTCCTGACTGCAGAGCCAAACATGAGGACTGATTGCATTCATCAAAGGATTTCTATTTTGTTCACAGTGGCCCTTACCCAGTCTAAAAAAATGTTGCATTCCTCTAAATCAACACTGCCATCCTGACAGCAAAAAGAAACATTCTCATCTAAACTTTACCCGGATCTCATCTACTGCAAAAGGGAAACATCTCTAGAAGATTTTGTGCCCTGTAATCATGGGAGCATCTTAGTTCCAGTATCAGAACAACCAAACATTATCATGAGACTCATGAATTAAAAGGAAAGTGGATTTCATTCCCAGAAATTCTCCCTTATCTTGAAAGGTGAGCTTGTAAATTTGATTTCATTAACTCATTAACCTCAAGAAACCCTAAATTCTGAAAACACTATTTCAGGTTTCTTATCTGCCCAACTATTCTCACTTTTTACATGACTTAAAGCAGCAAAAATCATAGAAGGAAGATGACTGATCTCAGTACGGCAGTTTCACATGCTTTACCATGAGAAATAGTGAAACCATTATGGATCTAATACAGATAACTACCAAGCACTTAGCAAAAGAAATGAATTCCACTAAATCTCCCATAAGAATATTTTTAAAGATTACAGGTAAGAATGACAACAGCTCTAAATGAGATACACCTTGTTTGAAAACTCAAAAATCCCTAGATTTAATAGAGATTATCGTATAGAACCATGGAAAGCAAACATAATAGCATATAAACATGGAAGAGGAGTCCTAAGTGACTGAAGCAAAGGAGGAGGAGAAATGGAAAAGGTGTATTCAAGCAGCTTGGTAAATAAAAATATATGCAAGCTTTGAGGATTTTTTGTTTGTTTTACTAATTCTTTTTTTTTTCCTATTTAAGTGACCTAGCAACTGAGAGTAGAATGTATCATATGGGATTAAAGAATAGTAACTATATGTAATATGTAAGTAAAACTCTTTAAACAACAACACACACAAGTCACCCTTGTATTATGAGAAGTTATAGAGAGGCAGACAGCTTAAAACTGCAAGTCAAGATTATCCTGATCAATTTAACACCAGGGACTACACACTGTAATAAAAGCCATTAAATTCTTCTTCAGAGGTGCCATGACAACATAAACATACAATTTAAAAGTCACATCATGATATAATAGCTATCTCATGAACAGGGTAGGAAACCCAGTTATTTCAAAATTACTTTACATTTACATTAGTGAAGCTTAGATTACAATCCACCCTTCAGTATATCGCTGCTCAGGCATAAATCTACCCAAACAGAAAAATATTTATCTTCAGGAAACCACAGAACAGTCCTTAATGCCCCTGGTGTGCTCCTGAAGCTGTACACAGGCTCTGAGCAACATTGCTCCCTTTGACTTCCAATGACCCGCCACACCGCTCTGCAGAGTTGCTGTAAAAACACCATCATGAGGTTCCACAACTAATGTCTCTCAATAACATCAGACCAAACGTAACATATTTACAAAGACAAGAAAAATACTTTTTCTCTCAACCACCAATGCTGAAAACTCACCCCAAGCTGAGTTTGCTCTTTTTTCCCCCGCTCTTGCTCCTTACTGCTAACCAAGGCCCCCCAAGCAGGTCAGGGGTCTGGTGAAACTCCAGCGCGTTCCCGCTGTGCTGGGTGGGTTTGCACAGGTGGGAAGGATCAGTCCCGTGCCCAGAAGCTGCTAACCGCTTCTGGGGATGCTCAGGTGGGAAGGATCAGTCCCGTGCCCAGAAGCTGCTAACCGCTTCTGGGGATGCTCATGAGGAGCTCGTTGGCTCCTCTCCCCACTACCCCAGTAGCCTTGGCTCCGCAATGATTCCTGAGCTGAGTAACAGGAAACTTACTTTACTTATCCAGGAGAAGGGATAAAACCACAAATGCGGTACAGGAAGAGGAAGCAGCTGTATGTATATGGCTCCATAATACATGCTCTTTATGGAGTAATGAGTATTACTGTATTACTGTGTACTTATGTATTACTGTGCAGCAATACATACTCATCAGCCACAAGTATTGCATCAAGCACCTTCACAGATCATTACCCTTGTTTTAATATATACAGTTCCCAGGTACAAGGCATAACATATAAAAACGTGACCACGTTCTGCTCATTTTTGCTCAGCCACGGCAAGCTCAGTGCTGGGAGCACCCTCGCACGCTCACTGTGCAACTGCACGGGGTCGCAAGGGCCCTCTGGTAGCCACGGCCCCTCCAGCGGCAGCGCGCTGGCCTCACCTGCCGACGCAGGAGCCTCCAGGGCCACCCCTGCACAGCTCGGGTGGCCAAAGGAGCTGCAGAATCAGAACTTTTTAGGCTTTCAGAGGGGCTCCAAGCACCCCCAGCACCTCAGGCTGCCCGTCCCTGTTAGGCGGAGTGTGCTCAGACAACCGGGTAGTGCTCCTCTTCCAGAGCACTGGAAGGTTTGCCACCAACAGCTCCGCACTGAACACTTTGAGTAGAAACACAGACTAAGCTGCCAAAGAATTGCTGTGGCATATTCTGCTGACACTGAAACCGAGAAGAATGTCTAAGCAAGTTTGCAGATGAGAGAACTTAGAGAAAGGTATTTTTTGCTGCTAGCAAATTACATATTCCTACATAAATCTAGAGGAAGGGATATTTCTGCACCTATTTTCATTTATATTTCTGTGGTATATGAATGGTCCTTAGATAAAACTTTCTTGAGTAGTATAATTTATAACACACATACAGAACTTCTCCCAGGAAACCTGAGAAAAGTGCTGCACTTAATTCTAAATAAAAGGTCGTCTACTGATGATGCTGTTAAGGGCATTATGTTATGAATGTAACTTGACTTATAACTTGTGTTATAAGATATAGAGTTATGGGATCAGTCAAGAGATAAGCTGCAGGGTGTAAAAAATTTTGGGAGTGATTGCTTGTTTTGACAGCTCTGCTGTATCTTAAGAGGTGTAAAATGCCTGGGTTCTGTAGAGGAGAGCACATAAAAGATTAAGTGGTAATGTGAAAGACAACAATATTTCCTCAAAATTATTTTAATTTATTTACAAATTCAAGTTTACCATTAAAAATAGTTTTCAAAAAGAATTCATTACTTTTGCAAAGTATTGTCAAAATGAGGATAGGAAAGAACACGCAAGTGTAGTATGAAAGCATATAGGTTATATAATGTCTTCATCAATAATGACTAAGAAATAATTTTTGTGAATCAAAAGTTATTTAAAACCTTCCTCTTAGCCCTGTGACTTTATAATCCTCCTCAATATGGCAATTCATTTAGAGAGAGAGCACCTTGTCTCATAGCCCTGACTGATTAGATCCATCTTCTTGCTTCTTAGTAGTATGATATTACAGCTAACATTAATGAGGGAATTAAATACTTTCAAATATAAGAAAAATCTTCAGACAAATAGGTCTTTCGTTGCATAATATAAAAACGAACGGTTGACTAATAAAGCATATAGCATAATTTGTGCCAGCATCAGAGACAGCATTGAAAATGTCAATGAGAAACTTTAAGAATGGACAAGGTGCCACCCTAGCACATGAGTGTAAATATTTCCCAGTAGCCAAACATTTCTGATTCTCTTCCAAAAGATTTGGAAGTGAGATACAGCAGTCAGACACTGAGCACAGAATCTCCAGACTCATCATCACAATTAATTTGACACCCTACCATACTCAGAACTTCACTGCAACAGGAACTGATAAGCAATTTAACAATAAAACTAGCCAGGAATCCGTTGTTCTTTACTAGACACAAATGTAGAACCTACAAAAGTATCTAAGGGAATATTTAAGATTTGCAGACAGGTTTGTTTCATTAGACTAGATAGCTTAGCAAAATGTTCATTAATAATGGGTCATCATTCATTTTATTAAGGCAGGATTCCAATATTGCTCAGCATTTCTGGAGGACTGATGTTTTCCTTTCATTATACAATGTGGCTGGTGCAAAGCTTTAAAATACATGGTGACTTACCTAATGCTACAGGGCAAGGTAATGAAAATAAGCATTAGTCATTTTGCCAAGCATAAATGTTTTGATTCTTCAAGTAGACTTTGTACAGAATGCTGGTACTATAATAAATTCTACTTCAGAACATTACTATTTGAATGAGACCCAAATCTACTGTTTGCATTGGAAGATTCTAATGAGACCTGTCATCTAAATGGATAGGGCTCAGAACTGAGACCCAGAAAAAACATTACTTTTGGTTAAATGCCACGACATCACTGGGAGTTCCAACCAAATCAACCAAAAACTAGTTGAAAGAAAGATGTCTTGCTCTATCCAATGAACTGAAAAGTATCAAAATAATCAGCTACACCACCACAGCTAGGCCATTGATAGTCATCTCTGCTTTAGAGTAACATAAATATGCTAATGTCTAAGCAAGCAAGAAGGCCTGGGAAGTGTCACTGGCATGATTCTTTGCAACATACCTTCACCTTCCTGTCGCGAATCGAGTATTCCCCTGAATGGTCTATTTGACTTCAGTGGAAATTGGGCCCAAGGGAAGACTGCAAGAAGAAATGATGTTAGCGTGAAAGAGCACAGAAGAGAAAGGGAAAGAAAATACAAATCAAATATTGGTGACAGTTTCCGACGTATAAGGGAATTAGCAGTTGGATGGAGAAGTCCCCTTTACTGCCCTTGAAGCATCATCCCCTAAGCAAGCAATAAATTTGACAGTGGACTCCAAACATGACACACGTTAATACTAAAGAAACTCAGGAGCTCATCATCACTGCCGGATACAAATGAAAACTAACTCTGATTTGACAACTTCTATGAAGGGAAGCTAAACAGTAACAGAGAAGTCATGATCTTTCTCACGTGACAACAAAGAATGGATGTTTTCCAAGGTGCCAAGTTCCTGAGTAATTCTGTTTGGAGAATATTTTTCAAAATGACTAACAGAACCTCTATTTTTTTTTAATGTTACAGCTCCCTCACACATCTTTTCCAGGTACTTGGGGTTTTAAACTGTAACACTGGGGCTCTCTTGGGACCTTTAAAGACTGTCAAGAATTTCTCAGAAGTTTAAAAAAAAAAAAAAGGCAGGGGGAGTAAGCAGTGCAAAAAAAGGGGGAGGAATCAGCAGTGTAAAAGTTTGCCTGCCTAGCTTGCTCATCTGGCCTTCTAAATTCTCAGTGACACTTACTGATTGTTTCTGAGCTGAGTAAAGTAAGATCCACTCTCAAACGAAAAGAGAGCAATCCCCAGTATTAATATCCAGAGCCAGACAAACTCTTCACCTCGTAAACCTCACAGTTGCATGATTTTTTAACAGCAACTGTCCTTTATTAAAATTCTGATCTGTTAAGGGTTTGCAAAGTAATCTGAAAACTGGTACACCTAAAGCAGAGCAATTTAGTTAATTCATCACACCTGATTTTTAATCAGGAACAAAACAAACCTAAGTTCCTAGTATTGGGGCCTTTTTTTTTTTTTTTCCTTCAATGTAATCACCAGAGCATAGGGAAGCCCTATGAATGCGCACAGGAGACAAAGTACAAACAAGACTGTGGGTCAAAGTCGAGCCTGCCTGAAGACACTTAAACTGGCAGACCTCAGTCTTGGGCTGTAATTCTGTGCATTGGTGTTTCTTGTCTTTCAAGCAGAGGAACTTCGGCTTCTTTCCCTGTCAGGCTCTGGAGACAGGTCTGTACAATGTGAATCAACGCTGTTCTCATTAAGTAGAGCCAGAAGAGTACTATTCTCATCTGCCCTAGTGAAAAATACAACATGATATAGAACAGACATAGGTTAGAATTTTGATATTGGGTACAAAATCAATGTTTCAAATCCTATTCAACATGTTATTGACAAAGAGTCATCATCAAGTGTTTTTTTAGTGGTCTTCTGATAAAGAGCTGATAGTCGTGAACACAGAATTGAGCAATTCACAGTTAAAAGCAGTTAAAAGATGATTCAACCAGGGGAAAAAAAAAGAAAAGATGTCAGATGGGAAATACCATTTTGTCAACACTGCAAACTTCTGAAATATTGATTTCTATGATGGAATATTAAAATGGAATATTTAAATTAAGTTCCTTGGTCTTGGCTGTCTGGCTGTATTTCATTCTGACTTTTAATTTTGTATTGCATTTTGAAATACATTTTATTATAATATTGGCATATATAATTTTATGTGGTATTAGAATGTTCAAGGATGAAAGCATTCTGGCACTTTTTGAATGAAGTGTTTCTGCGTTTTCATGCTGTGTTTAATTTCATACCCGTTACAGGGGGTGGAAGGAACCACATGTCAAAACATCACATTTACCTCAAGGACAGAATTTCTTTCCCCAAGCAGATATATTCACAAAGAGCTTTCTAGTTCTTGATACACGGCAATCCACCAAAGCACATGCCCTGCATGTTGCATGCCCTGCTGACAAAAAAAAAAACAAGGGACTGGGAAATAAAAAATAAAATAGCACTCCACTTTCCAGTGATTATCTAAAGTATTATTAAGTATTTTGGCCATTTCTTATCTGCTGGGATTAGAAAGGGTTTGGGACTTGAATATTTTCTGCAGCAGAAAAACTCACTTTACAAGCAAAAGGGAAGAAATGACCTTTGCAGGCAGGACGCGTTGGGAGCCAGTGCTTTCAAAGCTGCATGTTACAATTTTGTCAACTGGATAAATTCAGACCTTTTCCATGCTTTAGTGGAAGTCCATGCCCAGTGGGTGCCTTCCAGTCGACAGTGTCGAAGACAAACTTCCATATCCCCAGTGTTACATTAGGGTTCAAAACTACATCTCAAACACACACGTGAGCAAAGTACAGTAGTGCATCCTATGACCAGAGTTTGTCAAGCAGATGACAAAAGGGAGCATCAGAAAAACAGAATTTCCTCAGACTTGCTGCTCTGTCACAGACTTACGAGGTCGAAGCTTCCCAAAAGGAAGCTCCAGTAATGTCCTCTTATAAGCAGGCTGATAAATGACTGTTCCACGTGACAGAACTCCTTGATGTTACTGGCACATTCTTTCACAAAGTCAAGAGAAAAAGAACTGTTAGTGAGAGGTTCATGCTTTGAAAATGTGTACTCAGACGTTGTTGCAGACAACTCTTGGAAAAATAAAAGAAAGAAGCACCCAATTGCCACAAAGTGTGTTTTATGGAAATAGAAATTCAATTTCAGGGCTTTCTGTTACAATATATTGATGACATTGATGCCACTTCCCTTGAGCCAGAAGTGTGCAGATCACCTTCGTGGGGGCACAGGCGCATGGACTGTACGAGCGTTCCCGCCTGCTAGAGGAACCCCCTGAGACTCATATTCACTTAGACCATAAACCCGGCTGTCTACAGATAAACAAATGACTATTCTAAAGGTGCACACGGTACATCTTTGTGTAGATGCTGTGCTTGATTAAATACACATACCTACATTTAGTAGCAACAGCTTTACAAGGAAGCTTTTAAGCACTGCTGGTCTCATATAATGGCCACCTTCTTGGCAAGGGGGTCTTTACAAAGTAAAGGACAAAAGTTTAAAAAAAAAAAAAAAAAAAAAAAAAAAAAAANAAAAAAAAAACACACGCATCAGCTACAGTAAAGAGTCAAGGAGAAGCAACTGAAATAACTACCTTAACCCAAGTACATTATTCAGTATTTGCAAGTTTCTTGGTTTAATTGTGGTGAAATACTACACATATCCTGAGACTCACGACTCACAAACCATTACAGCTGGCAGTCCTCCGATTCCGACACACACACAGAGCAAATATCCTGCCCCCCTCCACCTTGCGCTGTGCTATTACTTGTTTTTGATGCCATATATATTTATTTTCAATGACATTACCTTAAACCAGCAATTCTGAAGCCCAGTCAAGAGTTTTGTTCTGCCATTCCATGAACCAATACATTGTTTGAAGGCAAGTACAAGTTCCTTGAAACCCCCGTGAAGAGTTAGAGGAAACTATTCCACTTGGTGGCAGCAGTGATCTAAAATACAATGAAGTTCCATATTCAAAAACTCCAGGGTTCATTCCTTCATAAGGTGCATCATCCCACTGGTTTCTGCCCTATCTTTTTGAGTTTTAGAATAGGATTGGAATTAGCTTCCAATAAAGAAAGAAACAAAGAAAAAAAAAAAAGAAAATCAAAGAAGCTTCCCTGCAAGAAGGAACTGACTTCATTATCCAGGACATCCAGTGCACTGCTCTGTCAAGGCTTTTACAGGGATGGAACTACGGGGAAAGGTCCCCTTCTCGGAGCACTCAGTGGGTTAGTCTGCTGGCAAGAAAAGCCAGACTTACACTGGGTTATATCATCATATAGTCTTTGTTGTCAGCCTTTAAGGACAAGCCAAGTCCTTATCCCTAGAGCAAATTCTGGCTATAAAGAATACGTACAGAAATTCCTCCCTCTCGGCAGGAAAAGTACAACACCAAATTCGGCCATATTAACCAAACCATCTCATGACAATTCCAGCAGCTCACCACAGCACTGTATTTCCTTCAAGATGTACCTATCTTGACAGCAATGTAACTCGCTTCACACTTTGATTTGCTCCTCGCTCAGAAGACAGCTCACACCACGCAGACACAAGTCCCTTTCCCGCTGCGGGACAGGCTTTGCTTTATCACAGGTTTTTCAAAAGGGTGTCTCTACTCTGAGAGCGCAGAGGCAATCACATTGCTTCTATAACTATATTCTCTTGTAAATGGACTAGCTCTACAAATTCGCAGCCTTAAGCAAGCCAGGAAGTGAGCAGCACTCCAGCCCCGGCCGCTCGCACAGTGCCAGGTCACCAAGTGCTCCTCTGCCCTGGGCACCCACCTGCTCTGAACGCACGGCCCGTCTAGCCCTGAAAGGGAAAATACACCCGTAAAATCATTTTTCTGACCTTTTCCAATACTGACGCCACACAGCTACTACGTATGGTCTTCCAAGCACGAGACAAGGGGTGAGGAAGGCACAAAAGCTTATTAAGGCACAAGATTATCAGTATTTGCCTATTTGGGAGGAAAAAAAAAAAAAAAAAAAAAAAAAAACACACACACACAGTTGATCTCCATACTTAAATGACCTGAAGTAATCAAAATGCAGAAATAAAGAATTCCTACATAGATTTCAGTATAAGAAATGGAAACAGACAGCACTGGAGGAAAAATGCTTACACCTAGCCTGGGCAACTACATATTCTTATGACCGAGGTCCTTGCACTTCATCTTCCCTTGAGCCTCTTGCACCTGCTCTTTGTCAAACTTACTCCTTGTGTTTTAACTTAAATTAGACCACCCTGATCCTCTGAAACACTTTATTAGTCAGTAACAGAAGTCTGCCACCTCGAACAATAAACTGAAAACTGAAACAGAGCTCTCTGCTCCGGAAAACGCAAGGCCCAGCAGCTTGACCTGAAGGGCTGAGCCCAGGTCAGGCTGTGCAAGAGGAGAGCCCAGGACGTGTGAACACCAGTGGGTGCAAGCAAACACAAGTGGCAGTAAAATGCACTTGGAGGGACTGGCGTTTCTCCCTCCAAAGACCCCTGGCAGTGCAAGGGGACCTTGCTCACGTCCTCCTGGGGCTGCTGTGCCGCAGTCTGCCCGGTCCCGGAGCGGTCTCACGAGCGGAGCCTTCCCTTGTTTGTACCACGAGCGCATCCCTATTCACAGTCACCTGCCTGCATTTAACTAGCTGCAGAAGTTTCCTTGCAGCATGTGCAAAGCTGGTAAAAGCCTCAGTCATATTGATTGCTTTTCAGGCTGGGGTGGGGGAGAAGAGATCTTTTAAAAGTTTAGCAAGTGGTTTAAAGCTCATTTTCTCTTTTCCCTTCATACTGGTCTGTTTGAAAAAGCAAAATCCATTTGTTACCCCCCAATTTATCATCAAAATAGGCCTGACATTAATTGCATTCTGTTATTACAAGGAGAGGTCATATGTGCTTTTCTTAATAGAGTTTACAGCTCTTATTTTTATAGATATTCCATGTGGGCTAAATAACATTAAGAAAGCTAAGGTCAAAGCCCAGTCATTTCAAAGGAATAAAGGGAAAGATTTACAAGACATCTGGTGAGAACAGTTTATAAGGGGAAGCAAGGCTTTTCTTCTGAGATTACACCAATTGAAGCCTAAATTGGGGAAGAATTCCCGAAGGGAGACACACTCCACTTTGTAAATCAATATTGCTCAAAGATGCGACTGATTTGATCCTGAATTCTAAATTGGCCGTAGCCTCTCACGCTCCCGAAATCCTGAATGCAAACACGAAGATTCGCTTTCCCTAAAGCACACTGGGGATTTATCTTCCCCTCAAGCTTAGCCACAAAGACACAGAGCCCAGTGTGATGTCCCCTTCGAGTCCCACCCCGTTGAGGTGAGGGCCACCTCCCAGCTGCAGGAGAGGATTCCGCCCTGCAGCAGCTCTCCCAGGAAAAGCAGGTCACTGCAGAAGGGAGGCAGTCCTGCCCGGTAGGGGTCATTTGCTTTGGCAAGGCTAAAGCCTGCCGATATTAGCCCTTCTCAGTCATTACAAGATCACCCTGTTCAAGGGTCCACCTTGCATCATCTGCTTTAATTACCACAGTTTGTCAGTCCCCTCCAAGGGGACTGTGTCTCTGTGGTATTTCCTTCACTATGGAACCGGAGACAATTCCTTGTGCATGTGCAGTGACATACACACACAGGCTACAGATGTGGGGAACAGCCTCTTTTTCTCCTCTCAGATATCCATCCAATTCTTACTGTACATATAATGCACTGCTTGACTCTTTTCTTTATAGCACTCTTTTCAGTATGGTACCCAAACGCCTATTAAAGACTAAGCTCTGTTATCCTGACTGGCTTCAAGTCAGCCTGAAATCGTACTTGGCCAGCTGAAATACTTGTTTAGCCCCAGGCAAACCCACAGGCTACAGCACAAGTAGCCAAAGCAAA
The DNA here is from genome assembly GCA_013389825.1 of Crypturellus undulatus. Classification (NCBI taxonomy): domain Eukaryota; kingdom Metazoa; phylum Chordata; class Aves; order Tinamiformes; family Tinamidae; genus Crypturellus; species Crypturellus undulatus. The sequence goes on from VWPW01023252.1 coordinate 1,074,320, forward strand.
AACCTTCTCGTTGATTCAAACTGTGCTGCTATCACCTGTAACTGGCAGCTGCTGGGGCCAGCTGCGTAACAGATGAGTATAGTCTATATTATAGTCTATATATAGTTATATAGGTTAGATAAGGCACAAGCTTTTAGCTCCCTTATCAAAAAAGCTGGTTACAAAATGAAAAATCACTTTTTTTTTTTTTTTAATGCAACTACCATGGAGGTATTTAGAAATATCCACCACAAATTTGGGCAGGGAAAAAAAGAGAGTGCATTATAATATAAACAGCCCAAAGCCATAGACCTGACAGAGACCTCAACCGACTCCCATATCTAAAACCTGAGGAAAATTAGAAGAATCTAAAACCTTTGGAAAATTAGAAGAAATATAGTAAGGTCATATTAAAAGTATACTCTTTAGGCTAGTGTCTTTATTTCAGCAGTTTGAATTTAAATTTTAAAATTATCATGGCTATGGTATTACTATATTCAGAAAATAAGATGACGCTTTTATTTCAGTTATCAAAAGACTAGAGTTCTGCTCATCAATATTTCTTAACAAAATTAGTGCAATATGTATAGAAACAAGTGTATTAGTGTAATATGCATAGAAACAGATTTATATGTGAGAGGCCTGAACCACATGGCTTTACCAACAGTGCAGCCCTGCTGACCTCAGGAGAGAAACTCACAGGCTTTAAGTGCAGCAAATGCTGATCTGGACTTTACAGGGCCCCACAGCCTCAGCACAGGGGCCTCCTGTTCTGCTTATTCGGGTCACGCTGACTGAAGAGTTCAACTATTTTTTCCATGTAGCCCCTTGCAAATCCAGTAGTTTCCACCTTACACGGAGCCACCATTCTAAGATAACCCATGGTATAACTAGAAGGCAAAAAAAATATTTATCTCTCTTCTCAGAATTTATCTCTAATGGCACCATTCATGCTACAGTGCTTCTTTGAAACAGGAATCCAGGTCCTTCTCTCTCTCTAGGATCACATTCTCCAACTCTGCTTTTTTAAAGCCTCGAAGTAATAAAGTGTTTTTTAAAACGCTCTCCAAAACCCCAGCAAACTATAAGGTTTTGTGAGGGCAGAACCCGGCAGCCCGAAACCGCATATCCTTGAAGGGACAGTCACTCACCCATGCTCTCATGTCGAGCCCTTGGGCTGTGCTCCCAGAGCAGGGCACATTCACCTACACCACATACACACCCCTACACTCGTGACACAGGGTCTTGCTTTGGAGGAGGAAGGTTTGCAATAACACTAGCTCCTGAGCAGGACTTCCAGGGCCTTCCTGCATAATCCCTGGGAGCACTCAGCTGTCCTCAGCTGGAAGGCTCTCTCAGTGTCCCAGTTAATTTTTTAAGAGAGCACCATTATTTTGATTTATGGGAATAGGAAGTCTGGTAGCAGGAGGCCCAGAAAAAACTCAAACATAACATCTCAGCTCAACATCTACTAACTGGGCTTTTCTAAACTCTTGAAGTGCACATTTCAGACAACAGATCTGGAGAGCCTATGGCTTGCAGGAGCCGCTGACCTGCTCTGTAGCGCTAGAAGATAATTAAATTCTTGATGTTAATTCAAGGGTGGTTTGAGAGGAACAGGATACAGAGAGACTAACAATATCCTTCCTAAAAAAAAAAAAAAAAGAAAGGAAAAAAAAAGACAAAGATAGTTCAATTAATTTCAAAGCAGAAAATATTTATCACCTGATAGATCTGCAATGGTAACTTTTCCCCCATTGCCCAGATGACTAATACACTACAGATCCTATATTTTATCCAGTGGATACAGTCTCAGTACAGTGAAAGCTACTCAGCTACTCATCACAGCATTATTGAAGAGGTACATGCTGATAAGCCTGAAGATGGACTTATTCTGTAGCTCTGGCAAGCCTGAAATCAGCTTGCTTATAAAAGAGCAGCTCTTAAATAATTGTAAACTGAATTCTTATGCATAAACTCATCTGTGATAAGCAGAAAGTCTAGCAATATATTGGCTGACAATCTGGTTTCGTGTCATGTAGGTCAGAGTCAGAACGAGAACAACGGCTTTGGCACGTCAGGGAGCTATGGTTGCATTAAATCATTTTCTTTAACTGTATTTGTACTTAAGATTTTGCATCTGAAGGACAGTACCAATACCGAGAATTTAATTTCTGCAGGTTTTTTTTTTGTTTTTTTTTTTTTAATCTTCTTCTGACAATGTACTTAACCTTCAAAAGAAGAGTTTCAGGGTGAAGATCCTAGGCCAGTAGCTGGCACACTGAGGTCCTGAGTAGACAGATAAACCCCAAAACTCCCAAGTGTTACTCGAGGAAAACAATTCTACCTTTATGGACATTTTTCAACTCCACTTTTTTCCTACTGGTATCTTCTAGAATCCCTTTACATTATATATGACATGAAATCCCACAGTGAAACAAATGAGCATCATATATATGAAGCACCAGACTCCAAACTGCCCTCCTGTTGAATCTATGGGCCAAGTTGCTCTGTGGATCCCGAGGATGAAACCAGATCCACAGTGAACAGAATCAGCACAAATGGTGCAGAAGGATAAAGTTTTTTTAAGGATCAATGCTTTTTGAGCCTAAACAACTTCAGAACCATGCAACTTGAGGGATTTTACAAGATATGGTATCTGTGACCTCTAGACCAAACCATTATAAGGTCTCCAACCCAGACACAGTAGAACTGCTTATTTAGAAGAAATAGACCCTGCAACTCAGGAGCCCAAACAGCAATCTCTTCCCAAAGACAACCCCCAGGCTCAACAGGAGACATAAAAACACATACTCAGGCACACTAATTTGGGTTTAGCTGCATACCCATGGCCTCAGTGTGACAGATGCAACCAATTTTTTTAAGAAAAAAGCTACTACACCAGTTAAATTTTACAATGATTCTTAATTATATATAATGTGTTATCCTAAAATTTTGCTAAAATAATTTTCCGTGAATTTCTGCTTTCTTGCATGCACAAATCCCTGTAGTTATTTTTCTAAAAAACTTTTTGCTTTTATCAGAAAGTAACATGGCTCATGAGAGCAGCTGCAGTGTGATGGTAGCACGCTAAGATAATGCCCCATGTATAATAATTTACATTAAATCTTTTTGCTAAATACATATTGTTCCCATCAGTGAACAAACAGCCTATCCAAATGTCCAGATAATTTGTTTTAACAACATGTTACTGTTCTTGGGTAATGCAACAAAGCAGGCAATCACAGATGAGTGAGCAATATGCCAATAAAATTGAAAGAAATAAATTAGTATCATGGTAACACATGTGTCTTCACAATTAATAAATTCCACTCCATCAGTCTATGATTTAATTATGCATTATGTATAGGGCTACATGAATCATTCATGTATTCTGTTAACTAAATGGCTAGATACAAACCTTAAGAGGAGAATATTTACATGAAAACATAGAGTAAGTGTTCATGAAGTCCTGGACACAAAGTAATCTGAAATTAATTTTCGATTCCCATTTCATTACATATTTAAATGTTTATATTAAAAAAAAAAAGACAACATATTTTAGCTGGACTGGAACTAGCTTTCTCAGCTGTAATGAAGTGAGTTTTTATTGCAGGTGTCTACAGCTAAGGTTACTGAGCAATACTTGCACATGCACCTTTTGAGGAAACCCAGCTGTCCATCGTCTGCCAACAGAGCCCTAAATGAGGTTGATCAAAATGAGATTCCCCCTGTGGTCTCCTCCTCCTCCCCACACTCTGTTACTTTTTTCTGTCAAGAAACATCACTATCAAGTCTTCCTGTCTCTGCACTGACTGACAGGGCTACAGATTAAGACTTCATATTTCCCAGAGAGAAGAAATGCACATGTAAGCAAAGAAGCAGAACACTATGGAGTAAGACAGAACTATGTGACCTATATTTATTGCCATGCAAAAGAGTAATAGTCATTCTGTGTCAAAGAATTTTTGTCTTTATTCTTGGGGCTAATGAAGAGAAAGCCTATCTCTTTGCAGGGTCCGCTTCAAAGGTCACTGAAGCTCAGCAGTCTTCTGATTAACTTGATTGATTTACAGATGAAGTTCATAGCTAGCAAACACTGACACAACTCCTTCACCTTAGGGTGAGCCACTGCCAGCCACTAAGCCAGAAGGTATCTGAAATCACAGCAAGGCTGAACAGCAGAAGCAAGAAAAACCCTTCCAAAGGCAGAGGAGTAGAGGGATCTCTGTTTACTTCCTTTATGACAGATTTTGATCCAGTCTTATTAAGATAAAACTTCAGAATAATTATACAGAGACATAGGATGATCAGGAGCTACTTAATACAATCTTAGTATTGCCTGTCAGTATCTTCCTTTAATGTACAGGGGTAATGCATTAATGAATGGTTCAGATTTCAGTCTGATGATGAAGAACAGGGTGTTTCTAGAGACCAATGTTACCTGAAAGTTTATCCAGATGCACCCTTACATTTTCACCAAGTTTTCCTGAATCCCCAAAAGAAGAGAAAACAAAATACACACACCACACAAACAGGAACCTCATCACTTCTTGGCTGAGGGTGGTAGAATAAAAGGTTTTTTAACACAAAAGGAGCCTTTTGTGTTAAACTCAAATACTACACTTTCCCAAGGAGCCATGACTTCTGGATTTAAGTAGGAACTAAAGAGAGAGTTTGGCTGCAGCTAAAAGCGGATTTGTTGACTTCTGTTTGGTCAAAAATATTGAAAAGGCATTACCAGCGTGTCCTCTACTGGGTTGTTAAGTAAAATACATAGCCTGCATTGACTCTGCTCACGTGCTGTTGCCTGAAACATCCTGTGTTAGAAGAGCGTGCCAGATATTTATGCAGCCCATTGGATCTAGCATAAGCAATCTACAACACATCCCAACAAAGAACTCTGTCATCTTTACGGCCACAGTGCTGCCTGTAAGGCAAGTCCAACATTGTGCATGTGAATGTTACATCTGTCCTGTTCGAGACAGGAGCAAACACTGCTTGCCACTAGAATGGCCTGTCTAGAGAGGTGCGAGGTCTGGGAAATACTTCTTCCAGCAGCGATGTCTGACTTGCAGCTCCAGAACCAACAGTGATCCCCAGAGCCCCAAACCCTTCACAGTATTCACGAACAGAAATGGGGTACTTGAACTGAAGAATTACTTACATGAACTGTACCTGAAAATATGTAGCATGAAGCATTCCTACAAGTCTCCGGGGCAGTGTTAGTGGAGGCCCATTTCCTCTCCCCACATAGCAACAACTTCCCTTTCCCCAATACAGCCGCTCCACAACTCACAGTGCAGAATCAATCCAGCTACTGTTGGAGGCAGAGGAACCAGCATCTCTCCCTCTTCCCCTGCCCGCGACCCATCACGTGCCCAGTGCAAGCAAGCAGTGGTGGACTTGCCTCAAGAGCAGAGGCAGAACTAGTAAAGGCCTGTTCCTGTACCTATGGAGATGAAGAAGGCAAAGCAGAAGACCATTAACCAGTTACTGTTTGGGCATTTTCTGTCCTGGAGCAGGTTAGAACTCAGGGGATTCCTCCAGCTGGAGAGAGTTGTCCTATTACCACCCTCCTTTGCCATTTGCAACATATTGGTGCAGTGGTGGATGTCATCTACCTTTACTTCATCAAGGCTTTTGACACCGTCCCTCAAAACATCCTCCTGGACAAGCTCCGGAGGTGTGGGCTGGATGAACGGTCAGTGAGGTGGATTGGGAATTGGCTAGACGGCAGAACTCAGAGGGTGGTGATCAGCGGTGCAGAGTCTAGTTGGAGGCCTGTGCTGAGCGGAGTGCCCCGGGGATCAGTCCTCGGTCCAGTCCTGTTCAATTTATTCATCAACGACCTGGATGAAGGCACAGAGTGCTCCCTCAGCAAGTTTGCAGATGATACGAAGCTGGGAGGAGTAGCGGATACTCCAGAGGGCTGTGCTGCCATCCAGAGGGACCTGGACAGACTAGACAACTGGACGGTCAAAAACCTCATGAAATTCAACAAGGCCAAGTGCACGGTCCTGCACCTGGGGAGAAATAACCCCAGACACCAGTACAGGCTGGGGACCGACCTGCTGGAGAGCAGCTCTGCTGAGAAGGACCTGGGCGTCGTGGTGGACGACAGGTTGACCACGAGGCAGCAGGGTGCCCTCGTGGCCAAGAAGGCCAATGGCATCCTGGGATGCATTAAGAGGAGCGTCTCCAGCAGGTCGAGGGAGGGGATCCTGCCCCTCTACTCAGCCCTGGTGAGGCCACATCTGGAGCACTGTGTCCAGTTCTGGGCTCCACAGTACAAGAGGGATGTGGAGCTGCTGGAGAGAGTCCAGCGCAGGCAACTAGGATGATCAGGGGCCTGGAACATCTGCCCTATGAGGAGAGGCTGAGGGAGCTGGGCTTGTTCAGCCTGGAGAAGAGAAGGCTGAGAGGGGATCTGATCTGTGTCTATAAGGGCCTCAAGGGAGGCAATGAGGAGGATGGGGCTGGCCTCTTTTCACTGGTGGCCACTGACAGAACCAGAGGAAATGGCCATAAATTGAAGCATCAAAAGTTCCACGGGAACTTAAGGAAGAACTTCTTGACAGTGAGGGTGACAGAGCCCTGGAACAGGCTGCCCAGAGAGGTTGTGGAGTCTCCTTCTCTGGAGATCTTCAAGACCCGCTTGGATGCAGTCCTGTGCCACGTGCTCTAGGTGGCCCTGCGTGTGCAGGGGGGTTGGACCCTTCCAACCTTAGGCATTCTATGATTCTATGATATTAGCAGGAGAAAGTTCCATACAAAGTTTTCTGAGTGTCACAATTATCCAAACACCTCAGATGTTTGCAACTAGAGCTTAGCCCCTCAGAGGTCATGATCAGTTTTCTTCAAATACCTGACCCCGGAAGGAACAACACCCAGCTCACCACTGCAAGGTCCCTGCCAATGCCTTTGGAAAGGCGCAGCCTGGCCTGCAGAATCAAAAGTCAAATTGGGCTTAACTGGGCTCAGAGTGCCCCAGTTAAGCAGAACAGAAAACCCACAGACTGCAATGTCCATGCTGGCAGAGTTAGCCAACCTTCTTCACTTGGTTGTAGCCATCACATACGTCAACCTGTCCCCAGCACTATGTACCATACTCATTCGTGAACAAGAAAGGCTGGTGGTAAAAGGAAATTTGAAACATACATGCCCATCTTCTAATGCTGCTCTTTCTCTGCATCAACACTTCTTTTTAGAGTTTTACAGGTTGTTTTAGTAGGCTTACAATTATCATTGATGATTACTTTTCCCACAGCAGAAAGCTACCGTTTGAGTCTCATGCTGGAGTGGATGTTGTTATTTTGTACAGTGTAAAACACCTGCAATGCATGCTGACATGCAATATACATGGAGGGGAAGGTCACAAAAATGAGATATCTAGACTCTTTTGGACAACAGAATAACGTAGAGATGGCCAGATCTACTGATCCAGGCTTTCTGCTTCACCTGAACCCCCAGTGATTTGCTTGTGTGGTTTTTGAATACTGCTATTGCACAGCCCATATACAAAAGATGGGTTTTTACTCCCCACTTTAAGATGTAGGCATGTTTAGCCTTGGGCACGGTCTTGCTCAGCGGTGAGTAAAGAATGAGTCAAAAACTTTTCAGAGGATGAAGTATAATCCCAACAGTCTTCAGTTCAAGCATGAAGAAAATGGCATCATCTGGGTGAGAGGAATGCCCAAAAGCCAGTGAAGGTGAAGCAAATGTTCAAAATAAACTTTCTTGAGCATGAAAGAAAATGTGCATAGAAGGCACAAATCATCATGCACCTAAAAAATTCCTCCTGAGTTACTCAAAAAGAATAAATATAGTTTGTGCCCAGCAGCTAAAAGAACTTGGGTAAAATGTATTACAAGTAAAATAAAAGAGAGTCCTTGGGATACAGTACGGGTTATCTACTGTGGGGAATAGTAGTTGCCTGCAGGGTGCTCATGTGCTGCATTGGATCATGGTGGAATTTTCAGTCTTATCCAAATATTAAGAAGAAAAAAAAAAGAAAAAAAAAAAAAAAAAAAAAAAAAAAAAAAAAAAAAAAAAAAAAAAAAAAAAAAAAAAAAAAAAAAAAGGGGGGGGGGAAAAAGGGTTAAAAAAAATTTTAAAAAAACTNAAGAAGAAAAAAAAAGAAAAAAAAAAAAAAGAAAAAAATAGAAAAAAAAATAGAAAAAAAAAGAAAAAAAAAAGAAAAAAAAAGAAAAAAAAGGGGGGCGGGAAATAGGTTTAATAGATATTTCTAAACAGCTTTGGATAATTTCCCTTCTGTCCAACGAGGCAGAGGAATTTTTTTCTAGACCAGTTGAAAGGATCAGTAGATAATTCTTAGGGAAAATGTCTGTAGTTGTACCAGTTCAGAAACATGGGATCTCCAGCTTCCCGGGATGCCTTGAAGCATAAGAGCGATGTGTCTTTGCTTATTAAGGAAGTGAAAACACAGGAAAAGGCTTGACAGTTTTCTGGCTGGACCTGACCTATGTGCATTATGCCAAGCCTGTTCTAGAAAATCACTTTAGTAAAAGGCTGCTTTATGTTTCTGAACTAGTTTGGTTTCATGAAATATTAAAAGCTAGACGCCAAAAGGGAACATGTCACTGCGAACATTCCTTTCCCGTACAGAAACATCCTACAGTAAAATGACATGACATTAATGTTACTTTCTTGCCCTATTCCTTTCTCATGACTGCCTGCTGCCTGTATCTTTGCAGAAGACTAGTTTCCAAGGTCCACTTTTTCTTGGGCTTTGGTGTAACACGGAAGAGAGTTGGACATAGAGTACGCAAAGCTTTCCAGCAAGAGTAAATTGTTTCAGTTGATGAAGAACTAGGAAGTCTGAGACACTCCAGCTGTACTGAAACATGTTGGGGCACCAGAAAACACATTAGCAGATGAAACTTAACTTGCATGAATTTAAGCTAATGTGCACTGGCAAAACAGTCTTAACCTCTCATGTATGCTGCTGCTGGGTTCCAAATACGGAGACCTCTCAGAAAAATAAAGGCTGAGAAGCCATCTTGAGACTCACAGTAGAGTTGCCTGCCCTGTTCTTACCTGTAACTACAGCTCATGCGTCATATTGTCTTGACTCCTTCAAACAACACCTAGAAAATATCAACAATCAGATAGAGGACTTCTAAATCAAATTCTCATCCAAAACATGTATTGGCAACCTTGCCTCTGAAGAAACAGAGAAGCAGGCAAGGCAATCAAGATGAGATCTGGGCGGATGAGCAGAATCAAGGGAGAATATGTTTGAGAAGAGGCCCCATGGGAAACAAGCATTATTTGGTCTGTTACAAAGCAGTTTGCTCTCTCCTGTTATATAAGAACACATACTTGGACTCACATAGTGTCCTTTATTTCTACTACATTCTTCATACAGCAGCTGAAAACAGTTACATCCTTTACACAGGCTCTTCACCCAAGCCCTGCTCCCTGTGAGCATCAGAGCCATTCTCATTATTGTGTGCAGGGCAAGGGAGAAAGCAGAGGGCTGAAGAAAACAGAACAGAAAAAGAGGAGTTTCAAGCAGTAGAGCTCACATGGGAAGGGCATGAAGCAGAAGATCTAGGGCAACATTGACTCTGTGGGGACAGCTCAAAGACCAGTGAAAAAGACACGTTTACCACCGGGACACATTGGCCACACAGCAGGACCTCGTTTTATCTGTCTCTCCAATTGCCATTTCTCTGTACACACTCACCCCTTTGGCAGTAGGAACTCTGTTATTGAGTTTATGCAGCATGTTGCACAAAAGAGCCTCATCACCCATGAACTGCCCAGAAAGAGCTGAAGAGAAGCATGTTTCAAGCACCTCACACAGCCAACTACTCGCCATTCCCACAAGTATTATATCAATGCTAACTTTTCTATTTTGCAAGCAACTTGAGTCTGAGACCTGAGTTACCCTCTGTAAAGCTCTTCTGCTCAGCTGAGTAGGCTACAGCAAGAAAGATTCACTAATGAAGCTAATGACGGATAATGTAATGATGATTACACATTCTTTTGGAGTAGAGTAAAATCTAGGACTAGCAATAAATTTCAGTAACCAATTTAGCATTACAGATTTCTATTAAAAATAATTCAAAGATGATATACAGGGGATTTGTTATTTAAAAATGACAGCTACATGCACAGCAGCAATCTCGCAAACCTGGCTATCACATACAGTGGAATGCAGCATCTTCCTCTCCAGATTAGAGGTCACCAGCACCCACTACATCTAAAAGTGGCTGTCAGTTTTATAATTAATCTGTGCTGACAGATCCATTAATTGGATCAGATCACAGAGCTCAAGCAATGTAGGTCACAATGCTTTATATGATACCGATACAAAGCAGTCAGTGTTTCAAGGGACCTCATGCCCTACCCATTCTTTCTGGGGAAGTTAAAAAAAAAAAAAAAAAGACCTCCACAGTGTGGAATCCTTGCACCTTTCTCCCTTTCTTTTCTTTGCAGTCTCCTATCGCAGGGAAAGATCAAGCTGAGGGCAGATGTGGGAAAAAGTCATTTGCTATGCTGGTAAATGTTAGAGGCAAACGCTGTACTGTCAGTTGCAATTTGATTTTACAAACTCTTTCATTGGAATTTTTATGTATAGCAGTAAGATTTCCCTGCTGCACTAAAAATAAATCTGTCCATCCAATTACCACTAAATTATCAACCATTAAGTTCATTAGTGAGCAGACTTTTTTCCTATTCCACATGGACAGAGGAAGCTAGAAAAATCCTGCACCTGCCTGATTTCAGTTCAGTAACAGGATGGTTGTTCTCAGCTCAAGACGCTTACTGGCCAAGAGCAAGTTCCTGGGTCTTGCCGCTGAATGGCTTTGGAAGGAACTCAAAGTCACAAAAGCTTGTGATGGTAGCACAAGCTCTGCAAAGAGTATTTAAATAACTCTATTCAAGTCATGTACATGTAGCTTCCCTTCTGGCTTCATAGAGACAGGTTCCTTGCATGAACCTTAAGAGAAATTTCTTCCTGATCAGATAGAGCTGGTTGAAGAACATGGACCCCTTGCAATGGGAGCAGATATTCTGACTCCTGACATAAGCTTAGGTTGCACTCAGTAGCTCAAAAAAGTGGCAAGGTTAGTAGGAGTAAGTTTGCAGCTCTAACTCCAGGGCTTTATCAACAGCTACCCGCTATCAGTTCTGTGGGGAAAGCAGATATGAACTGCACACTAAGTGCAGAGATTGAGGCCAACCTTTGCACAAGTTTCCCTTAAAACCAGGCCCTCTGGTTCTGCACCCCTGTTAAGATGTTGAGTCACACATACAACGCCAAGTCATACTCAAGAGGTCAACTGCTCCTACAGAATTCCCACCAGTCTGCATCTTCTTGGCATTCGACATATTAAAGTAAGGCTTACAGATAAGCAGAGAAACCAGATGGTTTTAGGACATCTTTGCTTAAAGATTTGGGATAAATCATTGGCTATGTCATTTTCAGAGTCCTACCTTAAGGCCAAGGAAAAAAATCAAAACCAAACGAGCCTCACAAAGCCTCTACTGGATGACTGATTTGAAAATCAAAATGAGAAACTTGAGTTTTAAAATGACATAAAGTCTTCCCATAGTGTTTGAGGTCAACAGTCACCTGGTTAACAAAACATTCAGCTTCTTGCCCTATGTCATTGGGAATTTTACAATACTAGGCATCAGTCTCACTTGGATCTCAAGGATTTGCTAGCAAACACAGAAAGGTAGACTCAACCAAACCTACATTGTTATGCAGCACTTTTCACCAGCAGATCAGAGTACAAAGATAGCTCTCCTCCTGGCAAAAGCAGCAGGAATGCTCCAATAGAAGGATTTATCTACTGATATTTCCCTTTGGATCTTGCAGGGAACCAGAATCCTCAACCCCATCCACACAAGCAGCTGGATGACACTGCAGTGCATGAATAAAGACCCCTTCCCCACCTGTCTCCCTATTTCCTACTCTGACGTGGGTTCCCAACGTCCGCAAGGACAAACTGGCTAACAGCAAAAATGGAATGAGAACCTAAGGAATGTGCTCCCTGACTGCAGTGGGGAAACCAGCAGCAGAGAAATTCCATGGTCTCAGTTTCCTCCAGCTGAAAAGTGATACAGGTCACTCCAGACTAGAGGCACGCAGCTTCCACCAAGAGAAATAACAGCTGACAAGAGCCAAAGGGTGAAGGTGTTAGTGTTTGATCATCCTTGGACTGCACCGGCTTCAGGTAGCAATGACCAACTCAACATACTTCAGAATAAGGCTTCCAACCACCTCAAGCAGTGAGATACAGTCCCACTTGTGCAGACACTGGCAACACTCTGGGATTACCCTTCACCATCCAAGTATAGAAGCCTCCTCCACAAATACTTCTCTTTATCCAAACAGGCATTAAATTACCCCATAAACCCAGCTCCTATAAGTGTCTGACCAGAGAACCGTCATGAGGATCCAAATAGCTGGAAGTGCTCTACACATCTGTGTTTTACAGTCTTCCACAGTATCCCCTGAACTAACAGTGACTATTCTGTGGTCAGACCTGCACTGCTGGACAGACAACGGATTTGACAAGATGCCCTGTTCAGATCTGGCCCATGCTCTAAGGCAGCTTTCTCAGATACCTGTATATTCACACCTTCTCTACATAAACGCAAATGTTTTCACTCAACCTGGCTCACGCAGCTCTAGATACATTCAGACCCTGGACTTGTTTAATTATATCTGTTTATAAGCACAGGATTTGCTGGGAGGTGAAGAGGGACAAGTTTCTAGAATCCTTCTAGGGCCCTATGCACAGAAGCCAGCAAGAAAAGTCAAGGTGCATGTTCAAATTACAAAGCTTCCAGTGCTCCCAAGTTCTTAAATGTATCAAGGTGAGACAAAAAAAAAAAAAAAAAATAGAGGTTAAGGGAAAACAGCAACATTCTTCAATTCTCCCTCACCCCCCAATATAGGAGACAGACACAAAGGTGACACATGGTCACACCAGAATCCTTTGGCAGACTGAACAAGCGACATCAGACCTCCCAACTCCTCAGCAGCGCCCGTCTCCTGTAAGATAACCCAGGCAAACAGCTGGATCCTGCCAAGCTCCAAGCTGGGCAGCTGCTGTTATAATCAGAGCACCCTCAAAACCTGAACTAGCCGAGCCTCGTGGGATGCGGGTTCTGCCTGCTGAGAGTCTGCGGTTTATCAGGAGCAGGAGGAAATAGTGTGTGGGAATGTAACAGGAAAGTGAAGAGAATTTACTGAAAGCAATCAGATTTCTGCCTCCAAGATTCTGATCCTGCAGGTTGCTAGTCCTAGGAGCTTCCAGCAGGTTGGCTTCTTAATCTAAACCATTTCGCTTTGGCAGCTGACAGTCCTTTCAGTGAAGCAGCACCTGAGTACTTAATAACAGAGAATTAACGATCTGACAATAGGCTAGGTACTTGTTCAGCATTAGTGAGGAAACAGAGTGACACCTTACACGAAAAGCTACTTCAGTGCCATTTAAACCTGTCAAATTGCAGAAAATAGAGCTGCAAATTGATAGAATCAGGGTTATACATTATGTGAACAAATGCCTAATTTTCTCAAATTGCATCCATTCTACACAAGTTAAAACAAGAGAAAGTCACTGCCTGAAATACTAAGGCATGGGAACAAACCTGGACAGGGTGAAGTACCCAGTACTGCTGTGACGCTTTGAGACTCTTCCATCCTAAGGCTGGAAGACACCAAAGCACCTCCCTGCCTGACCTACAAAGCACAGATCTCACCATTCCCTACATGAATCCCTGCTTCAAGGTCCCTGTCAGGGGATGCTGAAATTGTCAGTAATGAAGAAGCCCTTGGTAAGCCATTTCCCCAAACCCTCATTCTTTTCTAACACAGCCCTTTCTTTCAGGCCAAATTTGTCCAGCTGCAACTTCCAGCCAGAAGCCACACACTCGTCAGCTAGAGGAAGGAAGCCTCCATCACATTTCTGCCTCTTATCTAGGTACTTGCAAAACAGCCAAGGCACCTCTAAACCTCTGGTCAACGAGCCGAGCAGACTGTGCTCTCCGAGCATATCACCAAAGGACACCTTGTTCAGACCTTACAGTGATGCTTGACAGATCCTCCCCGATCCTTCTCGGTGTCCTTCTCACACTGCCCAAACAAGACCTGGGCATGGTATCACAAAAGCAATTGCACCAGTGACCAAAGTGGAAGTGTCCTCACCTCCTAGCTCTCCCAATCCCTTGTTTTTACACTTGGAGATCCCACTAATCCTGGTGCTGGCTGGGTACTGAGCATTCAGCAGGTGCCCCCCATCCTTCTCAAGGCCCTTCCCTTCCCAGAAGGGTCTCCCACTCTGTAGCATGGCCTGACATTCTAGTTCCAAATTTAACATTTGGCCCTACAGGAGACCGTACGTTTGCTTGCTTGAATTCTAGCGCATGGTACTGATGACTTCAAAGCTTGGAATCACAAATTACCGTCACCCCTGTTGATGCAAGACCAGGGATTAGCAGACATTAGTCACTAATGACCTGGGATTTGCTTCCAGGTTCATCCATTTTCAAAAGTCTTCAACCAAGCAGAGCTTAGGACCAGTTGCTGCAGGACCTCACTGGAAACACAGCTGCCCCACGACGACACCTTGCTAATCATCCCCTTTAGAGACCCTGCACAAGAGGCCAGGCTGTAACGGCACTGGTGTGCGCCATGCCAATTCTGTACCTTTTTGTTACCAAATGTCCTGTGGTGGCAAGTCAGCTGCTTTGGAGATGTCTGAAGTACTTTCTTTAATCAACTAAACTTATCAAAAAAGAGATATCAAGCTAGTCTGGCAAGATCTATTTTCCATAAACCCTTCTTGACTGACATTAATTATATTATTCTCCTTTAACTCTTCGCTAATCAAATCCTTTTATCAGCTGTTTCATTATTTTGCCCAGGATCAACGTCAAGTTGACAGCACTATAATCACTGGGCTTGTCTTATTTACCCTTCTTATAAATTGGCAGAACATGAGCTTTCTTCCAGGCTTCGGGAACCTTCCCACAGACCCAGGAATGAGCAGTGAAGTCCCACGTGACAAGCTGCTCACGGGTGCTTGGGGCGAGTTGCCTCCAGCTTCTTCTCAGGTGGCACAAGCGGTGCAACAAGCATCTCACCAAAACACAACTGAGCCAGGAGCGAAGCCTGGAAAAGGGCAAAAGAAGATCTACAACAGGCAAAAAGAAAAAATAAAACGAAGGACACTGCTTAATTTCAAATAAGCACTCTCACTGTTTAAAGAAACCTTGGGTTTTAAGGGTATAGGAGATATGTTTGGGGAAGCGGTTGGGTCTTACCCCACTACACTGCCCAAACTCTATTTTTGGCAGAAGAGCAGAGCCGAGGTGCAGTTCCCAAGCCGGGCAGGCCAGGAGCACAGCCCTGCACCACCCTGCAACACAACCACTTCCTCAGCGGCGAGCGGGACAGCATCAGCCAGGGAGCCCTGCTCGCGCCTCACTTACATGGCAACAGCCCCACACAAAGAAAAAAAATAGTCACCAATTTGCTAACTTTAGTCAAACTTTATTCCGCTATGCTCATATGTAAAACAATATCGAACCCATCGCAAAGCTGGCCAATTTGGCTGGTAATTGGGAAGAGACAGCGTAGCTGACAGAACCCAAACCAAACTCTGGAACTAAATCGAGTTGACAGCGTCCCTTGAAGGGAACAAGCACAACCAACAAGTCTATTTTTAAACAACTTTTGCGGAAGGCTGCTGCCTTCCCTGATGCCGTAACTAGCAGCCACGGCACCAGCTGTGGCAGGGCACTAGGGCACGTTGCTCCTCTACCTCCCTCCCCAGCTCAGTCGTGGGAAAAGCGGGAAAAGCTTCCCAGGAAATTCTGCTTCCAGCAGTCCCAAAGCGAAGCGGGTGCAGCAGAGGGATGCGAGGGCTGCAGCCGGCCCACCGAGCGCTCGGTCAGCAGCGCCTGCCCCTTGCACGGCCCGCGGCTCCGCACCGCGGCAGGGAGACGCGCGAGTTAGTGCTGCCGCAGGAAGCTGCTCTGAGGAAACGGCAAGCGGAGTCACCAGGGAACGGGCTGCTCTGCGGGAGTGCCGCCCCCTCGCTGCCCACACCATCCCCTCCTCGCTCAGGAAATCTGTCAGTTGTTGGTGTTTATCCTGATACTGATCCCAGCAGGAGCATCTGAAAGACACCCCAAGAGGAGGGCGTCTTTTTTGTTTGGTTTTTGTTTGGAATGGAATTTGCTCTTTCTTAGGACCTCTGCAGTCACTCCTATGCAATATTAGGAAACATTAACCTGAAAAGGATATTTAGAGCACCTAAGGCCCTTTTAAAAACACAAAAACTTGTATTAGACTTAAGGTGGAGGGATAGAGGGAGCTACAGTGCAGTTCTGTAGCAGCAACACCTTCTCTCCCACCCCTAGCAATTCACTAAAGCTCCATTGTGGTGAAGTGCCCGTGACCTAGTGTGTTCAGCACAAACATCCCAGAGCTGCTCCGTGCATCATGGACACCACAGTTTAGATTCATAAGTTTAAACTGACACACCTATTAAAACAGCTCACCCGTTTGCAGCCTGCATTTCCACAAAAAGCAGCAGTAATTAATAGCACTGCTTCCAAGAACTGATTGCACCCCAGTACTTGCAATATTTTAGCTATTTAGCTCGCTTTAGCATTAAGCGAGCTCAAGACATCTCTGCAATTCTTAAAGCTTCTTTCATGTCACAGAACTCAGTTGAATAGAGACATAACGCCCCTGACATCCTCCCACCTCCTGGTAGCAATGCCCTGACATCCCTGTGGCACCTACAGCAATTGCCTACTAGGAAGTACAAGCATGGAGGCATTTAAAGCATTTTAGCTGTCTCTGCATGCACTTTCCAAACCCATGCGATCAGCAAACACTCTCTAGACCACAGCACTCCGCACACGGTAACTTCAATATCTAGGGCAAAACCAAAAGTCTATATGGGTTGCAACAGCGTAGTGTGGACTTAACAAAGCATGTGGTAACCTTCGGAAGCGCAATTTCCACCGCAGAGAGCGGTCCCTTCCTCATTAACATCAAAATGTCCCTAACGGTGCCACTGGGCACAGGCAGCCTCCCGTGCCTTTGCGAATCTGACACACTCTTCACTCAGGCGGCTTTCAGGCAAGCACAGCATTCAGCCGAGCAGCGTTTCCAACAAATGACATGTCACAGTCTTGACACGAAAATACTTGCGCCTTGTCAATCATTCACTCGCCATCAAGTTCAAATGCTCACACTCAGAGACTGATTTTACGCACACTCTGGTTAATGTTAAATATGAACTCTTAGGGGGGGAAGATGAGCGCAAGTAAAACTACAAAGCAAATGTGGCAAATCAGAGAAAATGGAGCACCATTTGTACCGTAAATAGACAATGAAACAGACAATGAAGAACAGAAACGTAACTTGGTATGAACAGTCCCAATTGTAAACCAGTGACCTAAAAGTCCCAGTCCAAAGGTTGGACACTGTTTTATCTATCAAGGTTGTTACACTGCAATCATCACTATAATAGAACGTGGCAAGTTGGATCCTTTATTGGCACAGAGAAATCCATGTGTCATTTCAGGACCCCAGTTATTTCCTTGATAGATGTCTACAATAAAGTACTCTGGTGCAGAATAAGTTGCCTGTGCCGGCCAAGGCATCCTTCATCACCTCCTTCAAGCAACCTGATCAGAACAGAAACTATGGAAAAATTAAACATAGTCACTTTGGAATTATTCAAGCAAAATGACAGTAATTATGAACTTGCCCACTTAGCCTCTTCAGGGACACATCCCAGAAAACCCCAAGTATTTTAAAGATGCCTGCGAGAAAAGAGCAGACCCTAACTAAGGGCTTAGTCAGAGATTTCTGAAAGGTCCAAAGATATTAAATTCAGAAGAGCTAGACACTTATTACCTGCATGTCATGTCAGAAGCAACAACCTAAGATGTCTAACCAAAAAGCTGGCCTCTACAAAATCCAAGTGATAGCAAAACTGAAAATAATGCAAGATAGAAACTGTAGGAGTGGCCTTACTTAGTATTATGCTCTAAATGCTTTTTGGAGTAATTTTAAAATGAGCCCTCCTGACCTCATCTCTCCTCCTTTTCTAGCAGGCTTTCCAGCGTGTGGTATGGTATTTAACAATTACATTTCTAAATAAAAATTATGTCTTATTGAGAAGCCCATTATCCGGTGTCACACTGCTTTGACATGATGTTTTCGACCAGCCTATTTGCAGACTTTCCCCGGTCCTCCCAAATTGCCCAGGGAAGCCACTTTAACCATCTGTGCACAGAGACCCTGCTGGGCCAGCTCACATACCTGGCAACAACTCAATTACACTCCAGCTCCGTTTCATCTACAGTTAAGGATTTGGAGCTATTATTCCTCTCATTTCATTTGCTTCTTTTTATCTGGGTGCCAACCATCTCAGACAATGAACGATTACGTGCACTAGTCAGTCAGGATACATCACCTAAGCCGATACACAAAAGTTCTGCAGTTATTGATTCTCGTAGATTTTAATATCCCATTGAACAGCCCAATCTGATTAACTCAATTTAAATTAATGCCACTCATTCGTTATTTTGTGCTCTGAATTGCCACAGCTAGGTTAGCTGTTTCTGTCTCTCCAGTTTTCTTTTCATCCCTCTTTCACGGCTCGGGTAGCTCTCTGCGGTGCTTGCAGTCAGAGACCCCAGGGAATTAGCTCAAGAACAGCCACGCTCAGTCAGCCGAGCCCCTCGGCTGGGGCGGGTGCCGCTTCTCGCGCCCCGGATCACGGCGCCACAGACAGTGCGAGGGCAGCGGCAGCCCACAGTGCTCCCGAACCGGACAGACCTGGCGCATCGAGACACAAAAGGGCGTTCAAGTGACACCTTGGGACACTGTCCCCATGCCCAGTGACAGCGGGGGCAGAAGGCTTCTCTTGTGACCTCTCTCATGGAGTTTTGATGCCCTTTTGTGCTAGTTTCAGCAGTGCGGAGGCAATGGGCATTCTGCTTTGCACCAGGGCTTGTGTGCAGCAGGCTTCACCCCGCCAGCACAGCACCGCCTCGTCTCTGCCTCCTCCAGGTCGTTTTAATGCAAGGAGGTCTCTTGGACAGGAACACTAGCATGGGGAGGGGAGGAACATAACAGCAAGTGCCGAAGCCCGCAAGGCAATGGATTTTTCTCCTGGTTCTAAATGATTTTATCGTATCTCAGATTTCCATCACATTACCTCAGATGGCAGGAACTGGCCCACGACTCACTTTCATAGCACTGCCATTACTGCAAAGCAGTATCTCTTAATAGAGCCAGGGTCAGCCGTTCCAGATAGGAAAAGAGAGATTATGGTAGGGTGCCCACTTACCCACTGCTACTTCATTTCCTCAGCTATTTATCAGCACATTCTTCATTTGCTGAAATAAAATCAATGGTAGGTGGAGCTCTTTCAGTGCATTTAACTTCCCTGGTGTGATACAGGTGGTAACACAGCTGAGATCAAACACTTTCAGCTTCCCTCCAGAGCCAGCTTGGCTGTAGAGTAGCTGCTTTTCAATTAGAGACTGGAATGTTACTGGCAATGGCTGAGCATCCTTTTTGCAGCTGGGATTTGCCTGGCTGTTGCTTCCTTACTTAAAGAATATTCCCTTCTTCATAGCTTAGACATTTTTTCCCCATGGTCCATAAAAAGAAAAAGGCAGCTCTAGTGATGAGTCGGTCACAAACCTAGAGAAAGTTTTAAGCAAATAAGGAGACCTAGCTATAAGAATTTTAAGCAAGTTTTTACATATATAGACGGATTTTGAGCAACTAAAGAGACCTAGAACATTGATGCTGTGTTGCAGTTTATAAACCCACTCTTCCTGAGAAACTGCCTGACTCTGGAAGGCTTAGAGATCATGCAATTAAAGTGACAGAGATTTTCAGAAAGCAAAGCAAGCAACAGAGAGCCCAGCTTTTAGATCTGTACCTAGCTTTACCATAAGTTTCCCATGTGATCCTCAGGGATCATACTTAATGGAGTTTAATACCCACAAGGACAGTTCAGATCTTGGCCTGCCTCCTCCCTGCATCCTATTAGATCCCTGCAGGGGCCACACGATGCCAGGATGCCACTCCAAGTTCCTGAAAAGCTTCTACATGTTTCTGCTGACATGCTAATATTTTCTTCAGAGGGTCAGCCTTTGCAATCCAACTGCTTTCACAAATTACAATGCAAAATATGTCTGGTTTTCAAGTTTAAAGCCAAGTGACCTGTAGTCTTGCACCTCATATAGAAAGCAGTAACTCTTGGCTGGTAGGTAACATACTGATTTTCATATATTCTAATAGTGTTTAAAACACTACACAATGCAGACTTTTTGCTTTCCTATTCAGTCTAGCTTCTCCTCCCCCAAAATACGCACTGTGTTTTGTACTTTACAGTTTCCTAGCATGCATGTAACTCGATAATTTAACACATACAAATCACCCACAGCCCGATCCATCTTCCCACTCCCTTCCCTGAGGTGTTTTGTCAGCAAAGGTCTGAGCTCGTGGCTCTACAGGTGTGTGCAGGTCGCTGTTGAACACAGGGCAGCCTGGTGCAGGGCCTCGCATTAGCTCTGCCTCCTCAGGCCTGTGCAGACAAACTTTCCAGTTTTCTGGAAGAAACTTTTCCAGAAACTTTTCCAGTGGGAGGGAAAAAATGGTGTCTAGGGATATCACTTCATTTCTTTTCACTGACACCCAAGTATCAGTATCAAATTTTTCTGGAGTCAAGCTCTTCTGCACATTTTAAACAGTGCATGACTTAAGACTCAGTGAAGAAGAATGGAACCGTGACAAGAAAGGATCTTAGGTAGATCAGGAACCAGGCTGAGGCAGCCCAAGTTTACATAAGCTGTTCCCATCTCTGTAAGCCATCACAACTATTAATTGTAAAAACTTAACATCTCCTCTTGCCAAAGAGCCAGGAAACGGCTTTGCTGTCGAGTATCCTGTGATTTGAGATAAGGTATTGTCACAAGTTGATCAAAAACAAAGAGCTGGGGCACAACGGAAAGATGGATTATTAGCCAGCTTTGAAGGGACGCAGAAAAACGACACTAGCAATCCCTTCCCCAAGGAGGAAGCACCATTTCAGTCATCGGTGTCACAACTGAGCATGTACTCCCAGAGCAGACACGAGAAAGAAGCAATTTGATGTGATGTGATGGAGCTAACACCATCAGAGACCACAGCTGATGCTTCAGCTCAAGGAAGCAGACAGCCTACAAAAAGAGACTGACAAAGACTATCATCAAATTTTACCTGCCTAACTCGATTACACAGGCACGCAATGAAATGCTGCAAAGTTAGCTCCTCTGTCTCCAAAGTTTGCCCATCACGGAGCACCCTGACACGCCGCAGCCGAGCGGAGCGCTTAGCACTGAGCCAACAGACAAACCAAACGAGTCTTTTCCTTTGGCTGTGGAGTGCAGCCTCCTCTACGCCAAGGTCCAGAAAGGACACAACACGAAAAAAAAAAAAAAAATCTACCTGGATGCTGTGGTTGGTGTGCAGGAAAAGGCAATGACAGGAGTACTTAAGTAGTCTGTAATAAGCATATCTGGAAAAGAGATAGTTATACGGAGATACCTCCACCTGCACACGCTGATGAGGAATTAACGCCACACGCTGATGGCCATGCCTGACTCGAGTCCTTGCCCTAGCACCTTAGTACAAGCCACAGAGCGGCGGTAACTGGATCACTGCCAGTTCAGAAAACAGAAATAAAGGTGCCCCCCCAGCTCCACACAGCACATCCTGCAGCACCCAGGGGTTCTGTACCAAGCACTCGCCAAGCAGCCTCACCACACACATCCCGTGTGAGGCTTTTCAAGGCGGGTTACAGGAAGGCCAAGCGGGAAAAGGGAGGCTCCAAGCTGTCACAAGAAGAGACAGGACTTTTATATGAAGTCATTAGGTGCTGTGAATACTCTGTCACAGTGGATCCTCGTTCTGTACCACGGGCCCCCTGCTACAGTCCCCACCAATATGAAATATGCAGGCTACTCCTTTTACACGCTGCCGTCACGTTCCAGCTGCTTTAGGAACAAGACACCGGTCCACGGAGACTCGCGCCTCCGCGCTCCTGGCCCGTGTTCTCCCGCAGCCCCTGCGCTGCGCTGGAGCCCTGGTCACCCTCCTGGCAGCACCTTCCCCCCAGAGCGGAGGGCATCAAAGCTGTGGTCCCACGTGCACATCACTGCTTACCAGCAAATCACCCCCTCCTCTCACCCACCCCTCCGCAGCTGAGCAGCTTCCCCACACGTGTGTCAGCCCTCCAAACAACATGGACAAGCGGTGGCTGCCCCGGCTGATGGAGCCAACGGTGAAGGGGGAAGTGAGGGAAGGAGAGGCAGGTGACAGCCCCCCATCTCTGCTGTGTGTGTTACTGAACGCCTCGACCAGCACCACAGCACGTACAGCGCTGGGCACACGAGGTCTGGCTGGGGGCGCACAGGCCCAGTACAGGAGTCAGGCAAGGAAATTAGTTTGTCCCTTTTTCCAGATCAAGGGTTCAGTGGCCACACAAGGTGACTAGGGTCACAGAAGGCAAGCTGGGGCGTGCAACCCTTCCATGACTTGATCAGCATCGGACCTGGGAATCAGGTATGCGTGGCCAGCAGCCCAGGAGGAGCCTGTGAAGAAGCAAGCCCAACGGACAGGCCGCAGAACCACAGCTGTCAAAGTGGAACCCACATTTTGATGCTAATTCCGCTGAACTGCTTCCGTGCTGGCTCAGAATGGCGCGGGAAGGCTTGAACACAGGTCCTGGAGCCACTGCTGCCACGAGCGGCTTCAACCAGGACCCTTAGCACTCTCCTTGCTCAGTCCTGAGCTGGCTCCTTCTTTACTCATTCTTCCCCGCCAAGCAAACACATACACAAAACACTATCTGCCTCCTCATCTAGCTCCAAGAAATCAGCCTTTACCAACCTCCACCCCTCCAAAAAAATTGGGG
>VWPW01023252.1:1107373-1136756 GCA_013389825.1 Crypturellus undulatus
GTACCGCCGCCCCCCGCCCCACGGACAAGCCCCACGCGGCCCGGCTCCTGCCCCGGCGGCGGCTCCGCGGCCGCCGCCCCGCGCTCCCCGCTCCCCTCCAGCCCGCGGCAGCGCGGGGAGGATACAGCTGACCGGGGCGCAAGTCTCCTCCGCGGAGCTTCAGCTGCACCTCCCCTCCCTCCTCCCTGTTTTTGGCAGGTAGGAGATGCCCTGCTTTAGGTTTCGGGACGCCCAAGTTATCCAAGGCTTTCCCGGGAAAAAGCAGCCCTCTCTGCCAGTACATACTGGATCACTCCTTGCGGGAGCACCCGGTTCTGAAGAAGCTGCGACTGGTCAGTACTCCCGCCCTGTTTCGGTTCTCTACGTTCCATAGATCCCGTGTTCCAGCTGGTCCTTTGGGTAGCACCCAGGGCTGGCACAGATGGGACATCCCGAAAGGACATCCTCTCTGTGTTATTTGTGTTTGCCTTCCAAGAGCACCGCTGTTCTCCCTCTGGGATACGGAGGGGCTTTCAGCTTTGTGTGGTGTTTATCTTGATGTGTTCATTTCCCCTTTTCCAGCTCACTGCAGACCATCCCCAGAGTGAAATTATGGTGTCCTGTGACCAGGCTCAGCTTATGGCAAATTTGGTCAAACTTATCAAAGCCAAGAAAGTTATTGAAATAGGTAAAAGTATGCGACTTTGTTCTCTCTGCACTAGAATAAGACTGTGGTTCCCTAAATCCCGCCTTGCCTCAAATCAAATTTCTAAACAGAAAAAAGCCCTGCATCTGTCTCAGCAGACATTTGGGCAAACTGCAGTTTCAGAAGCAGAATCCGATTGGTACTTATTTATCACTTGATCTGTGCTCTCAGTAACACAGGGAGGTCTCATTTCTCCAGAGAGTATCTGAAAATACAACCAACATCATCCAGGTCTCCAAGGCCAGCCAGCAGCCACAGGCTGTGGTGCACTCTTATTTTCCTGCATCACTTTCATGCCAGAAGAAAACAGTTTGCTGCACAGGCCCTGCTACCAATCCACTTTCCTTGGTGCTCCTGTATTAGGAAGACCTTCAAAAGCCAAATCCCTGCTGAGCTCCCAGGCCTGAGCTCCCTCCTGTCTTTACCTTCAACCCGTTATTAAGGCTGAGGAAGCTCCGCTGTTCAACTTGGACAGATCCAGACCCTTCCCTATGGGATTCAGGGGCACATTTAAAGTTCCTTGGAGACACAGAACTAGCCTTTGTTTTGTGTGCGCGGAGTTTTGCAAACAGCCAACTTCAAACTTTGCAAAGAGGTTGATTTAAAAAAAAAAAAGCACACCTTAAACCTCCTAGTCCACATTATATTACTGGAAAATGTTTCAAGCTCATTAACAAATTGCCATATCTGAGTTTTCTGGGATTCTTACTCCCAAGGGGAGCCTCGTAGTTCACTAATTCACAGTTCACACTGTCACTATATGCAAGTATTGATGGCTTCTGTGGTCTTGCCTAGGTGTTTTCACGGGATATAATACTTTGAATATGGCCCTTGTCCTGCCGGATAATGGCACAGTTATTGCCTGCGATATAAATGAGGAGTATGCCAACATTGGAAAGCCACTGTGGAAAGAGGTAAGTGGCATCTTCAGCTCTATAAGTTGGGGACAGCTTCAGCTGCATATCCAGGGATTTGGGGATCTCAGGCTTGAACAGCCACTCACTTGCAACCCACTGTCATGCCATTTCTTGATTACTCTCACCAACTCTGCTCTTTCCTCTTATAGGCGGGTGTAGACCATAAAATTGACCTACGAATTAAGCCCGCAGTTCAAACACTTGGTAAGTATCCAAAAGCTTTTTTTCCTCTCTTTTTTTTTTTTTTTTTTTTTAAGAAACACTAAGATATGAATATTATGCTGATTAAATCCAAGACCAAATATACTAGCTGTTGAGACCCCTTTCCTAACAAAGGGGCAGCTTCTCTTGCGTAAAATCATTTAAAATATGGATATACATACACACACCTCCAGAAGTTCTGTCTTTCTGCATACCAAGGGAGAGGAAGGAAACACTTATCTGTGTAATAGGCTGCACTGGTCACTCACCTGCGCTGTCCATTGCCTTGTTTAATCTAAGAAGTACTATTGTCAGCAGCTCCTGCTTATGGGAAAGCTGATTAAAACAGATTAATTGGACATAGCCAAACTTCTCTTATGTCCAATTTCAGTAAGCATTTATAGACAGTTTTCTAGAACAACTGAGGTGCAGCAAAATACAGAAGCAGAGATAAAACTTCAGGGTATAATTGTTGAATTTTATCCCGAGAACTTCACATTTAGGACACAGCAAGATCACATAAGGGCATTAGAAAGGCAATGACTTTTCTACTTTTCTCAGTCAGAAAGAGAGAAGGTATTGGGCAGAGGAAATATAACAAAATCTGAAACTAAAAAAAAAAAAAATGTTAGGAATGGGAGAGGTAGGTGGTCATTTACAGCAAAGGTCATTCAGTTTGACTATCTGGGGAAAAATAAATCTATGGGTTGTTAAGATATAAAAGGCTACCCACGAATGCTGGGGAATTGCCCTCTCTAAGGGTGTTAATATTGGATTAAACAAGTCAAGTAGGTGATGAGTTCATCCGGACTATCCTTGGCCCTCCATGCGTAGCAAGGTACAGGTGGACAAGGTGCTCTGGGCTCTTTGTCAGCGCTCTGCATGAGTGCAGTGGGGCCTCCTTCCTAGGACGGATGGTTCCACAGACCAAAAAGAGGCGAAGGGGTAGAGCATGTCTAGGATCAAAGTGCTTCATTTGTTTCTCCTGCGTCATTCAGCAGTCCCAGCTGTATCCTGCATGTCTAGAACTGCTCTGGGATCTTCTTCCAAGCAGACAGAAGCTGGTAACTGGACAAGTGTTTAACAGTGTAGATCACATCCAGATTGTTTTCCACGGGAAAAGTTTTTCCAGTAATAGCTGTGGAGGGCTAGCCTCCTTTGTCAAGACACCAAAAATATTTAATGAAACCTCTGACCCAAAGCAACGACTTTCTCCCTTTATAACGTTAACCAGGGTGTAACAACTCACTTTGTTGCCTGTCTAGATGAACTGCTGGCTGGTGGAGAAGGAGAGACCTTTGACTTTGCATTCATTGATGCTGATAAGGAGAGCTCCAATGAGTACTATGAAAAATGCTTGCGCCTCATAAAGAAAGGGGGAATAATAGCGATTGATAATGTAAGTACTGCAGCTTTAGATATAGCAGTGCAGCACACACACCCTCCTTTTTGCCTCTGGAAAGGCAGGGGAAACCACCCTGGGATTTTAGTAACTTGATTTCTGACCTGCAAAACACTTGCAAATGCAACTTCGCATATTGCTCAAAGGAGGCTTTTAAAATTCAACATAAGTTATTAAAAAGTAAACTAATACTAACTTGTGCAATACCAAGAAGGAAACTAAATATAAGCAATGAAGTGCTAAATTTATACTAAAATAAACACACTTTGATTACAGAAGCTTATCACAGTTCATTACAAAGGATGCTCCACAAGAGCCTGTTTTTCTTCTAGCGCTTATTCTAATGCATACAGTATATACATAACATCTAATGTGCCATCCGTTACAAATAACTACTAAGTTATCAATTAATAACTTTTACTAGTAACAAAGAACACTTAGGCTTCAGACACCATCAGGGTTACAGTGTCAGCTAAAGAGGGGCTTTTAAAAATACCTGTACTCCTCATACTTCCTTTTTGCGGGCTTTTAATCTGTGCCAGAACTGCAACTAGTGGCTAATTCTGTGGACTCCCATTCCCACTTGATGAGAACCTCCTGTCAGGAAGCACTAGAAAGTGAGAGATACTTGGTAGCGTTTTTTAAGCAAGGCTTTCCACTTTTTCCAAAACACTGTGTTTTACACAGCATATTGAAACAAGTGAGGTGTGTGACATTCTCTTTTCTTTGATAGGTCCTTTGGGGTGGGAAGGTGCTAAAACCAAGCAAGAATGACTTGGCTACGCAGAGCATTCACCGCCTCAACGAGAAGCTTCTCAGGGATGCGCGAGTCAGTATCAGCATGATCCCCATGGGGGACGGAGTGACCTTAGTGTTCAAGCTGTAACTGCAGGAAGCCCAGCAGATGGGAAACAGCAAGCAGCACCAATCATCGGGAAAGATAAGGCTGGAAATAAGGCTTTCACGCACAGAAATGATTATATAACCCAGGTCTCTACCGGATCACTTAGCCTGGGAAAGCAGGCTTTAGAATCAGCAGGATCCCTAAAAGCAGCTAAGTTGAGAAGCGAGACTTATTTTGAGATTAGTATGTCTTATTTTAATTGCAATAAAGGAAGGAAAGTTGCACAAAGTTGTCTTTGTAAGACTGCTTGAAGAAAATCTCCCTGTGTAGGATGACTGTGTGAAGCTCTAAGTGAGTCAGTTTAACAAGAGACATTTCCTGTCCTCAAAGACTCTTTTAAGTTAGAGAACAAGAGGGGAAGGGGAGATGGGAGTAAAACTGTGAACCTATTAAATGATCTGCATCGGATCTGGGAGAGAATCAGTATCACTGCTAGAAACAAACCCTTCACTAATCCCAGTCCAGCACTGTAACCGTTGAGGCATTCCTCTCCTTGGTTTCCAGTGCCTCGAAGGAAAGTGGCTGTGGCTTGAATTTAGATGAAGATTAAGAGAAAAGTCTCCAACTTGAACAGGAAAAAAAATCCATGTGTATAGCAGTCAGACAGAACATCAAGAGAAAAAAAAGGAGGGGTGGGGGAGGGGGGAAGAAGGGGAGGGAAAAAAGGCAAGGAGGTGGGGAAAGCAGATATAACTCACAGTGACACATTTGCATCAGTGAAGAGAGATCACACAGTAAGTATGATAACTGAGAGCTTTTATGCTAGCAGGCGTTCAGGCTTAAGCTTATATAATTTCTGTAGTTTTGTTAGCTCCTTGCTGCTTGTGATAATATTTTGAAGGTTAGAGAGTTGGGCAACACTTTCCAGATTAGACTAAAATGTAACTCTTATGTCAGGAGTCTCCAAAAAGCACAAAGTGGTGTTAAAGGACAAGACTTCTAATACTGAACACTCTTTAAAACCTTTTCGATCAAGATCGGTATCACTTCAGCCTAAATGACCATGCAACAGATTTTCTGAAGCCAGAATGAGCAATTGAGAATTTGCAAGATGTTTGGGAAACCAGAGCCTATCCCTATCTCCTCCCCAAAGCAGCAGCTCAACAGCTTATCCTTAGCACAAGACATTAAAGTTTCTTGCCATTGAAAGGAGCTGCCTTGGGCACCAAGGTGCTGACAGCCTACAAGTCTGCTTCATATAGTTTATCTATGTTGCTTATTAGTAAGTTTTGGGGTTTATTTTGATTGAAGGACTCTGGTAATTGCTTGCAGCTTTCTGTCAAACTTTGCAGCAAGAGCAAGGAGACAGAAAGGCTGCAGAGGGAAAGCAATGACTGTGTGAGGATGCAGTACAGCTGTGAACTGACTATTCAATAATTATTCTTGCAAGCACAGAGTTTCCTTTCCCCAAAGGACACAGAACAGGATGATGCTTTTTCACACCATTCCAGATAGTCTTAATTCACAGTTACCTTAAATTGCTGCTGCCATCAATTACTCTTGTTCAATTCTTATGTCACTTGTGACATTCTTGGCAGCTGTTGATGGAGAAGCTATGATTGGAAAAAGCTCCCCTTAGCTAGAGCCAATAAAGGAAACTTAAGGAGTGCGGGCGAGAAGCTTATTCTCCCTAAGCCAGAGAAAGAGAATCTAGCAGGACCATGCTTTTCCCTGGTGAAAACACTAGTGCAAACAGTATGACTATCCAATTCTCAGGGCTTTCTAATTCCAAACCAAAATTCCCATTAACAAGAAAACACATTTAAATAAGAAAAAAAAATGCACATTACAGCCAATGGCTCCATTGGCAGCTGGTTTGAAGGGCTGATACACTGCAAGGCTGTCCACAATGTGTGCATGTTGGGGGATACTCTTAGTTTTGCTGGCCTCCTCTGGTGAAACCTGTCGGAGCCGAGGGAGCTCCTGCCATTTGCTTGAGCAACACACTGGAACAACTCAGGTACTGTGGGGACAAAGAGTTCAAATATCATAAAATACTTGTTAGAATTGACAACAGAGCTCTCATGTCTTAAGTTTTTAACTGAGTGGTTTGACAAGGGGCAGATGTTCAAGGCTCAAGTCTCACCTGGCTCAAACACTCATGGAGAAAAATGAAAGCGGAAGCCCCATCTAGCGACTTCAGCATGGGGTTGAGGAAGAAAATCTTGATTCTATTTCTGTCACCTCTAGTTAAAATGCTGATTCAGCAAAGGATGTGCTTAAGTGCTTTGCTGAACTGAACTCTGGTGGCTGTGAAGTAAAATCCAAGCCTGGGAGAGAGCAAAATCAAGGTCCATGTGGCCCTTAAACAAGATCTTAAATAGGGCATAAAAGCTGGGGGGGAGAAGCGGGGAGAGGGTTTAGGAAATAGTTTTACCCTTTCCTTTTACCCAAACCTCTATGTGCCTCAATATTCTTATCTACTTAAAAGAAATAACACCTTACTGAAGCCTTAATGACTATAATAGCTTTCACATGGAGCCACTAAAAGACTACATGAAATCATTATACATTTGCATTCAAAGCTCCTGGGCATGCTCCACTTTTATGATGTTTTTCAAGTAGATATCTCTAAAATTTTAGAGTTACACAGTACTGGACTCTAACAGCTGGGACACGCTCTCAAATATTCCTGCTCTCAGCAACTCATGGGAAAACCCTTTAGGAGAGATTAATAGGCTCTGTTTATTACCATTTTAATTATTTCTCAGAGGCCAGTTATGATAGGCATAAGAAATCAAGCAAGGAACAAATACGCCGTTTTGACACTTCACGTTAGATTGTATTTTCTCATTAAGATACAGATCCAGTGATAAATTCTGATGATGCTCTTTAGGCTACAACTAAATGTTAAAGCAAGCAAACAACAAAACCAACCAACCAAAAAATTACCCCACACCCAGACACTTAAATACTATAGGCCTTTCAGTATTTTGGTTCTGCCTTTGAGAAAGCTCAGTTTCCCTAAATTAGCTGCAAGACTTTATGCATCATTATTAATGTTAATGACAATAATTTGGGAAATAGTTATTTATTGGTATTTCAAGTCCCAGATGACCAGAAACTCTCACTGAGCTTCCAAACCAAATTCAAATAGCTGCCAGGCTCCAACTCTGCAGCTACACAAAGTCCCTTGGATTTTATTGAAATTCTCCGATCGCCGCATCAGCTCCAGGAAACGATCGAAACAAATCGAGATCCACCTTCCTCCTGCCAGGGAGCTCGCTGCACAGACAGGCAACGGGCAGAGAAAGATGGTAACTGGATTTACAGAAGAGAAAATCTAATGGTCAAGGGCCTGTGAAATAGAGCCCCAAAACATACTTAAGCGCCCAACTTCAGGGAACAGATGTTCTGATCCTAAAGGACTTATAACAGGAGCTGGATCTTCTGGATCTTCTGAGTCCCATCAAAATAAAGTTTAAAGAGACTATCTCCATTGAAGAGAGACAAAAACCATGTTCTTTACATTCACAGCCACATATAAACATTTCACAGAGCCAGAGTGAAGCTAGGGCTTCACTGGCAACTTACTGAAAAGCAAACAGATACACCTCACTATTTTTTCATATAGGAACTCTAAAGCACTCAAACACTTCTGTTTCAGTCAGATCAGTAGGAAGGCAAACTGAGATTGGGCAAAGGTTAGACACCAGAAGTTCAGCAGCTAGTCATCGTTTCATGGTCCTTGAGCGTTACCTCGAGGAAGTTAAAACAGCAGCAACAAACAAGCAAGAAACTGTCAGAAAACAGAAAGGAGGAGAGGGGAAAAAAAAAAAAAAAAGACACACACACACAACCAGGGTCACTCCTCATACACGAGATTGTGTTTGTTTGCTGATTGATTACTGCAATGAGGAAAATCAAGAGTTGTAGGGCACTTCAAGTGAAATCTCAGCTTCACCCACAGCACAGACTAATAACCAAGGGCAAGCCACAAGCTGCTAGGAGCGCATGCAATGGCCTAGGAGAACCATCGTGCAGGTGGAAGACTGATCACAGACTCCACAACTGTTCTGCTAGTCATTTCCAAGTGGCAAGAATCTCCTCAGTAAAGAAGATCCAAAAGTGAAGCAAGCTCCATGAATATTTTTGGAAGGAACAGATAAATAGCAGATTAGGAACATTCAAAACTAGATACAAAAAACCCACCTTCATAGTCTGTGACTTCATAAGCTCCTTTTCCTTGAGGAGAAGCGTCCCCATAACCCGTATTAGAGAGAGAGGCTAGTTGTGCCCCCAGCTGCCCACTCCCAAGTGCCCAGGGCTGCAGCTGCATGCAGAAGGCATGCAGATTTTCTCTGCTGTGGACTCCAATCCATTTTAAATATGCAGAACATAGTGTGAGCATTTAATCAAACCTGTCTCCATCCTGATCACGTAATTACCATTAGAAAGAATAGCAATGTGTCCCTAAACTATAGATTGATGAGCCATCTGTAAGCTGAAACAAAGACCAGAAGGAAGCTTAATTGAATCAAATATTTAGAATACATTACACTATCTTTTAGTTACTCAGAAGTTGGCCTTCTCTTCAGGCTTGTCCTACGCATCTGGAATTCATCACCACTAACTGCATTTAATCCTTCAGCCTTACTATAAAGTGATTGCTGATAATATGTAATTATGGTTTAATTCAAGTGGTGAATCAGCTTTAGGGAATTTGTAGAGACAATGGGCATTTAGGCTTTGATTAGGTGGTAAAAGCCACCACATGACCACACAGCACCAGTCTTTGTCTCTCTCTAATGGCAAAACCATATAGCGAAGCTTACAGGAGAGCTCCTCGCTCCAGACAAGGCATCTCCCCGAGGACTGCCCATACAGTCAAGGCTCATGGCTTTCCCGGGCTCCACCCCAAAAGTGGAGCCAAACCTTGGGCACAACTGTCACCCAGAGACTCCCATCCAGATGCTCATAGACCACTGACACCATTTACACTTGCAAGGGTTCAACCTGCAGAAGGCAGCACAAACACCAAGTATACAGCTGATGTTTACTCAGAAGCACACGGTAGCTGAAAGAATGTATAAAAATACATCCCCTCTCACCCCCCAGAGGCCACCACCAGAATGAAAGTGCACAGGATAAGTGCTGGTTGGGTGTCTCAGTAGCTGCTCCAGAGATGTCACACGTGTCACAGCACGGTGTGATGTTTGGGTGGTGATGGGGAAATGGCCCATCACCCCCTCACAGGCCCAAGCGCTCATTCCTACCAGGAATCGCACAAGCAGCCAGAACTCGCCCTGCAGAGCACCCCATCCCTGCTGTGAGGATTCACCTCAAGGCAAGACGGCAAGATGGCAGCGTAACCTACGGCTTGAAAAACACTTCCTATGTACCCAGGTACACAGAAACATGGAGCAGGCACCCCCTTCACCCACCCCTTGCACAAACACACACTTTCCAAAACTCAACACTGGGGTTCTCAAATTTGAGACACATTTCAGATGCATTTTCAACTCCACAGCTTCCAGTTCTCCCCGAGACACTCAGCAAACCAATCAGGCAACAGGTCTACAGTGTTGCTGCAGCCTAAAGGCAGGGCCAGGTTGTTGGGTGCAGCGTTTAGAGGTATTTGTTTGAGCCCTGGGCATCGCTGTCTGTCATGATCAGCAGTGGGCAGGATGCAACACTTGAGGCATAAGGAAAGGAACAGTCTAACCCTGGTCAAGGTCAAACCCTCATCAAGTCCCCTAACCATGAGAGAAATCTTCATGGTCAAGATTTACTGAAACTGAGGATTCCTCCTCCATTCCACACATCATCCTCCTAGTACAGTGAGTACACGGGTTCACTGAGGAGCTCCGTTGCCTGCTCCAAGCATATCAGAGGAGACCGCGCAGGGCAGAACAGGCAGCAGAGGCC
The DNA here is from genome assembly GCA_013389825.1 of Crypturellus undulatus. Classification (NCBI taxonomy): domain Eukaryota; kingdom Metazoa; phylum Chordata; class Aves; order Tinamiformes; family Tinamidae; genus Crypturellus; species Crypturellus undulatus. The sequence continues at coordinate 1,117,351 of VWPW01023252.1, forward strand.
AAATGCCACTGCCGTGGGGTAGGATTTGGCAGACCAGAGAGCAGCAAAAGAAATGGGAGGAGAAACAGGCTGCCTTTCATCATATGTTGCTTTGTAGAAACATCACCGAAGATGTCCAGAAAACCAAGGAGCTCCCCATACCCGGGAACTCTGGGCCCACCACAAGGCAGCTGGAGTCACGGTTGGTTTTACCAGTAACAATTTTCACGGTAGCAGCTGCAGGATCACATGCTTCCCAGAATGAACCAGTTGAAAGACATAAATAAAACCAGAAAGATCTTCAGGGGAGGGATTTCTGACCAGATCCCAAGCAAGAACATTTGGTCAGGGAATGACTAAGCCGTTTCTTCCTTCTTCTAATGTCCAGAAGAAGAAAATAAGCAGGCATTTCCTGCTGCTTTGAACTGAAGTTTCTACAGAGCAACTTGTGATGAAAGGCAGTTTGTTTCCCCTCCCATCAGTTTTGCTGCTCTCTGGTCTGCCAAGTCCTACCCCCGAGGCAGCGGCATTTTGCCTGCCTGTGCAGTCTCTTGCAATTTGCATTGGGCTGAAAGGCTCTAAATACATATAAAACATTACCTCTGCATAACTCTAATCACACACAAATTGGTCTCATGTATTTGCAGCTACTCACGGTTTCTTAGTCACCTGTTTTATAATAATAATTTTAGAGCCAATGTTTTGAGAAAGGAAATGAACAAACATAAAACCTGTAAAAGGGGGAAATTAATGTGGGATTTCACAGAAGTTATTTATCTTCCTTTTTGCTTCTGTGCAATACTGTAGGGATAAGCACATAACTAGCTGCTTTAATATTTATTCCTATTATAGGAAAAGTAAACATTGCTGATAAGTCATGGCTTTCCAGGATTAGATTTCATTTTTTTAGAGACTGCTTTAAATTAATGCAGAAGCAAACATTATCTTTTCTTCTTATTCATATATTTCCCTAATGAGTTCCAAGCAAATTGTGCCTACTTATATTTTATGATTTTAAATAATTAAAACATTTTATGGAGGCAACTAAAATTCTCCCCAGAGTTAGCAGAAAGATTATTGATTGAACAGATCTCAAGCTACAAGGAAAAAAATTATTTACTTTAAAGGCTCATAAATTTACTTCTATTCACCTTAAAAAAAAAGATTCTGTACTTTTTTTATGGCAGCCTTTTGAGTTATGCTGGGATAGTGACTTAAGCTTTCTTAGTAAGTTGAAAGTAGTAACTCTTTGACATTGCAAAATTAGATTTGTAGAAGATAGTTAATGAGAGCGTGTTATTGCTGCTGTCACTAGTAAATGGAATGTCTAACTACTGCATAAACATATAATAACATGGTGTTCATTAACCAGAATAGAACCTAGCTGTTCATTCACCACATTCTCTCAAGAAAAAAAGCCCTGGACCAAGCCCTCTGCAACAGCTCCAAGCTTCTCCTGACAGATACTGTAGGATTAGAAAGGCCAGCAAGTTCCGGACTAGCACAGCTCCGAGAAAGGGAATCCAGATAGGAGTCTGAGAAAACCCAAACATTAACCCAGCACCATCATCTCAGCAACAAGAGAGGGGGAAGAGCGAGTGAGAAAACACTAATGTTGTAAAACTGGTGGGGTAGACTAATAATAATAATAATAAAGAATCACCAAATTTAAAAGAACATAGAAGATTCCCTCCCAAGTATATTTTCAGGGTCATCTTTACCCTACAGATTCCAGTTTTTTCTCTCCTTCAACAGCTATGCTTACATTGACAATACCTCACTGCTCCTAATGCCAATTTAACTAATCTAAATCACTGCTGAAGACAACGAAACTTGAAAAAGGCAGAAGCACAGACACGTTTCATCAACACATTGGGATCTGGGACCCCCAAATTCCTTCCACCTTGCCAAAAAAGGCTGCCAGCACCACCAAGTCCCACACAGTCACCTCTCACGCAGCTTGGGTTACTGCAACCGGTGCTACCGAGTTTCCTTTCATCATTTTCAGCATAGTTGTTCCTGTGCTAGTTATTCGGTGACCCCCTTTACGAAATGTTTAACTTCAACATAGATTTTCAAACACAGACTATAGTATCCCCTTAAATGAAAGGGCCCGTGAGCTTACAGAGCATTTACAGTTACCTCCTTGAACTGCATTACAGGCACATGATTAAGGTGTGAGTGTGTCAACACTCAGGAATTCACAGGAGACCGAAATTAACATCACTTGGGCAAATATAATTAACCACCCCTATTACATAGGTGATGTGCATTACTATACAGATTTTAACTTTCTGGTCAGGCATTCCTGCATTCTACCGGTTATGTGTTGCTTCTTGACCTCGTTATGTCTCACCTTACTTCTTTCGCCTTCAGGCGAATAAACCAAGGGCCTGTAAAGAGCAAAACAGGGAACCACAAGTGGCTGGTGCCAGCTTCCCAGCTCTGCGACGCGCCAAGCACCTCGTGCCGGGATCACATTCCTCCAGCAGAAAGAGGGGAGGAAATTACACAGCAAGACTCACAGAAGCTGTAATGGCCTTCTCTATCTTTACATACTTTTTTCTTTTCCTCACCTTTTTAATGTTTCTCTCACTTTATGTTCATAAAAGGAGACTGGGGTGCAACAAACACAGCAACTTCAAACCCTGCCCATGAGTTCCTTGCTCTTCTCCAAGGGACCCAAAGCCAATCAAGTAAAAAGAAAGAAAGAGAGATAAAAAGGGGGTTTCCTGAGCAATTGGAGAGTTCTCCTATGCACAGTGACATAAACTACTATAATTTTTTTTTCTCTCTCCTCTTCCCCCTCTCACAAACACTTGCAGTTCAGGCCCCCAGGAGAGGGGAGACTTGAGACAGAAGATGCATTCTCTAGGGTTGTGTTCACACAGCAGATAAACTCATGGAGATACTAAGAGTTACTCACTCTCACAAATTCCCCCACGATGACCACTGAAAATAGCAAACCATGAGAGCTTCAGCCCACCTAGACGTGGAAGTGAGTCCTAAACAGCTTCAACAGCAGGTGCAAACGTCCCAGACCTAGAGAAGGCACTGGCTGCAGAGCACCAGGTTTCACCTGAAAAGCAACAAGTGCTGCAGCATGACTGAACAGTGCCCGATTCTATACGCCTCTCCAATAAAACAACACAAAAACAAATCTTCCTCAAGCAGGCTGACATGTGGCTCAGCTTGCAGTGCTGTGACCACAACTCATGTCTACAACCAGGCTGTGTAGCAGGGCCGTGAACGAGGGCTTCAGAGAACACCAGGCATCACCACACACACCTCACACCTACCTCGTGCTGTCTTCTACCAGCGAAGGCCAAGCCACCTCCATCCAGCGCTGCTCCCATGGCTGTCCAGGGGGTTCCCAGCCAGACATAGCCGCACAAACTATTGAAACAAGATAACTAGAACAACGTAAAGTTTTACTGATCTAAAGCCACCATGCAAAGCACAAGACACCACTGTGAAAGAGCAAGAGTGGAAATGCCCCACAGTGCTCCCTGGGAGCCAGCTGGAGGAGTTAAATTAACATCAGGTGGTTTTCATGATCACTTGTAACCTACCAAAGCTGCTCAGAAATTCACTGTGGTGCCCAAACATTTCACCGAGGCCCTGAAGTTAGCAACGACCACCTTACAAGAAATCGCCAAGTGCGGAATTCATACCGGTGCTCAAAATGGAAGCGGCCGCTGTCTCACACTGCCCAGGGGCCACTGGGAGTCACCAAGCGCACCCAGGAGGGCACGGTCACGGCCACGGCCACGGCCACGACGGCCACCACACGCACCGGAACGTCGGGGTTGGGATGGAGCTGCAAACGTGGTGAAGGTTGTTAACAGCAGCGGGGAGGCTGAGCAGGCGGTGTGGGCTGCCGCGGCCCTCTGCTCTCTGAGAGCGGGGACGCTCCATCTTCACGGTCAGGCTTTTCTGGGAAAGCAAGGCCGAAACTTCACTTTCGAAATCAAGGGCATCTGGATCTATCTTGAGGTTTCTCAGAAGGGCAGCAGCCGAGCTGCACTTCTAGCTCCTGTTGGGAGGGGGCCCCGGCACATCAGGACCCCGCGGCAGCAGGACCGCACATTTCCCGGGATTCAGCGTGCGCCGCACTGCTCACAAGCCCTGCAGTAGGGGACATCTCAGTGCAGCGGCAGCTGCTTTTTTTTTCTTTTTAAGCTAACTCAATTTCATTAGCTCAAAATCAAGTTTAGATTTACGGAAAATTTTAGCATTTTCCTTTTTTTTTTTTTTTTATTCTTTTTAATCAGTGAGTTAATGAAAGGTACCTGAAAAAATACCAAGGAAAAAAAAGCTGTTTTAGGTTTTACAATGTTCCCCAAAGAGATGAAAGGAGAAAACAGAACGTCCACCAGATGGCATCATTGATCCATAAGCCAGGCCGGGAAACAGGCGGGAGAAGTTTGGAAGCAGCAAGGCCACAAGCTGGCTCCATCCTCCGGATGGGGGACCTGCAGGCCTGGACCAGGGCACTGGAACAGCCCACGGCAGCCCCCCCGCCAAAGCTATCAGACTGGCACTCGCTGGAGGCTAAAAATAGCACATTAAAATAATGCTATTTAGTAGGTTCAGGTGGAAGACGTTCATCTTTTATCCCCACAAAACCAGAACACCCCAAACCCTTACTCGTGTAATATCCAGGCCCTAGACGTGGCACAGCAACTCATCATTTCTGAAATACAAAGCCAGGTGTGCCTCCTAGGAGGGGTCCAGCTAAAGTCTGCTTTTAATGCTGCCACGGTGGAACAAATAACACACGAGGACAAAGTCCAGGCGTTGCTGCGAGCCGCGGCCCCGCTGGCTGCGCCGGGCGGGGGTTAGGCAGGGCCCGTGTAGCTCTGACTCATGCTAGCACGCCCAGACCAGCTCCGTGAGGCATACCAAGATCAGCCAGTTTTTATAGCAGCTATCAACTGTTTTATTGCTTATAGGTGTATAGGCTGAGCAAACACACAAACGCACTGAGCTGTTGACAGTGTGGAATTAAATAGAATAGCAAAAGGCTCCTTACATGTAGGATCTTCCCCTGCGGATCCAGGATGGAGAGCACCCCACAACAGCATTCACAGACGTCTGGAAGATTTCTGAAGCTTGTGGCGTGGTTAACCTGCAAAAATCTTAGTGCAAATACTTCGGTTCTCTTGGTTTCAGCAGAAAATTCTAATTGAAAAACACATGCTGTAGTAAAGGTCAAATGCTTGAAGGTGAAGCAAAGTCTGAGTGCTTACTATGTCCAAAGCGCTGTCAGCACTTTTCCCAACACTGGTAGATAAATACATATAAATCTGGATACTCTAACCAAGCTTCAGAGTATATAAAACCACACATTTTGTCTAACAGCATTTTTAGAAGTGTTAACTGGACATTACTCTTCTGAGACTGCAGTGTATGACATTTTTGCCTCTTTTTGCAAGGACATCAGTACCAAACTCACACTTAAAAAGGAGAAAGTTGCATGCAGGGCTCAGAAAAATTAAGGCTACTCAGTTGGTCCTTGCTTTCTGTGTGACATAGCAGCATTATAGAAAGACTGGCAATTATGAGGCAGGCCCAGACAATTAGTCATGAGAAGGGATGCCTTACTAAAATACATGCTCAAATCTTTGATCTACCTTGTGTTTCTATTCTTTCTCCAAATTAATGACTTGAAACACTTGTCCCGGTCATTAAGACACAGCTGGCATGGGTAAGACCCATGTCATGGGTGATAGCAGACTTGCCTTGCCCAGAATTGCTTCTGCGCCTTCATCGGTGAGGTTTATGATAAGCAAGCAAGGACCTTTAGCATAAGCAGGGCTGAATCATTTGCCCTCCAGCTCCAGTACTGGTAATTTCTACTTCCTATAAAAATGCAGTTACCTTAAAACTCAAATGGGCTAGATAGACCATTGCCACCAAACACCAAAACAGGACGTTAGAGGGCAGCACATGCCGCTGATGCCTGATTTTAACCCAGCAAGAGCCAAGGGAAAGTAATGTGTGTCCAACATCTGGGTAGTTTCCATGCTCATTCTGAAATGGTTTCAAAAAAGTTTCTCGGTTCCAAATGACTGTAACATGCAAGAGTCAGATTTAGGAGTGCAAGGTTAGTTAATATAACCTGGCCAATTTCTATAGCCTAACTAGAACACAAATGTTTGAGTCACTTGCATGATAAATTGCAAGATTCAAGAGGTCAATCCCATCTGCAAGCATTTTTATTGACAAAAATGTCTGCAGTTAAGCCCTCTTGCAATTATGCCCACAGACAATTCCTATTCCCATGGAATGCTAGAGTTTACACAAAGAAGATGAACAGCAATTCTCAGGTCATTAGATATCTCAGTATTTTTATTTTATTCCAGATAACAACTGAAAAAAAAAAAAAGTGGCTAACACTGAGGAGTGATCATTAAAGCTTTTTTTTCCCCCACTTTATGAGAAAATGGAGCCATTAAACTACAGGCTTTCCTCACCACAAAACTCCATTTACATCCAACTGTATCTTCAGTAACATATTCAAAAAGAAGTTTCAAAGCCCTTGAAACAGTCTTGAGAAACATCAAAACGTAGAGCCTGAACCTACTTTTCGTTTCCAAAGTAATGATATACAATGAAGCATTTTAAGAGAACTTGCATTTTCAGCTATGTTAACTACTGCACAACCATTGACCCTTGGGGTTTTTGTTTGTTTGTTCTGTGGTTGTGCATCAATATTATAACAGTAAAAGAAATAACTATGGACTAAAGTGATTGTTATGGAAAGGTAAGAGCAATACGCTTAAGTCTTCCATTATTAATTTGCAGAGAGAGAAGTAGTAGTACTAAACTATCTGCTTTTATTTCACTTACCTATTATATGTCTGCAAGGAAAACAACTACAGCTGAGCATGTGAGGACAGTGGTAAGGGTAGGTGCCAGACTCACTGCAGCCCTATTAAAACCCCCATCACTCCTTCTCCCACTTCCCAGAAAGACAGAAACACCAGGGTTGCAGGTGGCAGTTTCAGGATGTAGGGGAGCACTTCCTGGGCAGGACAGAGGCTCCTGTATTTGTGCAGGTGCTGTGCTGGGTGAAGCACACAGGCACATGGCATTTTTCAGGACAAGCCTGAACATGCATTGTGTGGCACCAAAGCCACCAACAAGAGAACTTGTACTAAAATTCAAAGGGTTCTAGCCTTTTAGAAGGCCTAGCACTTATCAACTATAATTTAAGTTTTCAAAAAATAACATGCAAAAGAAGACTGACAAACTGCACCTTACGAGCCTCTTCTTCCACCATTGAAGTGCTCCTAAGAAAAGTGAATTTTATTTCTGGTGGTGGAAGGCACACTTAAGCACAAAGTTTACTACCCATGCTGCTGAACTGTTTCTCTTAAAACAAATAGGCAGAGAAACCAGAAAACCCACTTCGAAGCCTGAGATGGTAGCGCAAGGTCTGCTCTACTCTCTTTCCTTCAGAGGGTGGCTGGATTATTTCACAGGTAACACCTGAGAATGGGCAGTTTACTGCAGGGTAGCTACTCCCACATTTGAACACGAGGACAGTAACGTAGTGTGGACCAGGACCCCAAGCCATTCACTAGGATTTCTAAGAGGGTTAATTCTTCGTAAGGCTTGCAGGCCATGAGCTAGCCACCCTCCCTATGAAGGAAGTTGCTGCAAGCTACAGCCAGCAAGACTAGGCACAAATACACACCCATTCCAGCTGCACAGAGAAAGACCTGCAAGCAGCAGCTTCAGGCACTCCCTTGAACCTCTGCTCCTGAACGCACGCTCGTTGGAACAACATGTGTCAATATATTCACATTAGAAGTCTTCACAAGTAGTCATGTTTGACCTTAAGAGACTGTATGTTCAGAAACCAGATATGCCCTGTATTTCCATTATCTCTATTAAAGCTAACCTGGGACACTATGATTTTTTTCTATTATCCCACATATTTCTGGACAGAAAATAGACATTTGTCAAGAATTACTGGTCCAGAAGATGACAGAATTGGATTAATTTTAAGTGAAAACGGAAAAAAATAAAACGTTCATTTCACTTGTTTTGAGCAGAAACATAGCAGTTGAGCTAAGCAGGCTGTTATACTGTCCAACTGCAAAAGTTAAGTCTCATTTGGTAAGATACCTGTAAGAGAAGCATTTTCTATTCTTTCCCCCACCCTAGGACAAGTGTATCAAGAAGCAGTTTTTAAATGTCTCCATGTGGCAAGTCCATCATGCTGCAGTGAATTTTGCCCATGGAACATAACGCTAATTTAAATGGTGCGGTATGACAAATCTTACCTGAGAGAGGGAAGGGGAAAGAAAGAAAACAATCTGCTTGAGGAATCCAACTGTTCAGAGAAAATCATCTGTCTTCAGTATTGTCATGAGTGAAGCAAGTCCTTAATTGCACAAAAGTATAAAGCACTATAGGTCTTAGGTTATTTTGAGTTAAACTTAAAACTTACTGAGCACTACCCTCATATATTAACTCTTAAAATATTTGAGGCACAAGTATGTGTGTGTACTTGTTTTATTCATAATTTGAGTTGTCTTGGGATACCAAATGTATTTCTAGTTCAGGTGATATAACAAAACTGTTGACCTCATTTCAAAACATCCACTGATCCAGTTTTCATTCAATGGCAATATCGAATGTTAAAAGGAACATAAAAACAAACATGCACACAATTGTACAGTTTTCATAAATGTCTATTTCATTATTTGTGGGTAGCGCATTAAACAGTTAAATACATTTAAATAATGTTTAAGTGACTGCACTAATGCAGAATTGTAACTAGATGGGTAACCAATTGAACTAGAAACCAGCTAACAAGTAACTGTCTAAATACTTCAAATACAGCTCTTGTTCTAGATCATCCTCCTTGGAAATAAAGCCTGCTGGTCACATTGGAAATACATTTTAAGGCCAAATTCTTCTGATATCCCTTCTCTGCAGCAGTTTCTTCACCATTTAAGCCTCCAATTCCAGGCCAAGACCAAGTTTATGGCCACCAGCATTGATGCTCTTTCCATCTATCAGAGCAGACAGTGTAAGCTTCACACCTGTAACATTTTAAAGAGAATGTTTACAACACAGAATCAGAATAACTTTCACTCAATTCAACTTCTGTCATTACAAGCCCCCATTGTAGCTCTTTCATATGTCATTAGTTTCCTCAAAAGATTTTTTTTTTAAACAGAGGAATCCATTTCCACCTGTCAAATCCATTGAAAGCCAATCATGCAAACCATGCATACTAGATGCTTACGAGCATCATTTTATGAAGTAGATATTAAAGGTCTCTAATTGATGAGCACAGAAAAAGTTTCATCTTCTGCATTAAGGTGTGTACAAACAAGGGGAGTTAGATAGGTATACCAAGACGAGCATTTGCATTGATGAAGGGACAGAATGAAACTGTTTTTTGTTTGTTTGTTTTTTTCCCCCCCAAACAAGTAAATCACCAATGGTAACGGAGTATTGAGAAGTAGCCTCCTATTAAAACGGGACAGATAAATTCAGGAGTTTGTTTGGGAGGAGTGTTTAACATGCAGAGCAGAAGGTGTGTTGCTTTGAGGATTAATGCTGTCATCACAAGATCTGCTGTCACTTGGTAAGATATGACTGCAGAAAGCAATGCTGAAGGAAAAAGTGCTTGTATGGCCTAAAGGTATATTATCAAATAATACACTTACAAGACTGCTATAAAAATCAATGAGGAATGCAGTGCAGAAATACCATTAGACAGATACAAGAGAAGTTGTCTTGGTTAGATGAAAGCTTAATATGCAACAGAAGCCATCATCAAACATTCACTTTGTTGTCAGTGTAAGATTGCTCTAAAGAGGGAAATAGTTGCATACAAATGCACTATCCTCAATGAATGTCTACATATGGTAGATAAAATATATGGTGTGACATAATTAATACATGAAAGCCCTTACCTGGCCGCAGAGTCTGGGTATAACCCACTCCAACTAGACTAGAATTGTTCACTTTTGCCTGCAAAAATAACCAAACCAATTAAAGTGCTGCAAGAGAAGAGCTATTGTTATCATTCAGATGCTAGAATAGCAATGGTGACTACCATTATCAACTTAGGCCAGATTTTTTTTGTCCTTTCAAAAATCTTTCTGCTCACTGTATTCTTTCTTCCAGCATTGCCCTTTCCCATTGATTTATGCTGAAAAACAGGAATGTATTTGAAGATAGACAAGATGGAGGAGGAGAGCTGTACTGGAGTGTAGTTTTGTCAGGTAAAGTCCTTCCCTTTCCTTTCAGGAGGCCACAGCAATTCACCACCACGGGCTTCCCCTGCACCCAAAACACTTCATAAGAAGCTTCCCCATTAATAGTATTAGAAAAGAACTGGTATTTTGCAGCTCTACTCAGTCAAGAAGCCGACATGTCATAGTATCATCATAAGCAGTATATGCAGAATTACTAATTTCAGGTTATATCAGTTCTTTTAATTGCAACAATCCAAGTTCAATTCCAACTTTCTAACACAGAGAAAAAAAAATCCCTGCACATAGCCTTTTTATCCAGCACCTCCAGAGTTCTTACCATGACAACCTCACATAGCTCCCCAAAAACTGCTGAAGAACCCAGTAAACAGTCACAGAGGTTTTCCATATCCACTCTTAATGAGATTTTCCTGGTTTAGTTAAAAGCTACCTGAGTTGTAAGAGTAATTTTTATGAGTTTTTTTGACCATCTCTTTGGTATCAATAAAACACGTTTGGAAACTGGAAGACTGCTGGGCTTAACATAACCCTCTAAGTTACATACTTACAGAGATAGAAGCAGTGGAATCCAACTTGTATTTAGCTGCAATGCCAAAACGAGTGCTGTTGCTACCCGCTGTCCAAGCCAGGTTTACAGCAGTTTCAAGATTGTCACTCACTTTCTGGTAAATTGAGCCACCAAATTCTGACCCATCATTGCTGCACAAGTTAAAAAACAAGTAAATAACACACACACACACACACACACATATATATATATATGTATATATATGTATTTAATTTAAATAACAATTCAGAAAAATTGAATTCTTTCATAGTTTTAGACAGGAAAAAATATGAACAAAGGCTTCAGGAGTAAATTAAATTTTAGTAATTCATGCAAAAAGCTAATTCAGAGCACTACAGACAATGCCATTCTCTTGAGAATATCAAACTAAGTATTTGATCAAGTAAAGGGCAAAACTGTTTCTTTCCCATATTAGAAGATGTATGTCAATTGTTAGGAAATGAGCATTCTAAATTACTGAATACATTTTATGCTCTAAAGAATCAGAAGACATTTTTAAAATTTTGTCACAAAGTTTGATATCAGTAAGCTGACGTGGAATTCCTATGTCCTAGACTAAGCTGTCTGGAGCTTTTCTCTGCCCCCAAGTTTCACCAACCTAAATAGACACAACACCCACTATACTCTTCCAAAAGGGCAAACTTCTACCACAAAACCAAATAAGAAGTTCCTTCTTAACTAAGCACACTAGAAAAGTACCAACTTATACTAGCTTCAGTTGAAAACGTTGCTTTTCAGATCAAGCTGATCAAAATCTAGTGAAATACATTCATGATTTCTAGATGCAGAAAGTGAACATTTATAAACTTAAGGTCACTTTTAAGTACACTCTTCACCCCATACTGGCAGGAAGGTGAGCCTACTCTAAAAGGCCGAAAGCAAAGCTTTATTCTTGCTTCAGAAACTACTCAGCCGTATTTAAATAGTGCAATGCTGGTTGTCACATCTAACAAATCTAGTGCTCTTAAATTCATATATATACAGATGCAATTCAATGTAATAGAAAAGCTTGAAAAAGGATTATGATCTGCTCTAAACTATTGCAGTTCCAATTTAATGTTCTTCAACATTTGGTAAGCTCTAGCATATCTCGCATAGTAAATAGTAACAAATCACAGATATTTACAGGTTCTGAAGAGACTGACAAGGTAATTCTTAATAAAAGAATTTGTTTTCCAGACAGCCCAATGCTCAGTTGCTTTGTGAGCATTTCTTGGCAAGCATTCATATTCTGACTAGCAGGAATTGTAGAGATCGTCTCCAGTTTTGTGGAAGCAGACTATTTTTAGTACTTACACATTAGTATGCAGTTGGAAGTCTCCGGTCTTATAACCCACAGAGAAGTTATTCCTTGTCAACTTTGATTTGGCACTATCAAAAGTCATCTGATATCCAGCAAGCCAGCCCTCATAACCAAAGACAGCTGAACCATGGATTGCAGGTCCAGCAAAATCAAAGTCAACATCACAACCAAGGTTTAAGCATTCACGTTTATATGCTGACTTAATTTTACCACTTTTCTTTCTGAAAGAGAGAAATAATCACATTAAGACATGGCTTTTCTTTCTCAATGAATTACTAAGTTGGAGTTATATGACTGCAACAGGTATCTAAATGCAAAGTATCCTTTAGACTGGGTCAAACAAAGCACAGAACATCAAAAAAGCCACGGCAGACATGCATTTTGCAATGAACGTTAGAGACCTCTTCATGCCTTTTGTAACCAATTCATTATTTTCTATATTTATACTTCTTCTTACACTATTTCAGCATAAGCAGGGGGGATAGTTAAGAGACATCCTATCCTAACCATGTATAATAAAATGTGATGAACAGCACCAAAACCCTTCAAACACTGGAATTTGGTAACTCACCATTATCAAAGTTCACAAGTAATTCTGGATCAACAACAAACCATATAAATGTCTCTGCTGATTTCACGTATAGGAGAACATATATTTACCATGGAGGTGCTTATTCGCCTAAACAAACCAAAAGGAATAGCAGAATTCTTACCCTGTATTTGGTGAGAAAGTTGTATCAAATGTCAACTTCAAGCCTTTGGCAATCTAATTGGGGAAAGGGTGGGGAGGAGAAAAGACGATAAAGCTATAAAATCAATTCTGCTAGGTAAGTAAAACATTCGGTACTCTCTTAATGTATTACCTGATCTTCAATTGCAATTTCTGTTCCCAGAGTGTTATCTGTATTCCATTTCTCTGTGAAAGTCAGCCCATACTCAGCCCACTTGTATTTGGTCTCCAAGCTTCCATTCACTTTTCCAGTGTCTGTGTTTGATGAACCAGCTGTTGTGAATTCCTTAAAAAAAAAAAAAAAAAAAAAAAAAAAAAAAGATGGTATTCATGTTAAACAAGTATTTCTGAAAATCTTCTACAGTGACAAAACAGAAAAAGACTTCCTTAGCAGACACTAGGATCTTGTTTTACTATGCAGTAAGTTCAATAATGCTAGAGAACCTGCAGGGAGGGGGGTGTGGGAGAAGGGGCTGGAAGTCAGGACAACTGGATAATTCATGCCTACTTGGAATTTGATTTCCCCTGTCTCATTGCACAGGGCACAAACCACACAAGCACTGCAACAGCACTGCAAAACACAAAAAACAAACATGCAGCTCAAGAGCAAGACAGCAGTTACTGTACACATTCTCCTTAAACACGGGAAAAAAAAACTTGAAATATGTTGATTTTGATATTCCTTAGTGTGATTTTTAATTTACTCATGAGAGCCATAAACACTGTAATGCAACTCCACTAAATGTTTTAAGTCTCACATATGTGTTTACTCTTCTAGTCCATCCATCTCCAAAGACAGGCTATGCACATGTGTAAAATTTCATAGAATGCCATCGCTCTTTACATGAGTGAATACTTTATTCCTTTTCAGGAGGGAGAGTTCTCAGTCAAACCAATGCCCATAAGTACTACCCATAAGTATAAATGTGTTTTTACTGACATATGTAAAACTGCTATTCCTCTGATACTTCATTTTAATGACACATAGGCAGAACGCTCATATTTGAATTATGAGCTGAGGTAATAGTTTGATTTTATTCTTCTGGTTGAGTCATACTTAGACTTCTTAAGGTTTTTAAAAGCTAGTAGTAACACTCCCAACTCCTAATTAAAACTAACAAGCTCCTGATGTCTCTCACTATTTGCAGTATCCCAGAGAACAGAAAGAAGAATCTGTATACCGCTGTATAGGTATACAGCGGCAAAATCTAGCAGAAACAAAGTCTGTTTTGCAAGTTTATGTTAAGGAGCTATTTCCAATAAAATTTGATTGGAAAAAATATTATTTCATTTAAAAAAATATATAAATCACTTTTGACCTCGTCCATGCACAATACAATTATCAAATGGACTCTTCACATGATAGCACAGCCCATTTCCCTCAGGAGAAGGAAACACTGATTTCACTTTAGGACTGCATTTGAAATAAGGCAGTCCTAAATGTTAACATATCTTTAAATGTTACCATATTTACAGCCCAAGACCCACAACACTTATAGAAAGACTGCCAACTACCATTTAAAAAAAAAAAAAAAACAAAAAACAAACAAAAAAAAACAACAGTCGAGGTATTTCCCTTAATTGTATTACTGAACCACTAAACTATCCACAGTTGCGAAACTGTAGTAAGTAGATCTAGTTTCTAGTAAATGACAGGAACTACACAACTTGTAAAGCTGAACATGCTTTTACTTCATTCTTTCTGTGTGATATTCCTATTGCACAAAGTATAAAGTATATGCAAACGCAGCCATTCATTACAATAGCTTTATGAGCTATTACATTTAAGAGCCTTCTCTCTGCTTAAAACTGTCTGTTAAGAGTTGCACATGCCAACAGCTTCTGCCAAAGATGGCTTATAACTGAGATTCATACAAGGGTTCATCTTTCTCAGAAAGTTTTACTAGTATTACTAGTAGTCCCTGACAGATTAAGAACCATTATATCTATACTAGAGCTTTCTCAGTTAGGATACAGATGTTTATAAAAATACAACACAACCCACACACCTTGTTCCCAAGGAACAGTTACATTGTTAAAGATTCTCCTTCTGAAAAAAAATTTACTTTTAGATCTTGCAAAGCCTGCTCTAGAAATAGACAAAGTTACAAAAGGCACCACTTGCACCACCAAGACATCTTGTATGAAACATTACTACAACACTAATACTTCTAAAGAGGAGCCAAAGATTAGAAGTGCTGTTTCACTGCCAACTACTTACTCCAGGAGCATGTTGAGATGCCAGACATTTCTGATGAACATAAACAGTGGCCCAGAATATTTCAGAAATAAGACTTGCATATTATAACTGATATCCTAAAACACTTCAAAAATGGGTCAGGTATTTGTTCAGCTTCAGATGCAAAAAGAGCAACAAAATGCCTTATTTTACAAAGATAACTAGGCAATTAATTTGATTATGAGATATCATCACACACTGCAGTGCCACTGCCATATTCAAAACCAAACCTTCAGTGGCTTCTAAAATTATTTTATGGTGTTTATCATTAGTATTAACTACCTAATGGCATCCAGAAACAGGTCCTCCGTAATTAAACGGCAAAATGTATGCAGAAAAGCACAATGAATAAGAAGTGTTTAAACTCACCACTCCACTTGCAGATTTTGTTTTCACATCCAGTTTCACCAACCCGAAACCTTAACAAACACAAGTTAAAGTTACAAAGGCACATATAAAGACTATGAAATATTTTCAAGAAGCTAGTTTTCCAAATAGTCTCAGTTGTGTCTCTGTGAATAAATACATACATATACACACACTGCAAAAGTAGGCCTGGAGGATGGCACTGACCCCTACACCATTCAAATTGCAGATATTATTAAAGTGGGCAGGGCAGAGCACTCTCACATAAAACAAGAGTTCTGTTCCATCATGGGAAGTGGCAGATATCTTCACCATATTAAGCTGGAAAAGCCCTTCAGTAGTACACTAAGGATATCTGTCTGCCAAAAGGTGACTTCCAAGAATAAATTGCAGTGAAATTGCAACAGCAGTGAAAACGCATTCTTCTCTGTTTCCTCGATAGTATCAGTTCCGCGCTCAATGCCACATGATGAGCTATCCTATGCATGAATCAGAATAAAATCCATCCCCTAGCATCAAGGAGCAGAAAGATTCAAGGAGGAAAAATTCATCAAGGTCACTGGGTTAATACATAGCCATTGGCACTGAGAAACAAATAGATTGATGGAATTGTCATTTCACCTTGTTACCCTTGGAGCTCTGAGTGACAAGCTAGGTGAAAAAGCACCCAAAACTCATTTAGGAATGAGTTTTAGGAATGAGGTCTTACAGGCCTTGCCTATCTGCTAGAAAGAAACAGCACTATAACTGAGGCAGCATTTAGGTAGGAAACTGCCTAGTGTTAGTATTTTAATACATTCAAATATTCTTTATCTGGATATCTATTCTTTCTACTCAAAAAAGCTATAATGTTATATACTCTTTTCTGTATCAAGAAGTCAGAGGCACACCTGAGCTAAATTACACTTTCAATTGCGTACATTCTTGCCTATTTGTATACCTCTCTCCTAACATTTATGTAGTGAAAGCACTAAGACTTAACAGACTTCATACCAAACTAGCCTGCAAAAAACCTCTAATGACATGTTAGTGGAGAGTGAAAACAAAAGCAATAACCTCTACACCAAAACACTTGGGCAGTCCATTTCACATGCAGGCTTGAAAAGACAACGCCGCAGCACAGACAAACAAGATGTTTTATGACAGGTACTATTCTTACCATATCCTTTATTGAAGATATCTCTGGCAGACTTGCCAAGGTCTGCGTATGATGGAGGAATCGCCATTGGAGCTGGAAGGGAACAGGCTAATAAATAACAAAGCTTTTACTATACATACATACAGGAATACTACCCCAACTCTTACAAACACTGTATATTTTTAGCCAGAATTCACATACAAATGCAGTTAAGAGACAGATGGTTCAAACAATAATTACAATATTCTGCGAAACACCTACAGATTTGCACCGAGGTTGTTCACTGTGAGCAGTGAATGTTTCTTGGCATAGGCAATCTGCACGGACAGAAGAGGTGTTACATGGCCACAGAGTTCTCTCTTATCAAGTCAATTTCTCCACACATTTTTAAGCACCAGAAAATAACTGTAATTTCACATTTCCAGAGCTGGAAGTTTCCATTGAAGACCAGGAAAGTGGAAGTTTGAAAAATCTATAATGCACACAGCTATTTTCTAAGTTCCTACAAATTTAAGTGACAGATGCTTATAGCAATTATCTGACAGGACCAAAGGCATTTTGTTTTCAAAATGGGAAAGAGCACACACGTATTTTGCAACACCAAATGTCCCGTATTTTAAATGGCAGACATATTAAAAAAAAAAAAAAAAAAAAAAAAAAACAACTTCTGGAGCCATTAATTAGATTGCTCAAACCATCGCTTGATGAAGTTTCATAGGTATCTCATACAACTGTCATGAGAAGAGTAAGATTTTCTATAGTCAGTAGCACTGTGACATCTGCCAGTTTCCAATAACTGAGACCTGCACACATTTTAGAAGAAAACCATCACTGGTTTGACCAGATTTGGTACTGTCTGGGTCCCTCAGAGTGGGAGAAGGGGAAAAAGACAAGTGAAAGCGTGCAAGCTGTATTGAAGAGTACATACTCTTCATTGCTGTGACTTCACTCCCGAAGCAGAAACAAGGCTGATGAAACTAGCTAGTAACGTTAAACGCTACAATCTGTTAGGTGTTTACACAAGAATTAAAAATTTTGTTCATTTAAAGCAAAAAGGAATTAAACATTTCCTTAGTTTAAAGTAATAGGTGCAGCAGGCCAATGAGGAAGGGACATTTAAGGTGACTCTTCTGCACACAGACAGCCTCAGGCAATCTCACTGCTAAGAAACCTGCCTTTCAAGACCAGCTACCACTAACCAGCCTCCCCGGCCTGCTGGGCACTGGCCTAGGCTCTCATCCAGCCTGCACAATACTCCTTTCTGGGCAGATATTCTCCTTCTGGAGCTGCTCACTAATCGTTTTGCCACAATTTCAACAGCAAAAGCCTCTGTTACAGAGGCACTATCTTTTAAGAGTTTTGAAAAAGAATAAAAAAAAAACTTTCTTAGTTTCATAAACCTTCTAGTTTCTAGTTGTATGGTTTTGTAATAGCTGTTAGCAGTGATATATTTAAAGAGTTAAAATAAGTGAGCCTTTCACTTTCATTTTTAAATGTTGCTTCCAATTTGACTAAACAGCTAAAAACAAAAGATTTATGCAGAGCAATGATGTCCTGGCAAGACAGCAAACTTACCCTGTCTAAATTTAAAGGATTACAACAGTAAAAGGATAGTGCTGTTTCATCTGGCCTAGTTATGCACCCTTCCCATTGCAAGGAAACTGAGAAATGTTTGTCAGACATTCCAGCCTACAAACAAATGCAAGTTTTGTGATAAACACAGTTAAAACAGGGCTTTTCACTACTGTTCTAGTCCTACACTATAGAGTAGTGAAGAGTTAATTTTATTAATAGTTAATTTTGGCTTTGCTAGATGTGTGATAAGTCAATGACATCATCACAAAAGTCCATTAAATTAAAACAGGGCAAAAATATATACATATACACATATACTCCTGTTTCCTTGACTGTTGATAGGTCAGCTAGGTTACAATCATAGCTAGATTTCTTCAACCCTATTTTGAATTGTCTTTCACTTAAAACCTACTAACTAGAAATACTTGAAATATTGGTAATATATAATGACAAGAAGCTAGTATCATTTCAAAGACATAGAAAGTGATTAATTCACATGGGAGCTTCATCCTGACCTTGGCTTTATTTTACCTCTCTTTTCAAGCACTGCTAAAAAAGAAAAAAGGTTGAATTACATCTGTTACTTAAAGGCTGCAAATATGATGTTTTTTTCTGGTAAAAAGAAGAAAATTAATTCCAAGAATAAAAAAAGAAGAGTGCATGAACATTGTCAGAATTATTTCATCACCTCTTTCTTTCAAGGTGCTATTTCAAAACTCTCCTACACCTGATAATTAAGGGAATTCCAAGAAGTTCTATAAAGATTTCTAACAATGTTAAGGCCTCAGGATATTTAGGATCAGGCTAGAGGGCATATTTCTTCTTAAGGGGGAAAAAAAAAAAGAAAAATAATTGCAGTTTTAATTTGTTAGACAGTAATTACATTACTGTACATAAATACATTAAAAATGTATTCTGCAAACAGCATGGAAAAATGCATACTACTCTAAAAGATATTTTGTTAAAAAAAAAATAATAATAACGCAGCTATCTATCTAGCTATGCATACGGATACAGATGGCATAGGACTGACCTTTAATCCTCTAGCACTACTAGGGCTTAGCGCCCTCGCTACCCTCGCTTCCCTGTCTCCCTACTTACGTCTCGGAGGCGGGCATGCTGGAGAAATAGTCATGGCTAGGCCAATTTAGGGAATCTACGGAAAGGGGGGGAAGAGAGAGTGAAACAGCGGGATGTTCGGTGGCCGCTCGGGCCAAGCGGTGCCGCCGGGGCCCGGCGCGGCCCGCGCCCCCCTGCCCGC
>VWPW01023252.1:1137416-1165252 GCA_013389825.1 Crypturellus undulatus
GAGCGGAGGAGCCGCGTTGGGGCCCGCGCGCGGCTCGAGGCGCCGAACGGGTTAAAAAAAGAAAAACCCCAAAATCACCGATAAAACAGCCCGAATAGGGGGAATACCCGTCGGGCGGAGTGCTCGGCCCCGTTGCATGGTGCGGTGATAGCTTCCCGCTCACGCAAAACGCGCGCAGTCCCGCGCAGAAGCGGCAGCTGCCGCTGCTCCGTGTGTGGGCGCCGCGCGTTGGGTTTCCGCACGCAGGTAAAAACCCCTTCCGAAGGGAGGTTCGTTACTTGGACACGATGACCGTTTTCATGAGTAAAATTTTAGTCGTGCTTCAGCTTTATTTTTAGCAATCCAGGAAAGTACTGGCCGCCCCACCCTGGCGAGCAGCGTGAATCACTGTCCTGGGAGACGGGAGCTGCACAGCAGCAGCAGCACATGAACATCTCTGCAGGGACATGCTCGCCTTCAGGTGCAGTTTCTGCCACATTCCTCATTCTCGCTCTACCTATCCCTCATTTCTACCACAATCCTGCACTTTCAGGGCACACTCTTCAAGCCTCACAGAACCACCTCTTCACGCCTACAATAGCAGTCTGTATAAATTTGCCTCAGGGCCTGGGCCACTTTCTCCTCACAGCGCTGGGCACGCACCCTCCTTGGGCAGACACCGCTGTTCTACACCAGCAAATTTCCACTCTGAACCAGGTGTTGCAGCCCTTGTCTGAGCCATTCAGCCCTTTCCCCCTACTTGCAGGTTAACTATCACTATTTGCTGGCCACTTGCTGGTCAGTGATAGAGCACCACTATCACTGACAACTTGCCTCAGTCTGCATGACTAAAGCCAGAAAATTATGTGTTTGACTGCTGTCACTTGGAGAGAAGAAAAAAAAAAATCAGGTTGTGTTCAAAGGGTATGTTCTTGTAGCAAACTCCCAAGCTCTACCTATCTAGCCATGTGAAAAATCGTCTGCTTGAAAAAGAGAGATATGTAACCAACAAAGAGAGCAAGTAGCTGGAGTCCACATCAGTTTCCAACCCAGCAGCTTATCCAAGCCTACATTCAATTCTAACTCAGGCCTGATGTTACTGTTTACTCCCATCATCAGGCATTAGAGGCTGAACAGAAAGGAGATGTTAACAGAAGCCTTAAAATCAAGAACTAAGTAAATTGGAACTTGTCATTTCAGAAGTGAATTGACTGAGGGTTATGAAAGAGATTGTGAAGGCATAATCAGCAGGGCTAGGGTGGAAAACAGCTGAAGCAAAGCCAGGAGCAAGTTATTGCAAAGCAGGGATTCCCCACTGAAGGGAAGTTAACACCACAAGGTGTTAGTCATTCACTTGTGCTCCAGGGGAAACTAGAGGAGTTTGTGGAAGAGACCCTCATCAGGAATTACTAACTACAAGTCTGCTGCGCCAACGTACAGCTGTGTGACCTCTCCAAAGTCAGAAAAATCTCGAGTACAAATAGAGATGTCGCTTCATCTCACCTTCTTAGTACACTCTTACTTAGGCATTTGTTGGCAACGATACTGGGCTCACTACACTGTTTCATAAGTGACAACCACTGTCATACAAACCAGCCATCTGGGAAGCCCTGAGGGGAACCAGAAAGCACCCACACTTCAGGGCTCATCCACCTTGGACTTGATAACTTGTAATTTTTTTTTTTACCCAGCAGTTTAAAGTAGCCTTCAGTTTAACTTCAACAATCAGGGTGAAGTTTAACTTAAGGCAGCCTAAGTTAAGTTTAACTTAAGTATGCTTAAAGGAACACATACAGAAGCCTTCGCCTTTAAGTAAGCAGCATAGATTCATACCTACATAATCCTTAGTCTCAGAGAAGCACCACAGAATATTACAAAGTCTGCAATTTTGGAGCTGAGATGGCAAGAAGGCGGCCAGTTTGGGAAGCCAAAACCAAACTGCTTACGGGCCCTGTTGAGGCTAAGGGAAGCACAGAGCTCCCTGCACCTACCCAGTTCATCAAGGATGATTACCCACAACTCTACAGCCATGCCAAAGTGAAATCCAGACCTGGCTGTGAGAGCCTGCCGAGATACTATGCACTCTTCTAGTATATGCCCAATGCTAAACTATCACATCCCCCAATAAATGTTAATATAGATGAGGGGAAAAATGTTAAATAAAAAAGAGAAACTCAAATAAAAACATGCAGGTACCTATTCTTTTATATTTCTCCTTGACTGATTGCAAATTCATTTCTTTCTTTTTGTTGCAGCTTCCATTTCCTGTGAGTTTCTGTACCTTAATGAAAAAGCAATTTGCCAACAAAGCTAGGTAAAACTACCAGATAGACCTGCAGGCTCTCAGGCTTTCTGATATCCTAAAATGAGTAAATTAATAGACTTGGTTCTGTGGAGGAGAAACCTGGAAGGGGAGGGGCAAATTGGTGTTTTTTGCATAAAAGGGTTAGGACATTATCACAGCAGCCAGTAACAGCTCTCGCATAATTACATGCTGATTTGTAAGTGAAACACAATGATTCTTGTAAAACTCATAGAGAAACCCAGAGAGAGATGCTCACTGTTCCTAAATCACCTAAGTAGAGGAATCAATTTGACTGACTGGTGGCAGCAGTTGTCACCTGAAGTAAATGTGAGGGTGACTACTTATTTCTGCTGTGCTCCTAACTTTTCTCCTTTCATTTCCGATCAAGCTTTCTATCTCCTGTTTCTTGTTTTTGATATCACATAAAAGAGGTTTTTCTCCCTTTTATGCTGCAGATAAAGCTAGAATCAAAGACACGACCAAAGCATAGATTTTCTTGCCTCTCATTCCTGTTTTGAGACCATCTCTCTCACACACCATTATGCCTGGCTGTTTAAAACATCTCTATGTATCATAGAAAATTCTTACTTTTTGTAACTACACATCCTATTACTATATAGTAATAGCATTTGGAAATTAAAATTTTTAAGAATTGGAGAGTAACTTTACAAGTTCAAGAACTTCAGAACTGGAGATAATGAACTTTTAGCAAGGTTTGNTCTCTCTCATACACCATTATGCCTGGCTATTTAAAATATCTCCAAAAAGAGTTGGAGAGTAACTTTACAAGTTCAAGAACTTCAGAACTGGAGATAATGAACTTTTAGCAAGGTTTGAATTTATATCCTGTAAAATGCCTCCAGTTAAATAAAAATCTAAAGATCTTTGAGACATTTTATGAGGATAGCCAGCCTAAGAAAGTTCAGTGCATTTTACACCAAGGAAATTATATCACAAATGAACAGGTCTCCAAATGTTTTGCTTGCCTAAGTGAAAACCACTGTGTTTTGTCTGTGTTGGTTTTGCAAGCAATATTTTATGTTTCTATTACATTTTCTGTTAATTGTACATCTATGTGTACAAATATCTCAATATGACATTAAAAAATGCAGTTGTGTAATAGCTGAAAGGCAGTACAAACTTCTTCAACATTCCCTTTCTGTTGGGCTTTACAAAACAAGTCAATATCATTATGCCCTTTTCGCAGAAGAGCAGAGGGACTTCAAATTATTTGCTGCAGGTAAACCATCAGTAAAACCCAGATTTCTTTGTTCTCCTCAGACCCTTCTGCCCTGTTTCTGTAACGTTTTGTTATCACCTTGTGTTAGTGCCTACTCATGTGCCTGCCTTTATTGCCTTTAGCTTCTGTGCGCTTCTCCCTTCACCGCTCTGCATCAGTCGGGTTTTCGCTCTTCTGACTGGCCATCTGTGGAGACTTTCTATTTTGCTCCTCAGGATCACACTCACATTTAGCACCTCAGTTACACTCACAGCGGAAATCTCGCCCCATTTCTTCACCCGTGGGATGAAATATGCCCAGCTGCTCCTGGAAGGGGGCCTGGACCGATGGCACTGAGTGCAGAGGTGGAAGATGCTCCATCCATCAACCCTGTGAAAAAACCGGCTGCCCAATTGTAACATGGAAGCCCCTTCTGAAGCTTCATCACTGAATCCCTTTGACTAGAGAACAAATGGCCAGTCCTTCTAGATGAAGTCTGAAGCACCTGTTTCAGCATAAAAACACAAAATCTTCCTTGTTAAACCAATGTAAGAGCAATTTCATTTGGGTAAACAGTATTTTTTTCCCATAAAAAGCACTGAACATTTAAATGGAAGTTTTTGGAAAAGACGTTCACATTGACAGAAATTCCTGGACTAAATCCTCCATACAGCATAAATGATAACTGGTCATGATTTATATATCATTAAAATATAGCATGATATGGGGGCTGTTAGGCAAACCTAACTGTAGGAGTCAGCATGAGCTCTGCTGCTCTGAGACCTGTGTTGAGCAACCGTCAGCTATTTAGAACAACAACATACATATACATACATTATCAAATTTCTGTAATTGATGAAAATCTGGAGCTGTCATGGAAGATCTGGGAATCTCATGGAGGTAAAACAGATTTCTCAGTATTTTTTTTTTAAATATGTTCTGATATCTGATAGCTAGGTGAACTTGCCGTCGAGGGACTGAAAGATCCACCTATGTTGGCACAAGTGGCTCACTTAGCACATGCCCATGCCCTGGGAGCTGTGCTGTATGCCACTTCGGTGGAAATCAGGCAGGTGGAGTAGCTTTTCCTTTGCTATTTTGTATCTGAGAACAATGAGAACTGGCAAAATGAATCTGTAGGTAAGTCACTTCTACACACTTTCCAACAGACCTGCTCTATCGAGATAAGCCTTGCCTCCCGGATAACAGGCTGTTGGAGTGCTCTGAAGCCATCAGCTTCACGTCACCTCTCCCTCCGGGGCCTGCTTCCCCAAGGGGGTTGTTGCCCAGTCGCTAGCTTCCGCTGGCAAGCAACCCCAATACTGTGTCCCTGGGGCTTTCTTTTTGTTTGGTTGTTTTTTGCCTTTTTTTCTTCCTCCCCTTTCGTCCATTTCAGAAACCCTCCAAGAGGATGGGGATAGTAAAGTCCAAACCCTGGTTGCTGCCTCCTCACCAAGGACCTCAGGGCCTTCTTCCTCTCACGAGAGGGAAGGAAGGATTCGAAGGAAGATATATCCAAGTGCCCCTTCCACAGAGCCTGAGAACAGAGTAGGAATTCAGGCATTTAAAAATTTCAATCCACACCAGACTTTGGATAGAAGAGTTTGTCTGGCACTGCTGCCTGTTTGCTTTAAAATGTGAACCCAGCATTCATAGCACAAAGGCCGAGTAATTCAAAGTAATAAAGACAAATATTAGAACAACATGGAAGCGTTTAAGGATACCAGAAACCCATCAAAGAGGCTTCGCTGTTTTATCAGGGTCCCAGGCAGCTCCGTCGCTTGGAGCTGGGAGCATACAGAAGCACGGCATTCCTCATAGCAGGAATAAACCCATCGCCATAACCTGGGCACCCACAGCCGCACTCCGCACGAATGCGGATGCCTCGGACCCTGCCAGTGCCTCGGCATTTTCTCTGCAGATTCCAATATAATGAAAAAATAAAGAAAAAAGAGCAACAACAACTTAAAATTTTTTACGAAAATAGAGGACTCCATCTTTTACACGTCTGACACGAGGTTAAACAGGCATATGAATACATCAGGTTAAATATTCACATATACAAAATGAAAACTGAAATTCACTGAGCACATACTTCACATATTCATTGCCCAGTCACCTAGGAAGAGGCATTGTTTGGGAGGCAGTGATTGAAAAGCATAGTATATTATAAGATTTAGAAAAATCAAATTTTGCATATTTAGATTTCCACAGAAAAATAGGAGAGAAAAAAGAAGTTTAGAAGTGGGTGCTATCTCTCTCTGTTAAAAAAACAAATGTAAAAACAAGGCTAGTCTAAGCAGCATGCATACAATCTAGCTAAGAAAAATATGAGGAAATATCTTAGTGGCCACGTTATTATCCATAGGTCATGGAAGCCTAAGCAGGCAGGAACTTCGTTCCCAGGAGTTACCTTGCATTAGCCAGGTACATCACGTGGTGTAAAACTACGTATGAGGAATCGTGACTGAAAATGACCAACTGAGTGCACTTGAGACGATGGGTGATCTGTGCTTGCAGATGGATTTGTTTGTGCAGGTTGTGGAAAAATTCAGTGTCACCTGCTCCATCAATGTCATTTTCTACTAGAGCCAAACCTGAATGTTTAGAGCAGCTAGATGGTCCTGCAAGTAACAATCCACAAAATACATATTTCTTAAAAAATAATCTCACTGAGCATTGCCAGCCAAACAGGCCTAGATCACTTGATGGATACTCACAGCAGGACACAGGCCAGTGGTTCAATTAACCCCGTAACAGATTAAGGAAGTCATAAACATTAATATTAAAAGGCTAGCCAGGACATAGATAAAGAGAAAGAACCCTTGGTTCATTGATCATAAGGAAAGAATCTTTCAGGAAGAGAAGTGCTTCTTGGCTCCACTCTTATCACGTAAAATCAGTTTAGTAGAAGGATGCTTTTATTCCCAAGAGGAAAGTCTCTGGGCTCAGCAGGGAGCCAGACTCCAAGTTTCTATGTAATTCATACAACTGAAACAGAAAAATCTTAACAAATAGACTATAATAAGCAAATAAACAAAAAATAAAATAGAGCACATCTGGCTGATACATTTAAACATTTATTTTAAAAGCACATAGAACTTTTTTTTTTTTGAGCAATCCTCTCTTAGTGTTATTGTAAAGCTCCATGATAGATGTACTTTCTAAATACAAAAGATAATTCGAGGCCACCAAAGGACCTATTAAACAATGCTTCCTGTTATATAGTCTTTATTATCACCCATTTGCTTCATGACAGAAAGTGATTTTAAAAAAGATGCTGACCTTACTAGCTACTTGTGATTAAAAATGCATAGAAAATGTTGTCTATATCGATAAGATATTCCTTCTGTTTTGTTAAATTTTAAAATAAATATGTAGACAGTTCTTCAGCTAAGGAACAGAAAGCCAAGGAGTTTTGAGAAACAAATAGAAGCAAAACTCTCAAGTTGGAGAGGGCAGAGGAGTCTCCCCTTCCAAAACCCCAGCTTCTGAGAACATCGCACACTCCCCTAAACAGCAAAATAAAGGTCCTTGTGCTAGTAAAACCATGGTTTCGGGTTATATATCCATAAACAAAATTGAGGGTGATCGAGCCTGTGATATGATGGACTTTCGAACTTTATGCAGTCATATGGCTGTGACATTATTCAATAGAGCAGGGTTAAGATTAACTGCACCGAGTGCCAACTAAGGCACCAGTGACACCGCGCGCAGCTCCACTCCTCCCGCGGGACCTCGGTGAGCCCCGCCGCGCTGGGACACGTCGCTCGGGCTCCAGCGCCTCTCCCCTCATACCGGGGGCCTTTCTCACGTCACCGGCTGCGGTGAACACCCGCGAGGAGGCTCTGCGGGGGCTCTCGTGCATCCCCTGCTCCTGCAGCTCCCATCAGGCTGCTGCCGGCCTTTCCTCTGCTGCCTGCAACACACAGCGGCTTTAAATAAGCTGTGGGGGAAGCCAGATGCAGTGTAATAGGTTTGCTTGATTAAATCCACGGACATCTTTGTCAGGCCTAGGACTGCTGTGCTTTCAGTTTCCAGGAGGAAACATTTGAGGTGCGCCTTCAGATCGTCAGGGCAGAGCACGCACGTTCCCGTGACACAAGGCAGTGCTCCATCATCCAGCGCACAGGCAGGCTCCTCCTGGCAGCGGCACGCAGCTCCAGCTGTTATTTTAGGCTGCTCTCCGGCTGTCGCCCATTAATCAGCTTCTGGCAGTAAGAAAGCCAGTCTCCGAAGGGCCTTTTACCTTTGGCCTTTACGCGGGCAGCCGCAAGGATGCTGGGGCTATGGCGCTGGTGCCGCACGGGATCCTCAGCCTCGCGGAGAGCGCGGCCCGCGTTCCCCGGTGCGAGACAGCCCCACGAGGCTGGCCCGGGCAGCTGGGCTGGGGGCAGCCCCGCCGCGGTCTGGGCTCCGCACCCAGCAGGGCGTTCGCTCCCCGCTGTCCCGCTATCCCGCCCGGCCGGCGGCCGAGCCCGCGCCTGCCCGGCAGAGATACAGCAGGCCGGGGGCGCAGGAGGGTGTTTGCGGGAGGGATAACGTGCACCCGCTCCTCGAGACTGCTGCCCTTGGGGCCGGGAGAGGGAGGGGAGGAGGGAAAGAAACGGGCAAAAGAAGGATGTGAACTGGAATCACCTTCAGCCCTTCTCCCCATCTCTTCTTCTGGCCTGTATTTGGAGATATTAATATACATAAATCCTTAGACAATTAAATTCTTTCTAGTGACCTAGAAAGGAGGAATTTTTTCAAGAATATTACATTTCACTTAAAATTCTTTAAGACACTCAATTAAGGAGCCCAAGCTACCTTTTTTTCTACTTTGCTAATGCCCTCAAAACACGCGATGTGTTTCCTCATCTCGGTGCCCTTCCTCAGCACTCACTGATCGCCCTCTCCTCCTTCCCGAGGCGGGT
This sequence comes from Crypturellus undulatus, assembly GCA_013389825.1. NCBI lineage: Eukaryota > Metazoa > Chordata > Aves > Tinamiformes > Tinamidae > Crypturellus > Crypturellus undulatus. The sequence goes on from VWPW01023252.1 coordinate 1,145,836, forward strand.
ACGGAAGCCTCCTTTCTAAGGAGGCTTCCGTAAGGAGGGAATGTTTCTTGCCAAAAAAAAAAGTCATTCAATTTAAATATAAAAGTAACTTTTTTTTCTGCTAGATTAACTTCTCAAAACTAAATCTGCATTTTTGAATCACTGGTAGATTCTTAAACATCATAATTAAAGGCAGTAGCCCTGGAAAGAAGAAGAAGAAAAAAAAAAACACGGGAGTAGAGGGAATTAAAAAAACAGCAGGAAGCAGCACCCTGGGTATTCTTACTGTAGCAGTGAGAGGGGTTTTTAGTAAAGACAAGAAAACCAGTTTGCAAATACTGTGAAGGTGTTTTTATGTAGGAGAGTGGAAAATGATGCTCAAGGGCACTATGTCACCTGGAGGTGACTGTCAGCTGCAACACCTCTAGTGTATGAATGGAAGCCCCAAGTGGAGCTGGTAGAACAAAAAGGTGATGTTCTCCCCTGCGCTGCTGTGGGCCACAGCACGAGCTTGGGGTGGAAAGCAAAGGCCTGGCCTGGAGCAGGCCCCAGGGACAGGTTAGAGCTGTCTACAAGTGGTGACATTTTCACCTAGAAAGCAAAGTCGAAGGAGAGGGAANAATCTGCCTATTACCCCAGGGATCAAACTGTGGTTAAGCTCCCACATTGTACTCATGTGGAAACTGGAGGGCCAGTGTCCCTCAAGGGCTAGAAATACATGTGAGCATTGCATGAGGAGTTAAGATCCAGAAAAAGAGCTGAAGGAGTTTTCAGAGGATTCCTTCGTCTCTGCAGCTCTAGGTATAAGCTCTCACTACGCCTGATGGGGCAGCACTTACTGCTGAGTGATTGGCACTGGACTTTGAACAGCAAACCCACACCAGGTAGCAAGAGGTAAACTCGAGTTACTGCTTCTGCTGGGCACGTCCTCACCACAGTGCAACTGGCAGGGCTCGCAGGGAAGAGGGGGCTGCTTTCCCTCTCTTGGACTAAACCGGACTTGCCTCAGATTCAATGTTAGTTCCCTCATGCCACAAGAAAGCAGAGGAGACGTTTGCTCGTATAAATGAGTTGGGAGCTGACGATATCGTCTACATCCTCACTGAAACGCCAAGCCAGACAAGCATGGCCCAACCATCTTAGCCGTGCCAGCTAGCCCAGGTGTGGATCAGACTGGCCTGCGCGTAGACATGGAGGTGGCAGTGCCCAGGAAGGCGCCACCATTTGGTGAGTGGTGTAGCTGTCCTGTAGTCTGTCATTCCTAGAGAAGGTAACTGCATTCCGGCATATAACCCCGAGCCGCTCCCCGTCACTGCGCGCACCGCGGCAGCAGTGCCTAACTCCACGGTGCCTCAGGGCGGGCTGCCTCCGGCCCTGCCAGCCCGGCCCGAGCAGACACGCGGCCTTTCTGCAGGGCTGGAAAGATCACGCGAGGGATTTTCCACACCTGCTGCAGGCAATGCTGGCCTTCTCTTAAAGCTGTAGCCAAGAAATAACCTAAGGGAGAGCCAGGAGGGCTCCAGTAAGGCCTACACTTACGCGGGGTGTATCGCAACCCACTCCCTCTGCTGTCTCTCTTGTTTAGTACAGCCTGCATCAGAGTAAAAGCCTTTTTGGGTACTCCTAGCCTCATGACTGACTGCTTGTGATTGTCATGAGTAGTTAGTACGTCCCTCCGCATTAGCCAGAATGACTATTTTTAGTAGGCAAGAAAGCAGTAGGGAGGTAGAGATTTCAGCTGAGCCCACTCCAGCCTTCTGTTGCTCATAGATAGAAGCGCTTTTTGGTGTCTTCATTAGACCCATTTAGGTAACAAACGCTGTTTGCTTTTCTCTTTAGAAACACCTGTACCAACAGGTAATTCCCCTTGGAATACGCTGAAGTACTGTTTCACTCTGGAGTGGGGAACAGAAGGGATCACCTTGCCAAGTCATTTGTGGCAGTGCTGCAATGCACTATTAACAGGTTTTAATAGACATCCCTGGTGGTTAGCACCTTGCAAAAAAGCGGAGGAGCCTGCTAAGTTGCACTGAAAATTAGCAATAAGGAAGAGAACAGGTACAGTAATTTAGGAGTAGTTTGAAGATGAAGTACAATTTAGTTTGGCAAGAGCATGACCTGGTGCAGAGTAACACTTGCTGTTTTGCAGGAGCTGGGGGTAGCACCTCCTATCCNTATATCGTCAGCTCCCAACCCATTTATACAAACAAACCTCTCCTCTGCTTTCCTGTGGCACGAGGGAACTAACATTGAATCTGAGAGAAATCCGGTTTAGTCCAAGAGAGGGAAAGCAGCCCCCTCTTCCCTGCGAGCCCTGCCAGTTGCACTGTGGTGAGGACGTGCCCAGCAGAAGCAGTAACTCGAGTTTACCTCTTGCTACCTGGTGTGGGTTTGCTGTTCAAAGTCCAGTGCCAATCACTCAGCAGTAACTGCTGCCCCATCAGGCGTAGTGAGAGCTTATACCTAGAGCTGCAGAGACGAAGGAATCCTCTGAAAACTCCTTCAGCTCTTTNCAGGGTGCTGCTTCCTGCTGTTTTTTTAATTCCCTCTACTCCCGTGTTTTTTTTTCTTCTTCTTCTTTCCAGGGCTACTGCCTTTAATTATGATGTTTAAGAATCTACCAGTGATTCAAAAATACAGATTTAGTTTTGAGAAGTTAACCTAGCAGAAAAAAAAGTTACTTTTATATTTAAATTGAATGATTTTTTTTTTTTTTGGCAAGAAACATTCCCTGGCCCCTTTCAAAGGAGCTGGCTTGCAGTGCTCTCCCTAGATTCCCCCCTGGATTCCAAGCAGTCCATTTGCAAAGCTAATAATGCTATTAAAGAAATAATTACTTATTTGGCTAGTGAATATTCTACACAAGTCAAATCATTAATAGTTCAGTGAGTATCTTAGCAAAATCCAATGCAGTCCTGACAGTGACAGGAATTATTTTACAATTTTGTAGATGCTTAGCAATCTAGAAAGAACCAGTAATTTTACCACTATTTGTAGTTTATCGCTGCCAAAAGACACAACAAACCAGTCACAAGCAGCTGAAGACTACAGACCACAGCTATGAACATTTAACTGCTGCATTCCTCCCCCACGCCCCAACAGTTCTCCAGAAATAGCTTGAAGCATCTGCACGTCCTAGGCCGAATTCCTGTAGTAGGGACTTTTGTTAGCATTAGCACTTCCCATCCTGGGGGAAGAGCTCATCACACTGGTCTTATTTTCCCATCTACTCTCAGAGAAATCACTTTCAGTAGAGCTGGCTGTCAAAAGACACTGTCTGAAATAGTTGCACAGTGCTGCAGAAGTTCCAGATCAATAATCCAATATCCAGTCTGGATGACGAGCAGCAAGGAAGTCTTGCAGCTACATGGGTAATGGCCTCTTTAGAATCAACAAGTTTGCTGGAAAAAAGCGCTAGGACGCAGTGATGTAATTAAACACTTCCAAAGATTGGAAATGTTTTAATGCCATTTATTTAATTCAACAGAAGCATTTCTGTTCTGTATCAGCTTTCCCTAGAAGAACTTCAAAACCAAATCCAAAAGGAACCATTTGAGAAAGGCAATCCAAACTTGACTGTCCCCAAGTCCCGTCTAGTAAAAGCATGGGTTAGTGATAAGGGTGCTTCTCCTGCCTTTTACCACCCACCTCAAGCCCTGTGTTTGCAAGGATTGCAGATAACAGCAGGTACCTATCTTCTCAGCCTGTCAGAGCAGCAACCGAGGAAGTACAAGCTATTTTGCAAGGGGAGCCTTACTCAAAGTTCAAGCAACATTGCAACATATGCTGGGAAACAATCAGTTATTTTCTCTGGAAGTTTTCCCACCCTCCATTTACAACACACAAAACACATAATTGTTTCCTGTTGCCAAGCACACAACCTCCTGCCTCCAAAAATATCAGACCAAAGGCCACAGGTAAATACTCAGCAATCAGTATGCAGAACGTTATCACTTTTAATATAATTGTTCTTTTATTTATGTAATTATTTTTTTCTCCTTTGGGGAGGGAGAAGAGGTATATTGCCAAATCCATCTTCCTTTAGCTTAAAAAGTGATCCAAGTGCCACACTCAGACGTTACATATTCGAGATTCTTTCTCTAAATTACCAGGTTGCTCAAGAGTTTATGATTCTAAGCGAAGCACGTGAAAACTTTTCTAACATTTGAATGTTTGAAGCTTACCTGACTCATACTGAACTAAAGTCTTAAAACATACTTCAAAGTTGTATAATTGCACAACTCCAGGGTAGACAGCGCACTCGGAATTACTTGAATTTCTAAAGCAAGTTTCCGGTAGGATGTTTCACATTAGATAACTGAAATCCAAGAGGACATTTCACATTAGAAAACTGCAATCAGTAACTGTGCAAGTAGCAACAGACTGAGCACACGCACCTATTACCAGCTGCAGAAGTGCTCAAGTATCACAGGTTACCTTTGTTCGTTCCTGTTTGTAAACACAATTTTGCACTGACCGCTGATGTCTCGTGACAGCGGTCACCGCCGTGCCTGGCGATGGGAAGGTCACTGCAGCCGAAGCCAGGCTTGCAAAGCCGTCTTGCTGTACCTCACTCAGTGCTTACAAGGTGGAACACGCATTCTCTGTGTTTCTAACAACAAAAATGGTTGAGGGAGTTGCAAAAACAATTTACAGCAGGCAAGAGAGTCATGGACACACTCCATGCACCGGACAGTACACTTTTTCCACAGCAGTAAAACAGAAAAGAAATCCAAGGGAAAAGCAACACAAACCTGCATTATGCAGGTATACTTCTATGGTCACACCATCAACACAAAGATAGCAAACCATGTTCTCAAATGTAAAATAAAATCAAGCATTTGCCATCTTTTAAATATTTTATTTTAGTACTTTTAAATATGTTTTCATACAACAAAGATATAAAACAATATATTAATTCAATCTCAGTTTAGAATCAAAACAATATTTACTTATTTACAGTACTTGCTTTATACTTCACTGGCCTAACTTCCAGCCATTACATAACACTATTTTTTTTCAGTGGGAACAAAACTGAAGCAACTGCTCAGTGTGAAAAGTCATATTTCTACATCTCTATTAAGTTACATACTGAGTACAATACAGCTTGTGATTTCTCCCATTTGACGTATTTCTCATGTAAGAAAACTGAATTGAGAGACACCAGAACTGAGTTACAGTAAGCCTTGAACTACGCAGTCACTTGGCTAACAGGGCAGGTTACTGTGCTCCACATTTAACACCTTGACATCTTACACACCTATCACAAACTGGCTTTGAAAATGTGCGTGTCTAAGTTACATACGTTATATTCACTGCAACTTTAAGATACAAACAATAAGCACTGCAGGGAACTGCTATACGAGAAGGTCAGTGTTCACAATGTTATAGTGTTTGAAAGGTTGTAAGGGGTTGAGGGGTGTTTTTCTTAAAATGATGAGCAAGACACCTCTAGGTTCACCGCAAAGAACTTTTCCCCTACCACCCCAGAAATACTGTTTCAACTGGAATAGCAACATTATCAACTATGCATCAGAACTAGTAATCTGTATGGATCACCAGCAGTCTACCAATTAACTCCCGAGTCAAGAAGTCTTACACTTACAACCAGCACAGTGTGTGCTAGCTCAGTAGCAGGACCTTTGTCAAATAACGCCCCCATCACAAGAGTATGACAGTTTTGTAGTTACAAATAATTCTAGATTATTCTAAACAAAAAACATCCTCCAAGGACTCCAGCAGACTTTGCCCCACCTTCAGTGGAAATTATATGGACAGAAATTCATTGTAGTCATTATTGGTTATTCTTCTGATGTTACACTTTAAGTCCACAAAACCCACATTTATTTATCTGGTATTTCTTCAGATAGGTATTCAATGATTCAGTGCTCACAAACTTCAGCAAACGTTAAAAAGTACATAAAAAACTAAGGGGCTAAACAGAAACAAACAAGTGTAACATTGAAGTGTGTAAGCACTGCTGAAAAAAGAAACTAAAGAAAGAGAGATACCAACTGCTGCCAGATTCTTGTGTTGATCTTGGGAGTTCTGTCCTCCCGTCTTTCCCTCAGATACTCCTTCTGTCATTGCTAGAGATACCACACAGCGCTGGCCATACAGAAAGGAAAAAAAGAATACAGAAACCTGTAGTGTTAGCTTTGCTGAAGACCTTTAATATTGCTAAATACCATTTTATTTGTTGTTTGAATCTGATGTAGGTTTTCTTTTTCCCCCCTCCTCTTCAATTAATTTCACTGATTTCTACTTCTTAAAACAACTGTCAAGATTTTTATTTCACTTTGATGAATTTTCCTTAAACAAAGTTTTTTTTCTTTTTTTTAGAAGGGGTGTGGGAGGGTGGGAAGGTGCTCAGAACATGTTTATGTAGTAAGGAATTGTCCTGGAACATGCTTTCTTTATAACAAGTAAAATCAGGGTAAATTGAAAAGAAAACGGCATTATCTATTCCTGTGACAGTACCAGTATACTATGCAGAGCATGCACTTGCACTAATCCAAATGGCTTGGCTTAACCCTCACCAAAGTTAGTAATTAGTGATTTGGTTAAGCATATGGTTTGCTTCATCAGAAGCAGTAAACTTACAGGATTCACGCATCTATCACCTTCTTATCACCTATGGGTGCATGTCCACACACATACTCCAAGTATAAGCAGAACTGACAGCAATAAAGAACAGTTTAGGACTACTGCAAAGTTCCAAGTATTGCTGGATTAGCCAAATTACCAAGAAAAAGCATATAAAGCATGACCTTCTCTTTTGTATACCCAGAGTTATTCAATGTCAGACTTTTCTACTTGATGGTACCTGACTCACCTTCTCGCTGGTTACCTGCACTGGGTAAAACAGCGAGGACCTTCCTTCCCTTCTCTGCACTTGATGCATGCACTTGCCCAGCGAGCAAGACGTGACGTGTGAGACAGCAGCAAGGGCCAAAGAGAGGGCAAAGGGACATGCAGGAACATGGAAGGGAGAGGGGCTGAGCCCAGACACGCTCAGCATCATCTCCAGGGCCAACCAACGCTTCGCTGCCTTCGCTCCGAAGCAGAGGCAGTCAAGCCCTTTCAAAGCAGCAACTCTTCAAAAAGGAGGCACCAAGTTTTAAGCGTGTCAGTCACTTGAAGCTTGTTTCTATCTAACTATCAGTAAAGCTTAATCTACCAACTTTAAGGACTGACCTGTGCTATTTTGCAAGCGAGATCAAATTTTCTGTCTTGTAACAATTTTAAGGTTTCCACTTTCGTGCTTCCAGACAGATTAAAATTAACTTCTAAAACAGAAAACAATTCCCTGACAATATTTTAACCCAATCCAGTTCTCTCAAAACCAACATTGATACAGCATTATCTTGGATACAGATATATAGCATCAATGGAACCAGCACAAAAGGAACAAGCTTCTTCAAAAAAAACACTAACAGGCAGTGCTGACTTATCACACTGATTTACTTAATAGAATTTGAGAAAAGAAATCCAGACAGGCCTTATGTTTCAAAGTATTTCAACTTAATAAAAAACTAGTATTGAAATGATACCTTCATGTAAACATTATTACACTGGGCTATACTTTAAAACTGTGCTGTGTGTCTAAGTTTCAAAATAACTTTCCAATGCAGACATAGGTGTGTCAGTTGACATGGTTCTTTTCAGAATCAACAGCTTTGCAAGTTTAACTGCATACCTTTCTCCTGTTACAACTCGGAACACAGCCCTGCACATCATGAAAACAGACCGTTTAGGAGTATAAAACAGCATTCCTAGCTGTATATGCATTGCAAAGGCAAATATAAATTAGTAAGTAAAACTCTTATATCAAGACTCAAGAGGAATGTTCAAAATGCCTTTCCTAAATCAGAAAGGTAAGGACAGAAAAATGAGCAAGTCTTTCACAATATATTCTCTTTTTTGTTGCTGTTAGATATAAGCATACTCCCCCAGTTTGGATGGAAGGAGCCACGAGGCTACGGTGGATTGAACAATACATTATTACACTCGCAATTTTGCTAAAAATAGGAATGTTACAAATACAAAAGTCTGCAGAGTTGTACAACGTGTGTGTGCTGAATGCACTTGGTACAGATAATACTTTAAGATGCACAATTCCTCTGTGAACCAGGAGCTAAATTAAGTTACAAAAGTAACGTATTCTGAAGAGAGGAAGACTGTTAAGTTATTATTTCTAGTACAAACCAGATTTATAAAAGGAACACAGTAGTAGACCACAGTGGATTACAAACGTTCAAATACAAAACTGTCTTGCAAGATTCCACCAAAGGGATTGCTTTTCATGCAAATATATGTACATTATGGCCATAAGCTAGTCTGCACCAAGCTAGACAAGTTTTATACAGCTTTCCGAAGCTGACTTACACTACCTTCCACACGTATCACCTCTTCTGAAACTGCAGTAATTCATTAAAAGGGCTGCATATTTTGAGCAAGCTGCAACTTTTACCTGTCTGGATAAAGCTCCTTGCCACAAACAAAAACAAATCTCTTCCATCAATGGCACTATTTTCTTCTTACAAACCACTGCATTAGAAGTCACCAGCTGTGCAACCCCTGCTTACACAGTGCAGCCTCAAAGCAATTTTTTAACTAGAACTCAGTTGCTTTACGGTACTTTATCTTTCAGTGTAGTAAATGAACAACTTGATTTAAAAACTAGTTTTTTTTCATACTTGCTGTAAGAACAATAGTGTACAGGTATACAAATATATTGTGTTCATATATCTAGAGATATTCACCATATTGATAACACCAGAGTGATTAGACATACTTTAAAACAAAAAGATCAATATGAGCACTATCTCCAGAACTCACTAATACACTTTTCTTGAAAGAGTTATTACATGCATTTTTCCCATTCATTTACATGAAGATAACTGTTATGTTTTGTCAATGTTAAAGAGCTGCTCATAAAAGGCATGCATGTCTGGATATGAAGCAATTAAAACCACACAGAAAAGCTACTCTGTGGCTTTAAAAGCATAAAGCTAACTTGACTTTCAGTGGATGCAGTATTTATTTCCAACTCATTTATTGAAACGTAAAGGGGAGACTGGTAAGTGCTAGAACAACTGTATAGACAAGACTTGACTAAACAAACTCTCTTAAAAACAAAAAAAAAACAAACAAATAAAAAAAAACACAGAACACATCATCACTGTGCACCAACAAGGCAGACTCATTTTTGGCATCCTGTATGCAGACCACTTATATTCTCAACTATACTTTTAAGACTTGCTACTTAACAGTTGAGGGATCCTTTCAGCAAGGAACACCTGCTCACCTCCTTATGAGGCAATACTCCTCCATCTTTGACCTTACACTTCATTTCAGTTCAAAAATTAAACTATTTATAACTTTTAAAAGAAAGTCAATGTAAAGTACTAAGTCGGTATATGTAAAGGCTGACATGTCAGATAACAGAGAATATCTGGACATATAAAGGACAGGCTATACTTAGTACAAGCACATATTTGAGGTTAAAGTTACTTAAACTTTCACACAAAGTTACTTAAACTTTCACACAGAACCTTCATAACGGTAACAGTCTTCTGATTCATATTCATGATTCAGTGATTGCCTTGACCCATCCCTGCCTTGTTTTCTGTTTAGGCAAAAACAAAACACATCCCCGTGAAGTATGGGTAGCCCATTCTATGACCAAGAATCACAAAAAAAGAGACAAGGAGGAGGAGACCACGCAGTGATGTTATTTTATATCCCCCCAGCTAGTCTTGTAGGGTCTTAGTCATAATTCTTCATGAAAAGTCTGAATTAACCCATACACTCTTCAGCCAATCAATCTTTTCATTATTGTAGGTTTTGAAAAGGGCCAGCAATACTCATTGGGAACAGTACCATTAACATTGCATTCAAAAAATGAAAACATAGGAAACCAGATCCTTGCTCTCCTACTCTGTTGATATGCTCTGGTATTAGCCAAGGTATGATAATACAGGAAGAGTCTTGTAGTGATGTAAAAGGCAATGAAGACATCTATAGAATAATGTTCGTGCGCGGCCAAAATGAAGAAGATTCCAAAGAGATTCAGGACCCAGGACAAAGTATGCAAGAAGTTCCAGCTCCTTGGTGTATCTAGGAGAAAAAAAAAGTGACTAACTGAACCATCCCCAAAACATAAGTTATTACTAAACCCATTCCTAGCCAACAAAAGTTTCCAGACAGGTTTTTAATCCACCTTTAAAGCTGCACCCCATGCCTTTGGTAGATGGCAAGCAGTATATGCTCTTAGTACATAAGGATATTTAAGTACTGAGACTCTGTACTTACATTCTGTGACAAAGAAGTTGAGCATGGTCAGGACAACAGTATGGCCACTGAACATATAATCTCCACATGTATGTACTCCAGTCAGAGTCATTCCGAAGCCGCTCCATATTGCAAATGCCCGCTGGAGTTTTGCCCAAACATTGCCATACAACTAAATGACAAGGAAAGACAATGACATTATTATTTCGGTTGTTTTATTTTATTTATTTTCAACAGAATTATACCATAGGCGATTGAACATTAGCTTTCCAATAGTATGCATATCTATTATTATCTTTTTTTGCTTTTATTAAAATACAGGTTAGAATATTGATTTTTCTGAAGCACAGCAAATCACACTAGTAAATATAATTGTGTCTCTGATGAATCCTGGAAATTAAAGCATGTATTTTATTGCCAGTGACTTACATACAGAGTTTTCCACCAGCTTCTTGGAATTCTGCCTCCAAATGCATCATTGTCAAGCTTACAGTATTAATCCAAAACATGTATCGATTACAAGTTAGGCTAAAAATATGAATTCTCATATCTCATACCTCTTAGAAGGGGTGAAGCCTTGCAGTCATCAAGACAATTACTCCATAGGCAACCATTTCTCATTAAATCAGTGCCCTAAGTTCACATTTCTTTGATGTATTCTCTCCAGTTCATATTGTGAAATATCCTGCATGCCTCCTTTTACCTTCATTAAATAACTCCTCCTCTCCAAAGTGAAAAATGCCTCCAAGATCCTTAAGAAGGCGGGAATTTATGGGGTGGGCAGATGGAGACATGCTGCCCTTAACACACATCTAACAAACATGATGGTCACAAGAACATTAACCATAGATTAAACTAAATACAATAGGCAACAATTTTAAAGTACTTTTGTTTTTTACCTTTCCAGTACACTGCAGGTGCTGGCCTGGCACAGAGAGTGAGGTAACGAACATTGTAATGCAACGTAGCAAGAATACTGTCCCCATGAGGCTGCACAGTCTCCGCAGAAGTATAGATCTGGGAAAGTACAGAGGAACTCACAGCAAGAATCCTAACATATTGTATTATTACATGAATTAAGTTATAAAAAGAGCTCCCCCTGTCAGCTCGCTCAGTAGTGCTCCCCAAGCTTCACCACAAGTTTGTTTATTTTTAATTGGTCTTATGAAGGTACAGTGCCACATTACAGGTAAGACAACATAAGCTCACTGCCACAAGAAGGGATGGCCCCCATTCCTCTAAAATTACATTTTTACTAGCTTTGACACTTGTACGTTCCGTTAAAGAGCTGATAAAACTTGATAATTTAGAAAAAAAAAAGACTAATTTAAAACATGCACACACCAAGACTTTTCCCTTCAGTGGCAGCAAGCCACTAGGTTGCCTCAGTCATGCAGTGGTATTTCATTCTTGTAGAACTTCTTTATACACAAAATTGTTACATTATGAAAATACATACACCTCCCTGAAAATACACAGGTTCTGAAGGAAACTGCAAATAGAATCAGTAAAAAAGTACATTCAGATCACTCCTTCCTAAGGTTCACAAGTCAACATTATTAATTACATCCTCCCTAATGGATTTTAGGAGAGGCATTGGAGGTTTATCAGCAGTTCCAACTGAAAGCAAATTCTTAAAGACATGTAAATTCTAGTAACAGTCAGGTCTCTGAATGAGGGAGCCAGTTACCTGGAATCTACATGGAGACCATACCTGTGCTTGTGAAGGAGAAGAACTAACAGCCAAATATAGCAAAGAATTACACCACACACTTCCGTCATGGCAAAAGCCCAGGGTATCCTAGGGACGCTAAAACAAGGATAAAGATGAATCAAGAAAATTAACTTTTTTTTAAGTCTCAATATTTAGAATGCAGGCATTTAATTTTATAAGCTCTAAATACAGAACTAACCTGCATTACTCTGAAAACAGTTTAAATTACAAACAAAAACAGATAAAACAAGAACTGTTAGCCTGATTTATTTAAACATGATTTATATTCATTTTTAATTGCCTTATCTCTTTCTGATAATGTATTTTCAGCAGATATACATGGAATTCACGGAGTCAGATAAAATCTCTAGAGTCTCCAATACTTCACACGCGTGAATTCCTACCAAGACGCGAATCTCCACCCATCAGTTTCCAGCGAGTTTTTCCATTCCGACACATTAACTTGCATCATGTCTATTATGCTGCACTTGCAAGAATGCCATGTCAACACAATTAGTGAAATGCTACGGACTTTAAATCAATCAATATATCTAATGAAATAGGACTGCACAGAAGGTGTAAGTGCAGTATTAGGAAAGAGAATAACTTTCAAAGTTACCTTTCAGTGTATGCAAACCTTTTAGCCCCACTTGTCAAAATAATTAATATCTTAAACACATATGGCACTAGTAGCAGTTCTACCCTTCAACTCCACTGAAATACAGCCCAAGAGGTTTCAGTGAAGTTTGCCCCTCAATTCTGTGCTCCCCTTGACACATGGCGAGCACAGAGTGCTGCTCCTCCGCAAGCTCCGCACTATCCTGGCACTGCTTTCCAGGCTGCTGCTCGCAGGCCTCATCCACCCTCCTGGCCACTGAACAAGCGATAGACGGAGGGAGTTCCAGGCTCCCTCCTGCATTCTCCGCTGCTCAGTGCAGGCAGCCCTTGCCAAGCCATACCTACATTTGTTGTGTATTTTGAACACTTATTCAAAAGATTAGCCTACAGGCTTCACTAAAACAATTAAGGAAAATAGGCAATATTGGCAGGAAGAAGACAACCACAAGACTCAACTCTTAAACAGTTAATACCTAGAGAGTTTAAGGTGGTAAGATGAAGCTCTGTATGCTAATCAAAACACTTCAGTATCCTCTGACAACTCAGATGGCAATTTCTCCAGAAGATGCTCTTCCTTCCTTTCTAATTTCCTAAGTGAATAAACAACTTCAGATAGGGCAAACGAGAATGAAGCTTGGTTCTAGGCCCAAAAGTTCATTTTCAGCTTTTATCAGCAGGAGAGTTATCTATGAAGTGTAGGACTGTTCAAAGGCACAGGTCCTGCTTTCTTCCTTTATTTTAACTTTTCTTAGAGACAATTATGTAACTGGTTTCAAAAGAACAAAATGGTGTCTGCTTAAACACTTCAAAAATCTAATTCTTAGTTCTGCAATGATAAAAGACTACAAGATACATACAGGAATAAGCTAACTTTTAAAGTCTCAAGCGTTATGCAAAACTCTCAAGAAAAGTAAAAGCTCTTCAACTCACTGAAAAGATTGACTTAGCAGCAGAGCAACCACCCTTTGCTTATTAACACTGCATGCTCAACATCTTAAGCAGATTCCTTGCAAAAAATAGATACTAGAATGAGGGGATGGAAGAATTTATTTATTATACTGCAGTACTACTTACTGCTAGTAGTTAGTGAAAGCTGTATGGGTAAATATAAATTGGGTAGAACAGCTCACCTTTCCCCTGCTAAGACTAAAGCATTGTTTCTAACTGAAGTACTTTTCAATCTTAACAGTAGGGTCTAATACACTCAAATTATTATTTGGCAGAAGTATCTTCAGGAGCACATGAAGTTTTTTTTAACAACAACAACAAAAAAGAACAGTCAATCTGTGCTTTAGCCATCAATTTATTAGTTTATTTTAGGTTTCTTACCTGTCTAGAAATATGTCTGGTAGAGGTGGATATGTTTGCATGTCGGGTACTCTCTCGTGTACTATAACCATCACAAAGGAGGTAAAGCCAAACACGATGAAGACATACACGCAACTCAAAACCGTCTTCCAGTACTCTGGGTCCAGCCTGCGAGCAGAGTGCTTGTTTTTTCCGTTTGTGTATTGGTACTGGTCACCATTCAAGTCAGTAATTGGTCCATCATAGTCCCGAGGAACTTCACCGTTACAAAACCAATCTGAACCTTGAAGGGAACCAACATTAGGGCACACGGGGCTAAGGTGACTATCACTGCTGTAACCCAGCTCTTCTAGGACATCAATATGTTGCTTTTGCAGTTTGCGTATGGACAACATCAGCCTTTTGATATCTCCCAGGACTTTGATTTCTAAAGGAGGGGATCGTAAGTCATATTCAGTGAGTGTCAGTAACGTAATTCCATCCAGCCTGTGTCTATTGCACAAAATATCCACGTATTCACAGAAGCCTTCTTCTTTCAGCCACTTGGCCACGTTCTTGGTAGTCCAACGTCGAATGCAGAGCTGACTAGTGCCTGCCATCATCCTTCTGCGTTAGTCAACAAAACTGACCTGCACAAATTGGAGGAAAGACAAGACCTAATGCTTAGTAAATGTGACTTAAATGCCAGTGTACCTTGTGCACTTCTAGATGCTTAATTAGCCAAAGAACTTTTACACAAGGGTGAGCTTTAAAAAGGAAATAAAATAATAATACTGTAAGATGAAAAAAAGATATTAAACAAAACTAAATTCACCTAATTCATGCCTAAGTAGAAATAGAAATTTAAAGTCCCCCAGAAAATTATTTCCTAGGCACATCCAGTCTAGTTTTAGTCATTTTTAAGTTTAATTATACCAGACAATAAAAAAAAATCCTGTTTTTCTTAACGCTTAAGCATTATTTTTTTCTACTATTTGCAATTCCCCAACTAAGCAAAAACAGGTAGCCAGGAACATATAAAAACCAGACTAAGACTAAAATAGTACCCTACATGTCTGAGGCATTCCAGTGTTTCAAAATATATCCTGAAGCTTTATGGCTTGAATCTCCTAGCAAACATAAGGTAAGATATCTACAACAATTCAGTGCATGCTAATGGTGCATACATCATACTTCAATTTATGTTTACTTTAAAGGAAACATAAATTGATGTTTCTTATACTGTAAATTATTTAATATATTCACCTTTTAAATAACATAACTGGAAATAGAGCATTAGTTCTAATTCCAAACCTATCTGCAATGTGGTAACAGATACCGTAACAGCACACCAAGGGGAGAAGAAGACAGAAAAAAAAGTGTATTCTCTATGAAGAGATTTTCTCAGTAACTGTTTACTTGACTTGTGCAACAACTCATTCTCTACTTGGATCACAAAGCTATTAGAAAAAGAAGGTACTGCTGATCATTACTTACAAATTCAATGTTATAACTGACTGATTTTGTACTATATCTTGTTTCATCTTAAGCAAAGTTAAAAAGTTTTACTGAAAGTTAAGAACAAAACAAAACCCAATCAAACAAAACAACCACGAACCCTTGAGCCCGCCATCGAGACTTCTGGCTTTTCATACTCAAAAATACAGAAGAAAAGCAATAAGGACAGAATTTAGCCATAGCATTGCATACCGAGCAACAGCGTAATCACTGCAAGCTTCCTAGAAGCAGTGTTTAAAGACCACCACACGTTCACTCAACTTACGGATTTGTCTTCTAAGCAAAGCCACTTCCAAGAATCAAGGCAGGAAACTCTCCTTAATTTACAAGAGTTCTGGTTATGTGTTACAAGTCAAGAATCCTAACGCCCACTTAGTGTTTATCTAGCATTCCAAGAATAAAACACATCTCCTATATTACATGCAGTAAAAGTGACCTTTTAACACTGAGTAAGCATAGTCCAAAACGTCAAAGGTTATTCATGGAAGGGCTGGATCTGGGAGAAAGTCCACATCATTTAGGATGCATCCGATAGGACCTGCTCCTATTTTTAAATGCTGGCAAAGAAAAAAAAAAAGTTGAACAATTGAAAGAAAGCGCTCAACAAGAGTAGCAAGCTCTTATACAACACACAAATGTAAACAGCTCTCACCTAAGTTCAGGTCTTGCAACAATCCAATTTCTTTAAACTTGGAAGCTGCATTCTTCTTCAGATTACTCATTTAGAACCACTTTTGTAGTTTACAGAGTGAAAAACACTTTTCCTGAAAGACACATTTTCCAAATGCTGTGGTCCTCTGGAACACAACACAGATCTCTGAGCCCAACTAGCAGATGTTCATTTGTGAAGCCTAAGAAAATTGCCAGCTTTCCGGCCAGGAGCAGGAATATTCTATATCCAGAATAATCTTGCCGTTTAGTAATTTCTCCACCCCAGTATTTGAACTTGACAGATTTATGCTTTTATCATTATAAGTGTGCAATGCAAGATTGATCAAAGAAACAGAAGAGACCAAGTTGCCTAAATAATTGTACTTGTCTTTTAACTGAAAATAGCAGTAAAAACTACTTTTTTTTGCCTCCTACATTCCTGGCTTTATCTCTGAAACCAAGTAATGGAACACACGAGTAGCACGGAGCAAGCAGAAACTTGGGTGCCAGAGGGTAGAAGATACCTTTTTTTGCCAACATCAGCAATGCCTGCAGCCAAACAGTTACAGCCTTCCCATGGTATTAAATTTAGTCAGTTCATCAGTCGTGCCTATCATGCGCTCCATTTCCCTTTTTCCTTTCCCAGCCTTTCTATTAGCAGCATGAACACAACTGAGTAGAACCTGTGTGAGTGCAGGCACGTATGCATGCATCTAAAGAAATCTGACATGATAAGCCAAGCATACTTCTAGATTTTGGCTGAGGCATTTTAAAAGATAAGGTGTCCGCCAGAGGCACAGTATGCTCCAGCTGTGAGTTCAGTATATTTCCTGAATGCTTATTTAAAGTATGGAAAATTAATCTCTCAAAATGATTATCCGTAATTTTTATCATGTTTTCCACTACTAAATCACTGCGAGCCACCCATTAAGCAGCTCCGTGTTTATAACTTCCCACACATCCAGGCTTTGTGTCGCTATTCC
This sequence comes from Crypturellus undulatus, assembly GCA_013389825.1. Taxonomy (NCBI): domain Eukaryota; kingdom Metazoa; phylum Chordata; class Aves; order Tinamiformes; family Tinamidae; genus Crypturellus; species Crypturellus undulatus. The sequence continues at coordinate 1,162,882 of VWPW01023252.1, forward strand.
GAGCTAAAAATGGGGAAATTCAGGTACGGTTATTGCTAGTGCAGCCAGGAGAAAGTAGCATTAACAGATAAACATTTGGCTGAGATGCTGTTAGGCTAGAACCAAAGCTAAGGGTTAAATAGAGCTCCAGTTACACCTGAAGCACAGCACAAAACACCAACTGAATCAGTTCACTCCAGATGTACCCACAAAATCCCAGCAGCATCATTACTGCCCCACGATCCGGCCACGTGTGCTGCGGAGGCAAAGCCTGCAAGCTCTCTTTTCTGACACACCTCATGATTCCTTTTCCTAATAGCTTTAAAACTTGTCATCCTTTAGTGGAATTTTAGGAAGGACAATGAAGAACTATCAGATCTCAAGGGATTTAGCCTACATTTCTGCACAGAAGGTTTCAAGAGGAAGCACAGGCAAGTCCAGCTAACCCCTTCCTTTACTGTGTCAGCTGGCCTATGAGCAAAACACCACACACACCCTTCAGGTGAAAAGCTTTTCTGTGCAAAGTCTGTTGTTCCCAGTGCTGACACGACCCAGGCTTGAGTACTTGTCTCTCATGCATAAAAAGCCACCAACAATCAAGTATGCTGAGTCAACTCGCAGCAGGAATGCTACTGTCACATACCCATTTAGAAATGCTGTGCTGGAAAAAGAACACACAGCGCTGCCTTGTTATGCACAGAAAGGCTCAGATTCTCTGTCAACCGGCATTAGAGGCAGTCACTTGCTCCCGAACTCCTGAAGTTCTTTGGTGCTTATTTAAGCAAATAGAGTCATAGGTTTCATTTCAATACATTAATGCAGTGATTTGATCCTTAACTAAATGCCACTATACACATCTGTCTTCTAAGGTATTTTGTATACAAAAGGAAAAAAAAAACTTGCATAATGTGATTTTTGAAGTTATTTTTAAAAACAATAGCTACTCCTCTACGTACGACTGATGGAGCACAGCACAGAAGTCACAGAAATTACAGAAATTAATTACAGAATTACAGAAATGTTTTCCTGAAGCAAGCTTGCAATAACTTCAAATACAGAGCGAGTCCCACAGAAGTTGCATTCTGTTTTTCTCAGGGACTTTGTGATCAGAGTTGCTTCATAAAACATTTTTAGTAAATGACATTATCGGTAGTATTTTAATTGTACCCAAAGGTCTTGGTATTTTATTCAAAGGCAAGATAAGAAAAGATAACATTACTTTTTAGGGTGCTGCACTGTGAAAACTAAAGTTATACTTAAAATTCCTAGATTAGCTCACAGGCTTAGAAGAATCTTTTTGTCGGAAAGTAAAACTGGCAGCAGGTATTACAGAAAATCCCGAGGTTAAACATAATTGCCTCAAGAACCACTAAAGCGCAGCTGCGTCTTGCGGCAAGCTGAGCAGTCCTCGGCTGCTGCCATCACGGGGGCAAACAGGTTCCACTCCACTCAAGTGACTGCTCTCAAGGGCTCCCCTCTAATCCAACAGCTAAGCAACAACACACTTCTCACCCCGCCACCATCCTCCAAGGTGCACAAGGGATCTTCAAACAACCAAACAAGAATGTCTCCACTCAAGCTATCTCTGAACACAACTCAAGAGTACTTCATTAATATTTGTACAAGACCTGTACAAGAACATTTCATATGCTAGAGGCAGTCAAATACCAAGTTTTTTTTTTTTCCTTCCTCCAACCTAAAGAAACACTGTAGTCACCTGGTAACAGCACATTTCCTGTTGCTAATCCAGCGCACCCCAGAGAAGCAATGTGGGTTCTCTTCTCTTTCACCTCCTCCTTTTGTTCCCCCCACCCCTCACGTTTAGATGAAAACACGGAGGAGACATGAAAGAATCCATATAATTAATATGATTATTGCATAATTATATATAATTAAAATCACTACTAGAGCAACATCAGAAGTGAAACTGTTTGTTCTTCCTCTCTATGGCCCCTTACAGTCTGCTTCCCAGCCCACTGAAAATCTAGGCGCCTTCACCTTTGATACATTAAATAAGAAAGGGACATCCTTTTAAAGAAAATACATGATTATCACTAAATACTTGCAGAGCAATATGGCTTGTGTATGTCGAGCAGCTTCGTGGTCTGCAACACTGTGCTCCATACAGAGCAAAGCAACAGTGTTGAACTGGACAGACTGCAACTTCCAAGCTAAACAGTGCTTTAAATTGTATACCAGGAAAAAGAAAGACACGAAGATTACGTTAATCAGCAAGCAGGATAACGCAGCGCTGTGGCTGCTGAGAGGCCCCTAGCGCAGGGCGAGCCCAGGGAACCGCTCACCGCCGGGCTCCAGGGAAGCCTCCCGAGGCCTGGCGGGCGCGGGGCGGCCCGGCGCGCGGCGGGACCCACGCTGCGAGGCCAGGGCACGC
>VWPW01023252.1:1165520-1191105 GCA_013389825.1 Crypturellus undulatus
GCGGCCGTTGGCGCGCGCCGCCGCCCGGAGGCGCCGCCTGAGGGGAGCGAGGGGCGGCGGGGGCAGCGAGCGTGTGGAGTGACCCCTGTCATCAGGCTGCCTGTGTGCGTGTGTGTGTATGTACATATATATGTGTGTGTATGTAGCACTAGCGTCGTCATGAAGATATCCCCGCCCTTTGCTTAAAGGCGTGCCTTTCGCAACCCCCTCTGAAACTGCTGTGTACCTCTCACAGAAACCCTCATGAAACGTTTTCCCTTTTAGATGCTCTTTTTTGCACTATTACTCTTCTCTGATGTCTGTAGGAAAAAAAAAAAAAAAAAAAAAACCTAAGACTAGGCAGGTGGCTGACCTTCACCCACAGTGATCCAAGCACGGCTGTGAGCAGCACCCAGGACTTAAAACAGCTTCTGCAAGGAGCTGTGGGTGCTCCCTAGCCTATAAATAATGCAAGGAGAGAGGAAAGATAAATCATAAAGAAATGAGTCCAGAAATAAATTTATTTTGTACATCTGCTGGCAGAGCCGGCAGCCCTTTGCAGCGGCATAATGGAGCGCGAGGCACACGCAGAACTAACGTTATCGATGATGCAGTTACAGGGAGCGCCAACACGAGCCTCCCGGGCTGCAGCTTTGGGGGAAGGAAGAAGTGTCGGAGCCAATGTAGCTCCATTAAATTAATGAAACTCGCCAAACGGGAGAATTCGACCTTGAATTCTCCCTCCACACAGAGAAAAAAGCAATCTTCTGCAATCCTTATGCATGTGTAAATACACTGAAAGAAAATCTACATTTCAAAATTCTTCACAACTCAATCAAGTTGTCAAGTCACTGAATAGTCTAGTGCAAATTTCCAAGATGGTTACAGTGCTTGTTTAGAATATATATTTAAATAGATGAAAAAATAGATGAAAATAGATGAAATAGATGAACAACAGATATACTGATTGAATATACAAACTGGAAGAACTTCTGCCTGTTATTGCATGTGCTGATCTTGGTTCAGAGATGCTTATCCCTATACAGCCTGTTCCATCTATCTTGATTTTTTACACCAAGTGTTACGCAGTTTTCCAAATGAGCTGCTAAGTTGGAGGGAATGCTGCTTTGCCCAGATTTACTAGCCTCTGCAAACAGTGTAGGAATTCAGAGCTGCTTCAGTCCTTGCAATGTTCTCCTCCTCGTCCTTCACATCCACCAGCTGAAAAACCTCACAAGACCAAATTCATCAGCGACAAGCTGTAAAACATATGGATGTGAATTTGAAAAGTAAACAAAATATCAAAGAGACCTGAAGATAAGATGGTAATAAAGCAGGCTGAAATGTTGAAGTAATTTAGCTTACTCCAGGTTCACATTCAGTGTGTAATCAAAATAACTAGTATTCACCTGGCAGGGAAAACAAAATTATAGCAGAGCAATGAAGATAAGTTAAAAAACTGTAATGCTTCTTTACTATGTGGATTCCTTGCTTTTCTACTTCATTTTTTTCCACACCAGCTGCCAGTAAATTAAACTCTTTGCACACTTCCAGATGCGAAGTTGATATAATTTGCAGTACATTGCCACTTCTATTTATATTTGTCTGGATGGAATCTTTGTAGTTTATGTGCCCCACAGTACCTCACAGTGCTAAGTCTGGAGGCTGCCATATCAATAGAGAAAGGATTCTGTGAATCAGTGTCTGCATTAAGAGCAATCTCACCCCAGTGATCCAGAGGGTGCCCTGCTCCCACATCTTTGAGAGATGGCAATTTGGCTGCATTTTCTGTAACTTGGAAAAAGTTCCATTTTGAAACTGAAGATTGCTTCAACCTGCTTGTATTTGCTGTTCCTCAAGAAGTCTACAAGTACCTTGTGCTTTATTTAACAGCATTTTCCAATAAACCTCTTTCCATCACTGTTAGTTCTGGAAGTTCATGGCACATGATAGGAATGCCTTGATGCAAGTTTGACAGGTGGTGCCAATGCTGACATGTGACTCAGTATTGAAGACAAATTATATCCTACAGGTATTTGAAAATCCACTACAGGCTGCCAAGAGAAAAAGTCTATAAAATGTGTAGTTACGCTGGATGCATCCTTAGACTCAAAACAATTTCATTGACTTAAACAATCTGATTGATTCACTGTTCTGATTGACATTTAATCATAACAAAAGAAAAATCATATTGAAATTTGCCAGCAGCTCTAGCTACAGTATATTATACTGCTATAGAAAATGAGATGTGTGAATGTATTTCTTTAATACTCTTTGTCATCAAATAATACTGTTTACATTCAGCGATTTGGAGCATCTCTCCCCCAAAATACTAATCAAATGCATGTGCGGGAAAAGGCTGCAGGTGGCCAGAGGGAGAACTGCTTAGCAAAACTCTATTCAGCAAAGAAGGCAGCAGGGCAAGGGTGATCCTCAGCTAGAGGTGAAGCTAATTGATCTAAAAAACATGCTTTGGGGGAAGGCTGTTCTCTCTCCCCCCCCGCCCTTTTAACAGACCAAGGTCTAGTTCGGTTAGAATGTTTTCTGTAATCTCTGTACTTGAATTGAAGTATACCGAGATCAGACCTGTGTCAACTTGCAAACATTCATTGTGTCTTCACGCCTCTGACACCCATTATTAGAGCAAAAGGAACTGAATAGAAAAACAACTAATCAAGTTGGTGAACCATAGCTTTACCTACATGACTTACAAGCATGGGACCAATTGGCAGTATTTTCAATGAAAGAGCTTCCCTTAATGCTCTGTCTTTGACCACAGCAGTTTTCACCTCCGGGGCAGCCCTGCCTGCGCCGTGGGTCGCTGATATGCTGTGCTGCAGGGGAGTGTGCGCTGCTGCTGCCTCTTACACTGCCAGCTAAGGAATGTTTGATTTAGATTATTGAACTGAGTATTGCCTACAAAGTAACCAGAAAGGCGTAGTTCAGAGATTAAAAGGATGACTGCTGTTGAGTGTTCCTGAATCAATCATGCTTTAACTCAGCTGAAACAGCAGCTATTTTAACATCGTACAGCACTGTACACAGGGCTTACCTTAATAAAACAGTTGGTAAAAACTCCCAGAAACCTGGAAAAAGACTAAACTAGGCAGTTTTCAGCTGTTCAATCAATTAATTTTCCTTATTTGTGTGCACAAATCAGTTACCTTTACAAGCCCTGTTCTACAAAGGAAGACCAAAACTGAAAAACAAGATATTAAGAACATATATCCAGTGTTTGAAGCATAACCATTTTACAGTGTTCTCCTATGCTGGCTCTGGACAACAGGCTGTCCCATTCCTAGCTGGGTCTGGGCAGCAGCCCGTGGCTCAAGGTGCCGTGGCAGGGCCTGCCTCTAAACAATTGTCCACAGTCTCCCATATTCCAGCTGCTGCGCCAGGATGTACATGGCTTTGGGAAACAACACTCCCTTTCCACACAGGAGACTCATAAACAGTTCCTTCTTTCTCTAAGTCTGGAGCATAATCTTAACAACTTTGCCCTCTTCATGAAAGTTCGAAACAAAGTCACTACTTTGCTTTCCTTGGGCCTGTTATTACTTGGGACACGTACTCGCTACTGCTGGGGCAGTCAGGGCACCTCAGTGGATGGAGGGGATGCGGCCCCTCGCTGGGAGCAGGGCTGCTGGGCAGCGCAATGCAGGAGCACGTGGGCAGCAGCAGCTGCTGCAGTCCGTCTCCCAAACCCACGGCGAGCGCTGGCCCTGCCCCAGCAAGCAAGTGAGCGGGGCCCCTTCGGGATCAGCAGCTCCCGGGAGCCGTTTCTTGCTCAGCATGTCTGGGCCAGAAGTGTCATGCCCGCAGGGCCCTGGAGGGGCTGGGACGGGCACAGGGGACGTGCCCTCTCTTAAAGAGATCGAGCAGCTCCTAAATACCAGGGGACCCTCTTGTAACCACGTTGATGAAGTATGGCCCAATCTCTTCTTAGGAGACCTGTAAGTAAAGCTTGCTGGAGCAACTAAAATTTAACACCTCAGGTGTACCTCTTGTCTCTTTCAGCTTCTTACTGTCCTTGCACTTCTACATATTAGTATGATTTATAGGTATGGCTGTAGGTAGCTCATTGTTTTGCCAATTGACATTTATGCTGCAGACAGCAATGACTCTGAGAGATTATGACTGAGTGGGTAGTTAATTGTTGTTAACCCTGCGAAACAACACGTCGGCCTACGGTCCAGCAAACAGCTCAGGAGATGCACTCGTGGGGTTTTCCCTGCTCTGTAAATCTCCCTGCAGTAATCTTCATCTGCTCATGTTTGTCTTTTCCATAGTGTAACAGCTCACAACAGATTCACTCTGTGGAAGATGGGCGTCACTCATGTTCTCAATGCTGCCCACGGCACAGCGTACAGCCAAGGAGGCCATGACTTTTATGGAGCAACCATTGATTATTATGGCGTGCGAGCCTACGACCGTCCCGACTTTGACATAAGCCAGTTCTTTTTCTCTGCATCGGAATTTATTCACAAGGCTTTGAACACACCAGGAGGTATGAAATGTGGCTGCTCACATGTTCACGTTAGCTGACAGCCTCCTGAAACAGGTCAATTCCACAAGCACAGTGGTGGACCGGTCAATACAAGTTTTCCTGCTAGTTGTTAGTCATCTGCACAGTGGGTGTCCAGAGGAGGGAGGCAGCTGTAACTAGATCTTGAAAGATTAAGGAAGACTTCAGGAAGTGGAAGGGATAAAAAGGGCAAAAAAAATGCAAGAGACAGACTGGAGTATAGAAGAAAGGAGACAGAACAGAGAGAAAAATATCTGTGAGAAAACACTGATTTCAAAAAAAAAAAAAAAAAAAAAAAAAAATAAAAAAAAAAAAAAAAAAAAAAAAAAAAAAAAAAAAAAAGAGAGAGAAGAAAAACATACATTTCAAATGAACACAGAACACAGCTGGAAAAAATAATTTTGAAAATTAGAGAAAGCCAAGTATTTATAAGGATTAGAGTAAAGGTGCTCAGAACCTGTGACGATTGTAAGGATGAACACACACGTTGTATCTGTTCACGCTAGGGCAGGGCTTGGTGCTTTAGATAGAGCACTTCCCCAAACAAGCCCCTGCACCCATCTTGCCCAGGAGACGCCAGCACTATCCTACCAGTGTAGCTCCCCGCCGTGCTGCCCTGAGGGCATCCCTGTTACCCCGCCGTGGCCCTTGCCCACCACACAGCTCGATTAATTCTGAGCAAGGGCAATGTCAGCAAAGAATTTCTTACCAGCGCTGTAGACAGCTCCATCATAACTGAAAAGCTGAAATAAGCTGATTTCCACCCTTGACACAGTGAGAGTGGTACTGAGTAATATGGGTGGATTCTCTGCTTGCATTTTGCTATATATTTTGATTATTTGTATGGTTTTGGCAGCCTTACCTAGTTTAGCTTTTTGTGCCCTCTGTATTTGTAGAACAAATACTGTAGAAAGGTGAATTATTGCAGAATAAAGACTCAAAAGTCCCGATTTCTGCAGTGCGCAGCCACGTGAAGAGGCTGGCACCCTGCACATGAACTTCCTCTGTCAATAGGGCCTGCAGGACTGGGCCCCTGAGGAGAGTATTTACCTTCACCCAGAAAGATTTTTATAGCATGTTACTCAAGAGACTGAACTTCTTGGCACTGGTGCAATAAAAAACTAATTAATCCATATTACATAAAAAGCAATCCTTAACATGAATAAACAGTCATTAGTAGAGCTATCTCGCTCTGTATTACAAGCTCAGGCTTTGAAAGGGAACTACAGTCATAGAAAACTGCCTTCTCATACAATGGCACTGGGCCAGTCATTTTCCTTGGTGGCTGATGTGCTTGTGCCCTCCTCTCAGGCCACATTTTAACATTCTTATTCACCTAATAAGCCCCTTCAGAATCAGTGTCTGATTTCCTTCTTGCTTAGAGCAACTTCATTGCTTCAATGAAGTTTTCTTTGATTTATCACTGTTTCTGAAATCAGGTCGTGACCTCATGATGCTTCTCACAGACATAAGTATAACTCAGATGAGTAAGTGTTGCAAATTGGGCTTAATTAGTAGTGATTTATATAATCTATAAGAAGGGTAAAAAAATAAATCATATTTGCTATGTTACTCAGCCCGAGCTAGAGAAGGCAGGAGGTCTGCCTTTCCTTTAAACTAAACTTCACCACAGCACTATATTTATAATTGCTTTTTTTTTTTTAACCAGCTAAAATTTTGGTACACTGTGCAGTTGGAGTAAGCAGATCCGCTTCCCTGGTCCTAGCATATCTCATGATAAATCACCACCTCTCCTTGGTTGAGGCCATAAAAACGGTGAAGGAACATCGATGGATATCACCCAATCGTGGCTTCCTGAAACACCTGCGGAATCTGGATATCCAGCTACGGCAAAAGAAGGACAGCTGAACCAGAGCTGCTAAAAACCCTTTAAAATATTGCTTCTGCGTTTCAGCCCTCCAAAGCATTGCACAAATACTGTTTTCTATGATCAATGCATGTTTAAAAATGAATAAAAATACATAACTGAAGAAAAAAAAGAGTCCTTAGGACTTTATGGGAGTTTATTCTAATAGCTCAGAGTTAGCTTACATGAATAGCTAGCCTTAACAGAGAAACTGATTTGAGAGTGTCACCAATTAATCAGTTACTTAAGCTAACATAACTTTTAATATAGAATCATCATTCAAAATTCGTCATATAATTCTGCCTGAAAATCAGCTTGTTACTTGCATCATGCCATGAACCACAGGGTAATGATCAAATCCATTTTCATTCTTTGCTACTTGTTTGATTTACTGATTAGCTGACCTTATAAACCTTTACTACCAGATTAAGTAAACACTTTTCTCTTTCCTTGCACGCTTTTCTCCTTATTCATTTACCTTTTAAGGACCAGGTATGATCATTTTCCCCTCTGCTGGAAAGATTTGCAAGCTTATTTGAAGATTTAAATGGTCTTGTACTTCCTTCCCAGGCCTCTGTCACCCTTAGTTCTTGGGGAGGCTGAGACATGGATCCTGATTTAGCTGATCACTTAGGGAGGAGAAATCCCTTCTTATTCGAATGTCCATGGGTGCTTTGCAGAATCAACTTATTTAAGACTATTCCTGATACCTATTTAAATGTCTGTTCAGATTTTCTTAAACCTTGCCAAAGAGCTCTACTAACAAGAGAAAGAGAAAACACCATAGCACAGAAAAATCAAAGGAAAAAAAAAAAAATCACATTTAAAACATGACAATGACAATGCTTGGACAATCCTTTTTACCTCACAAAGCAGCACAGAGGTGGAAGAAGAACTGGATTTCCTTTGAAGATCTCTATTAGAGTTAATAAGGATTTATAGAAGTTAACATTGCATCATAATTTATACCTCATTCACATTACAGCAGATTTCAGTCTTGAAGGCTTTTGAAGACATGGCACTAAAAAAATCTGAAATAGGTGTGAGTGGAATAATGCATCTTAATGGCTTTCAGCTGGGTAAAATTAGGCACATGTGAGGAAGATTAATGGGCCCTCCCATCAGGATAATGCTTTGCATGCCCCCGAACATCTGTCCCACACAGCCACAGCTGTGGAAGCTGCTCCTGCTGTAAATTAGTAGCTGCTCTCCTGGATGCTGCTCATCCTAGGAGAATATTGTTTCATGGGGTGAAGAGGAGGGGAATGCAGAGCAAAGCTGAGCCGATATGGCATCCACACCACCAGTGAAACAGTGGTGGTCTTGTACAACAAGACTTACTTGCCCCAGTGGGTGGAATAAATTAGTTAGAAACTCTTTTCAAGGACACTGGGAAATCACAGAAGTGTTTTTAATTGTGGTTAGTGTTGCCTATGTTCTTGCTTGCCTATATTACTTCTTTCTTCTTTATGAACAGTTTAACTTTCTTTGTTCAGGGAAAGGGGTTACAGTGAAAAAGCAGTAGAATTAGCTCATAACTTCTTAAAACAAAAAGTTTTGACTTGCCAGGAGCGAAGGAGGCCTTCTCATCACTCATGCACACCAGAGCTTCACTATTGTTCACTAAAAAAAATAGCACTAATAGTATTTCAAATATTGTTCTGGCAAATCAAATACAAAACCAGAAGAAAAATACTGCCTCACTAATGGCCCTTCATAATGCTCATGTCAACATGGTCCATATGACCTGGGAGACTGAAAGCACCAAATGTTAACATCTAAGTGAGGAGGGTCCCATTGTGAAAGATATTTCAGTACCTGAAGATGAGCTGAAGACAAGATGTGCTGACATATCCTCCCAGGACCCCATAGGAGCTGTCAGCGCTGGAACTCCAGCCTGACAGAGCCCATTGCCTTCTGTTTCCTCCGAAATGAGCAGGCACATGGACCTTCCTGCCCCAGGCTTGCCTTCTCACACAGGTTCCCCTCAACCTGCTATTCCTTTTCAGTTTTTTTAATGTGTCTAACTGAAGGATATGGTTGTCACCTAGATGCACTTAGCAAGTGGCTCTGGGGGCTAGTCCCAGCTCAACAGAGGCAGCAAGTGTGAGAGTTTGTGACCAACCATCCCCAGCCATGGCAGACAAATCTGTTTAAAGCAATCACAGAACCACTGTGTTAGTCTGGAGACAAGTAAAAATCCAATGCCAAATTACCTTATATTTCTTTCCCTGTACAGGTACCTAAGGGCTTCAAATGAAGTTGGCAGAAATCAGGTTCAAAACAAGGGAAGTGGTTTAGTTATGCTGTGAGACCCCTTGCCACAGGATACTCTTGAGGCTAAGAGCCTGCGAACACCCCTGGCGTAACCAAACAAGTTGATGGAACAAATATAAAATATATGGAAACTACATCCATATCTGGCAGCTCCTGCACTGCATCCATTTGGAAGCTGGGGGAGTACTGAGAATAAATATAATTTGGACTTGCGTGTGCATATTTCCCACAGTCATCCCTGGAGTGTTACAGCCAGGTACAGGACACCAGGGGAGAGGACCGTCAGTGAGGCCCCGGACAGCTGCTCTCACGGTGGTCTCAACTTGAATTTTGATCTTGCCCGTAGAATGAGATGTGCCCTGTTTCCTACTAGCTTGGGATACTTCTTATCAGAAAGGGGCCACACGTGGCATGTGGGACTGCATTGTGGTTGTACTGGCCGAAGGTCCTTCCCTGGGGAGCGCTCTATGCAGGCAGGCACAGTGATTGGGGAGTGATAAAAGGGTTCTGCCTAACACTTGCCTAGTGCAGAGTTTTGTGCTGTGGTGGCTGTTCCCATTCCAGCCAGGATGCGGCGAGGATCTAATCTGCCTTGGAGGCACATGCCGTATTTCGGGACAGCCACCTGCTGGGACACGTCAGCTGCAGCACAGCTCAGCAAAAACTGCCCTGGTGATCCTGCAGCAGCAAATTCCCTGTGGCCTGAGCAGCAACGGAGCCCCAAAGGGGCAGCGCCTGAGCATGGCCAGACCCCCTCGGCCCTGCAGTGCTTCGAGCCCGGCACTCCTTCTGCCCAGGAACTGCGGATATTTTGGACAGCTGCAAGGTGGGATTAATCCACATCATGTGGATGAGGAGTGATGTAATCCCTACATTGGCAATATACAAGTGCTATTTGAAGCTGAGCTGTTCTGAAGGGCTGGGGAATACAGTACTCAGTAACATTTACTGTCCAACTATTTTGTTTAGTTAGAGCTGTTAAAATTAGTTTTCTCAAAATAGCACAGAGGAAAGCAAAAGAAGCCTTCCGCTACAGAAGGAGTCTACTGAACAGAACAACATTAATTGAAAAGAGAATAAAAATTTCCTCATTATCTTGTATTACTTATTTTGTAATTAGTCACCAAACAGATTTTACAAATGCTGCAAACACTGAACATACGGAACAGGAGGCAGAATCACGATCATGAAGAGCCTGAAATTGAACTGTGATTGCTTTTTTTTAACTCAGGATTATTTTTAACCAAAATGTTAATTTTCAAATAAAAGGATATAGTAGCATTTGCTGTTTGCACCATGATCTTATTTTCAGTTGAAATTTCTGACATGCAGGCTCTGAATGAGCCTGGGCTGCAGTGTTTATAGCCCAGACGTGCCCAGACGATTGTTTCACTCTGGAACATGAGGAAGTGCAGAACCATCTACACTGAACAAGCTTGTTGTCCATTTTTATGCCAAAACAAGTTCTTTCCACCACTAGCAGATTGGAAATTGGCTGGACTATCTAGAAATTACAATTACGTTGTTTCCCAAATAAGAGAAGGAGGAGGAACTAATGATCCTTTGGCTAACTTCCCACTGATTACAGCTAACACAGGGAATTCTTTAGCTGTGACTATGCAAAGGCTAAAAACGAGCTAGATAGCTGTTATAAATAAAACGAAGATTTGCAAATGCAGACTACAAAGCAGATGTGAAACGACAGCGTGCAGACGAGGCCGGTGCCCAGCAGTCACTCACAGCACTGCAAGGCAGCCAGGGCCGTGGTTGTGGTGGTCTGGACCTACAGCTGAGCTCTAATATTCAGGTTAAATACAAAGATTGAAGACTGCAAACAGTCTTTAAATCCAGTAAAACTGGATTATTTTTAAGTACTAAAAAGGGATTTTTTTTATTCTGCCAACATAAATAAGACAAATATGAACAACACTTCAGAAAAAGGTTCCATGGGATCGTCTTGAGGTAGAAACAGAGAAGAATGTGAGGATTTGCATTTAAGCCTGACCTACAACACAGTGAAGTCAGTTGGTACTGGATGATTCTGTTACTGACCAAACTCATGCCAGTATTAATTAGTCTCACAACATCTGCCATAGCTGAAATAACCTGAAGCATTACTATAAATTATCACTACTTATTTCTATGAAACCAGTCACATGCAGTTCCTGAGGAACTGTTTGAAAATTAAAGATCAATCTAGAGTTAAAGGTAAATTTTACTAGGGAATATTTTTCCCATGACTGATCAGAAGCTTGATGGCCAGCTTCTTTAAATGAGCTAAACTTCTCTCACCAAATACAGTAGGGACATCTGGCTTTACATCATGTCTTTCATCCCAGAGGACTTTGAAGTAGTCAACAAACTGGTTATTAAATATTTGTCTGGCTCTCAGCCACCACTGATATGCAAGGCCAAGGCCAAGACCCTTTGGGTTCAAAGGTAGCAGTTTTAAAAGCGCTACAAAATAAGCAGCTCAGGGAACAAGAAATCAGACTTCATGTTGAACTGTAAGCAGACAGGATCATCAGCTGGAGTTTAGCCAGGTTAATAAAGGTGCAAGCTGGAAAGTGTGGCGAGCACTGGCCTCTGCAGACTCTGATACAAGGCAACAAGGTACCTGGAGTTGCTTTTTTGTCGAGAGCTTCCATGCTGCTTCTCCACAGCTCCGTGGGTTACGCCAAGAAAGCCGCGAGGCACCTTGGTGTCACCCACATACCAAATGCTGCCCGCTGCACGGGGAGGCAAAGGAGACAGAGCTCTCGGTGGGCAGGAAGGTCACTGTTCTGGAACGTTTGCAGAGGACAGGGCCGCCACAGTGAGCATTTCCGTAGCGCTGCCGAGGCCGCCGCACGCAGAGCAGCGACCATCCCCGCGGAGAGCATAAGCCGCTGCTCCTGGAGGCACTTTCGTTCCGTGATCGCAGATTACTGCACGAGCCTTAACTAAACCTCACGCAGCCAGGCGGGCAAGGCTTGTTATCCACTTACAGATATCATCTCCATTGGCAGGTGGGAGGAAAGCAGGGCACTGTGAGATTAGGAGCAACCCACAAAACCGCGTTCCTATCAGCGGTGAGGAGCACGTCGCCTACCGGTACCCGTCAGACCACGAGCCCTGCCAGAGGAGATGGAAAAAGCAAGCAGCTGTAGATGTACAGGTGCCACGTTTTAGTGAGTGCAGAGAGATTCTGAGTTTTCAGTGGAAAACCACTTGTTTTTAAAGCTTTTCTCTACTGAGTCATCAGAATACACAACATAAAAAAAATGGTACTTTTGGTTTGAGAAACAGCCAAAAGCTGCAAACAGCTATCATAAGAGCCATTTGCAAAGTCTTACATGACGCTTTTGCCTCTGTTTCTGGGCTTGGATCTCTAATAACAAAAAGTGGTTCTTGATTTCTGAGAGAGATTAATGTAATACCCTGAAGGCTGGTTTATCTCAGCTGCTGTAAATTGGATCTCTGAGACATGAGATGAGATGTGGGTGAGGCAGAAGCAGGAACTTAAGCAATCTCTTACCATGACACTTTTCTGTGCAGCCTGGAACAGCACAGCCTGTATTCATTTTTACTTTGCAGGGAAAATCTTGGCTCACTGTTTTACTTGTAAAAGTAGATCTGCTTCCCTTGTGCTGGCTCACCATCATTTTTCTCTAGGTGACACTGTCCAGAGTTATACAGGATTGAGAAATTTCACTTAACTGAGGATTCCTGAAACAGCTGCAGGATTTAGATATTGTATTGAGAAAAGGAATGCACTAATATAATCCATTTTAAAATAAAAGATCAAAATGGCATTAAGAAATGTCAGACTAACCATCTGAATATGAAATAAAGAAAAAAGAAAATGGTCCAAAGCTTCGTTATGAAGCTTAACTTTCCCCTACATTTAGATCATAGAATATTTCTTAATTTCATATTTGACTCAAATCATTCCTCAGTCATTCAGATAAATAAAGGCAACAAATATGTCCTGTGTTCTTTAGGACAGGTTTCCAGTTTGTTGTCCATCTTGTTAATGAAAATTTACAGGTGTTTTCAACTTGTAAAACTCAACTTCAGGAGAAACAGGTCCATGTTTAAAACTAAACCATTTAAGGATATCCCCGGACTTTCAAAGATGCTGACCTTTGGGATCAGGGATAGAACTTGTGCACTCGCGTGGCAATAGATAGTCACTTCTCAGGGACTTTCCAGGGGCAGCTTGCTCCTGCCAGGCACCCTCACTGGCCAGCTGGGATAGATTCCCCTCCAGTATTTCCCATTTTAGGATGGACCCTGAAACAAATACGGTCACGGTGTGCAAGTGGTACAGGTGTGTTGGTCACAACCCCTCATAGCTGCTGATGGCGACTGCAGTCGTGGAGGGGCAGAAGCGAGGTAGCTGGGCAAAGTTACTGGAGACAGTTTGGAGAGCTGAGCAGAACTGGGCAGCGTTTGCTCAGAGCTCGCTTGCAGCAGGCGTGCATTTCCCTCCAAGTGAACATGGCACATCGCAGCGTCAACATTTAGGCCAAATTAATGCCCGGTGAAACTCCATTAAAACCCAGCGGGGTTGAATTGGCCTTACTATTTCCAAACCAGGAAGCCTCTCAAGGACAGTATGGCTTAAGCGGACGTAATTGGCAGGTGCTCAAGTACCAAAATAGAACAGGAGTCACCAGGCACGAACATCCTGTGCTCCACGGGCGAGACGCAAGCGAGGAAAACAATCGAGTTGTCTGTGGAAAAAAAGCACCTTCCAGGATCCCTCTAGCCGAAGTGTAAGTGTGATCAATCCGCACGGGCAGCTATCAGTTTTCCACGTACGTTGCACCTGACGCTGGCTGCCGCGAGAGCAGCTTGGGCAGGCTAATGCATGCTTGTTATCGCCGGCGTAAATATCCCTGCCTTGTGTTATTGTGGCACAAAGCAGCTGGACCATTTGAAAATCATTTAAGAAGCACTATTAAATTAGGGCTCCAGTGCTCTTATTTTATGGCTTTCATGAGCAGCCATTGCCTAGAGAGAAATTATCCTCTTTATTTTCAAGGCTAAAGGTTCTTTTAACATTCATCAAAATCCAAGTGCACCCTTGATAACACATTGAGCTGTTTCTTATCTAGTATAGTCTCTTTACCTTCTGCATAATATCACATTTGAGATCTCAGTTCTTCATATACAACTCATTTCATTTTGTCTGCTGTTGTTTTCACCAGCTCAATTTGCATAGTTTCAGGAGAGGCTGGCTTATGCCCTGAAACATATTCTTTCCATAATTCTTATTTTTTTAATTTCTAGAACAATAGCTCTGAGTATTTTTGTTACTCATCCTTCTATAAAAATGGTCAATTACCTCTTCTGGCAATGGAGTTTCACAGACCAATTAAGCACTGTAAGCAAAAGATGTTTCAAGGGCGTAAATAGGACTAAGGTGCATAACCTGATAGCTTCTCCTCTGTGCCTTTCAAAATCTTTCACCCATATATTAAAAATAGGTTTGGAGTAATTTTCTTTTTTTCCTGTACTGTTTTCACAGACAGCTTCTTTACTGAACATCAGTGGGTCAACAGTCATGAGTAATTCTCTGTAATTCTCATATCTATCAATACCAAAGAAGCATGAGGAAACGCAGTGAAAGGCATTCTGTTCTATTTAACCACAAAAACGTGCAGTCAAATCCATGATATTTAGAGCTCCACTAGGACACTCAGATTTGAAGGGTTTAAGAAGACACCCTGCGTGAAATTCCCAGTTGCCAATATCCTGATTGGTGAGGCCTTGCACATCCCATCCTGCAGCTTAGGAAAATCACTGTTTCCTCACGCTGTGCTCATTTAGCTTGTCTTTCATTTCCGTAAGAGACCTGTCACCATATTATCCGGACATAAAATACAGACTGAAGCTAAACATTTAGAAAGTTAAAGCTATAACTGTTCTCGTGACTTCCTCTTTGGCCAGGATTTCTTCTTTATTCCCTCTAGGGGAGCAGGCCACGTTCCTGTGCCTAAAGGTGGCTAATGGGCTTGTTTTTCCAGGCACTTCCTCTGCACGTGGAGCTTTCAAATGCCTTCACGGCCCTGAACGTGCCTTTGTTTTGCGGTGAACAATTCCTGTTGAACTGCTTCTTGGGGCCATCTTCACTAAAAGAGATAGCAAATTAGCGATTTAAGTCTATGCTTCGGTGCTAAAAGGAGATTAGGTGAGAATCTTCCTTTTTAAGCATGGAAAAGGAGCAGAGACCTATGAGGTCTCTAGAGCGTTCTGTCTTCTCCCATGTACTAAAAGATCAACATGGAAAGGCTCCAAGCTCCCATCATGTCCAGAGCAGCCTCGAGCAACCTGGTAGGAGCTTTGACCTGGCTGATCGCTGCTGGCGGCCTGCAGGAAGGCCCCAGGTCGTAGGATGCTTTAGGGGGGCAGTCCCGGAGTCACTTCGGAGTGATGCGTCCCCTGCATGTCCTCCAGCTTGGGCTATCAGTAGATCAGCTGCTTCCTAAACCTCGTGATATTTTAATTACTGGAGACAGGACAGAAGGTCTGATCCTTGTGCAAGATTCCTTAATTGCTCCTGCTTAGGAGCACCTTGCCTCCGTCAGCTCCAGGGAGTTGCTTCGAGAAGAGAAAAGCAGAAGAGTGAGCAGAAAGCTGCGGCAGCTACGGCAGCAAGGTCTTCCACTGTGTGAGAGCCCGAGGGGCGAGGCTGGGGGGTAGGCCCACTGCTACCAGGTTTTAAGCACGTCTTTTACCGCTCTATTTGTTTCCCCCAAGACAGGCTGCAAGCGCTGCTCATACGTCTCCTTTAAGCCTGTCTCCAAGGCAAGCTGAGAGCCTAAGGAGGCTGCAGGCTTCCCGGGAGGCTTCCTGCTGCCCCGGGGCAGCCGGGCCTGTTGCCGGCCCCGCTNTTTACCGCTTTATTTGTTTCCCCCAAGACAGACAGGCTGCAGGCGCTGCTCATACGTCTCCTTTAAGCCTGTTTCCAAGGCAAGCTGAGAGCCTAAGGAGGCTGCAGGCTTCCCGGGAGGCTTCCTGCTGCCCCGGGGCAGCCGGGCCTGTTGCCGGCCCGGCCGGGGTGGCCTGGTAACAGCGCTCGCCCTGCACGGCACCTCGTAATTCCCAGTGGTTCCTAATGACCCCAGCAGCCCATGCTGGCACCTTGGCGAGGCCGGATTATTCAGAACCTCCCAGGGAAATCTCACAAGCAGGTTCCTTCTTGTGCCCTCACCTGCTCCTGGGGGTCCAGGACGGAGGCCCTCCAAGCCCTGCTCCCAGGGGCCCAGCTCAGTTACCGCTTTCCCTTCTATGGGCACCTGCACCGCAGCACATACAGCCCCGCTGATTTGGTGTGTTCCCCCCAGGGCAACACCGATTTAATTACTCCAGTGCGTATTGCATTTTTCTATCACCCAGCCGAAGCAGTTTCTTGTAACTCAGTAATTCTTCTATTTAAAATCATGGTTATACTGCCAGTGTCCTCTTTTTTGAAGAATCATTCAGGATTGCTTTCTTCTGCCATCTTCTGGCAAAACGAAAAATCACAGTGTTTCAGGAGCAGTGGTGTTGCTGGGCTGGCTAAGACAAGGGTTGCCATTAGAGGTAGTATGTAATTAGGTCAGCTGGCATAAAAAAAAAAATAGCTCTTCCTGCAGGTTTGATGGCTTGTTTAATTCTTCCAGCTCTACCAGCTGCTCTAGTCGAGTGCCTCAGTGGTTGTCCCAAGGCAAAATGTCCTTTCTAGACCTTGTGTTCCCTGAATGCGTGAGGTTTCATAGTTTTATTCTACATTCTATAACAGGACTGCACAGAGTGCAACACAAATACTTTCAAGATAGGTCGTTTTGCCAGATTTTATCACAGGTCTTCATAGATCATTACAAATACATCTTATTTTCCCCTATACCAATGGAAGAACTTTTATTTTTTTTTTTAAGCCTTCAGTCTTGATTCCACTGCAAATAAGAGTTTTTTGGGTCAACTTTCTCAAAAGAGCCTTTCCCATAGGCTCCTCTCAAGCAAAGGATGGAAAAGAGCACTCTACTGCTTGAACTATAGGTGCGTGGAGAGGCAGCTCAAACATACCCCTGCCCAAAGCCTGAGAAATGTCAGACCCCTTTTCCTTGTGCCTTCCTCAGACACTCTGAAAGCCTGCAAGCTTGGCAGCATTGCCAATTTTAAATTGACAACAGCAGTCAGGCGAAAATCAGTTGAGTAAATCAAGGAGAAGAGGAAAAACAAACAGAACACCTTTAATCCATGTTCAAATCCATACTGCCCACAGAAGGCCAGGGGCTTTGGAGCCCTATTTTAATATCCATATAGCAACATCCATGTTGGATAAACGTCCGTGCGGGATGCAGCAGTGGCAGGTCCCGCGCGAGGCCCCGCGGGCTCAGAGCAGGGGCAGCAGGAGCCTCCGCTGCTCCCTGCTGCTGAGCGCTGGCAAAATAAAGGGCCATAATATACGATTCAGTCAGCCAAGAAAGCAATATTGCTCTGCCATGTGCACGGTCTACACCAAGACGAGCCCAGGATCTCATTTCAAAATTCCCATTGGTGCCTCATTTAAAGCATCAGCCATAACCTGCATCTCATTTCCAATAGCACTTGGTATTAGTGCTGCAGCAAACTGCTGGTGAGAGAGTCTAATTCCTGCAAACAAGCCCCTGGAGGCTTGCAAGGAAAACAGAGAGTTTCCCTCTCAGTTGCCTGCTAGGTTCCCATCTGGCTGTTTCAACTTTGCTATTGCTTTTAAATATGCCTGTTTCTGCACACAAGACTTTCAGCTCCACCCCCAGAGACTCCTGGGCTCTCTGAGCATCGAATTCTGGCCAAAACGTGGAGACACAGATTGGGTCGACTTGACAGCAACAACAACAAAAAAAAAAAGAAAGATCAGATTTCACATTATAGTATCTGAAAGATTAATTCCACTTACATGATGCTTACATGATCCCTGTGAACCACTCTTCTTTCCATCTGGATTTTTCCATCAGGAGGACAAAGAGCCATAGTGTTAACTACCACCTAAGAGAAAACAGCAAGCACTATAGAAGATGAGTGCAGAGATGCCAGAGAAAAAATAGAGAGAGAGAAAGAGAACAAAAAATGGGGCAGAAAGTAATTTCAGACACATCATCAGGCTTGTCTTTTGTTTGTTTTTCAAGGGAACTGTATTCTAATCTTATGCTTTTGTATTCTAAACCATTGAGTTCTTAAGGTTTTGTTTCAGGGACTTTAGGATACGTGGCTGCAGGAGCTGTGTAACATGTTGTTGTTATTTAGTGTTATTGCAGTAACCACAGGTCCAGTCCAAATCAGTGCCTTGCTGTGAAGGACGCTTGAACCACCTCCTTTAAGGTCTTGCAAGATACCTGTCCCCTTCGGGGCTATCTTGATAACCCAAAGTGGATCCGTGCCAGCTAGGAAAGGGCTGGCAAACAGGGTAGGCGAGAGACGACCGGGTGGTTATGGCACTGCTTGGGGCCCTGCTAATGCCCTGCCACAGCCGCCTCTGGGGACTTCTGACAGTTGCTTAATGTCTCTGCAGTGGAGCTCTGCCTCCAGGAGACGTGGTAACAACTCATGGCAAAATGGCAAGAGGCCCTCCCCATGCTGAGAAACTGCAATGGGGGCGACGGGAGGAAGTGGCTGCTTGGTTAGTTTGTGCTCATGTTTAGTTAGGCAAAACATGCCTTTCTCGACCTGGAACAAACTACTTAGTCTTGTTTTCCTATTTTAAAAGGTTTTGTGCAATGTTAAAATAAAATTCCAAAACAAAAGTAATTTTGACAAGGAAAAATGGAAATGGTCCTGTTTTTGGAAATGGCAAAATGACCTACTTCACACCCACAGTATTGGAGCATTTGCTTTTTTTTCCAGAGGAGTTTTCTTTAACTGGAAACTGCCAATACACCACAAATCTGTAAAAAGCCTTAGACAATTCAAATCACTGTGCATGGTAGGATATTTGTCTTTTCTTTGCCAGGAAAAAAAAACACTCCAGTAGAAAATGGCAATTGTTTCTAGTGCAGAAAAGAAGAAGATCCTTGCCGAGTGTGCAGACTCACGTGGCAGGACAACATCAGAGGTGTGCGGGCGTCGCAGCAAGTCTATTGCTGTGGCAAGGTGCTCCAGGAGCGGAGTCCTTGGGGGTTTGCCCCCGCCATGGCCATTTGGGAACCAACACCAGGTGATGGAGCAGCTCACGGGCAGCCACCATCCCACAGCCTGCCTGCAAAGCAAGCAGGTCGTTCATTGGGATGGTCCTTGCAGTCCACCCCTGGTCCCAAGGGTCTCCTCCAGGCAGGAGGTCTTCTACAGGAAGGGAGAAGAAAGGAGACACAAAGAGAGAATCAGACAGGTTGGTCTTTAAGTACTCATGGACTCCGTTTGAAGAAGAAAAGTAGTCCTCCCTAGCTTGCAAGGGCTAGGTCACTGCAGAAACCAGTGGTGACCTTGTAGAACAGAATTTCTTTTCCGAATACAAGGCATCCTACCACCCTACAGCTGCTGACTGCTTCCAAGAGGAGCAAGCTGCCCAAGGGGCAAGTTTTGAGAAATGCAATCCGTGGCAGCACTTCTGCTAACTTTGCAGGATCTTAAAGAACGGTGAGGGAAAACCTTCAGCAAAGTCCCCGGCCTTCATTTACAAAATTCATATTACTTTCCTCACTAGTGCCATCATCTGCTATAGTAATTTCCAGGCTTACTCTGAAGGCCCCATGGAGCAATCCAATCGTGCGGCCAGCGCGGCTGTGAGCAGAGCGGGGAGGAGTTGGGCTTCCCGTTGAGGTGAGGGGCTCACTTGGCTGGCATCAGCCATGTGGAGCAAGTCAGGTCTTGGAGTACAGGCGCAGCAAGGAAACCTCTTTCCCCCTCTGGCATGAATTATCGTTATTGTAACAAGCTCACAGCCTGCAACCGGACTTAAAAAGGATGGGGCCAGAGCAACTGAAAGTTGATAGCCTATCTGCTTATCTCCACAGCAACTGCAGAGTCACTCACACTGCTGTGGTCGTACAAACCTCCTGGAGTAAACCTGTATTATCATCTTCTTGATTTCCTTTTACTGCTTGCGCTTAATGTACTGTATCAATGAAAGTACCAACAGGTCATCATAAAGATGCTAGCAGCAGCTTCTGAGCACAGTGCATGACTTCTGCAAGGCAGTAAAACTTGCTGGGCAGTGCACAATGTCCCTTTCTGGGCTATTCTTCATGTGCTGGGATCGCACTATGTGCTCCTTTACCATTGCTCTTGGTGTGGCGGGCCTTGAAAAATTTGTAGCATTCCTGCACTCCTCCTCTGCTTCCCCAAGTTATTCATATGCAGCTCCTTTCTGTTGCTCATTTAAAGTAAGCTTCCCCCCCCACCATCATTTTTATTGTGCTTTTCATATTTTGCTTATTAAATACTTACTCTAGGGACACTTCCTTTTTATTAGAATGCACAAAATGTTATAACTGCTCTTAACATTTGAGGAGAGGAGGAGGGAGAGGGGGGCAGTGGAAGCAAATTTGGGCTGAGGTCACAGAGCCCCCTGGAAAGGAGCAAGCACACAAGCCTCTTGCACTAGTAGCAGCAAACACCATTGCACAAGGGAAGCCCAGACTGAACTGCACAGTCTGTGAGGGAGCAAAATGTCCTGGACAGGATTTTCAACAAGGCAGCAGAGCCCCAGCTTTCAGCTCTAAAACTTTCCAGAATTTAGCTCCTTTATTTTTTTTCCCCACACGTCCCAGGTACCTCGGTACTCTGCACTTCAGCTGAGAGCGCTGCCTCCCTGTAGAGGCAAACATCTAGCACAGCTTTTATACAGAGTGGAACAGCTCCCGGAGGAGAGACTGAGGCAGACAGGTACAGCCGAGTGTTCAGTGCTACTTGCCTGAGATATAGGAAAACACGGGTCAACTTCTACACATATATTTATGTGTATAAATATATATGCACATATGCATAAATATATTTGTATAATAGAAAGAAAATTTACATACATTTTTATGTGTATACACACTCACACTATATGTTACACACACACACCATTTTTTTCCCCTTGGCCTTTTAGCCTTGTGAACATAAGTTCAATGATTTATTACTTCAAAAGCCGCCACTTGTACCTAGCAGGAAGGAAATCCTGCGCAAACTGTTCCGTTACTCTGTGACATGAAGCACTAGAGCTTCCCTGCATTACACGCGGCAGCAGCACCGTGACAGAAATCAGAGCCTCGTCTGTGAAGTCCGGGCACTGCCATGTTCACGTGGTGCAGGGCTTTCCTTTTAAACAGTGTTACTCATCAAGAAATTAAGTAATTCTGCCTTATGCTGCTGCTTTCTCGGGGGATGAATTACCCACCTGTAGGGTCATAGCAGAGTCAGTCCTGCTCTCTGGACGGTTTCAGTAACACCTGCAGGCCCTGCTGCACACACTCGGCATGAAAGGTAACGCTGTTTGGAGGGCAATGAACGGGGCTGCTTTCTAGGGAACGTTATTTCTGTATGAAGGTTTCCTCTTAACTCGTTTCAGAAGAGCTGTCTGTGCTGTAAGCGAGCGCGTGCGGGAGGGGAGCAGGATGCCCCACGGCAGGACCTGCCCGGAGCCGCGCGGTGCCTACGAGACGCCCGTGCTCGCCGACCTCCAGCGGCTCGTCTGGTTCAGAGGCGGCTCCGAGAACCACGTGGACCAAGTCTGGCCAAACGTTTACCTGGGAGACGCGTAAGGACACATGGCACACTATTGGGCTATTGCTGTAACTTACTCATAGTCTACCCGAGCTGGGTTTCCGTGAACCACAGTGCGTTTTAGCAGGGTAAGAATTAGCTGTACACAAGATGAAAGTGCTTAAACAGCTCACCTGAAATTAGTGCCACTTGTGATTGGTGTTAAGAACTAAGAAGCATCAGCTGCCCCGAGGGCTGCAGGCAAGGACACTGTAGCCCTCATGTTCTGATAGGACTAGTAGGATCAAGAGCCAGTTGGAGGAGCACTCAAAGGAATTATCCTGCAGGGATTTTACCAGTCTATATCCAATTGTCCTTCAAAGTAAGATTGTAAAACTGAAAATATCCATCAAGGAGTTTCATGTAAGTGCCTTACACTTGTGACAGCCTCTCTTTCCTTCTCCTCTCTCTGTGTGACTGCAGATTATGCACATCATCAGCTGGGCAGAACAACACCTCTTCTTTCCCAACTTCCCCTTCTTACAAATACATCACAATAAGGGTCCCATTTTTTGGAACAGTTTGAGCCCTCAGTTAGGGCTGGGAGGGGAGAACCTGGCTGCTGAGCAAGAGGCAACCACTGCATGTCAGAACGAGCAGTAACCCAAAGAAAAACAGTGAGAAACAGTCTGGAAGGGCTGCACCCTCTGGATCCTTGCCCTTGCAACCTCTTGCCCTTGCGAGCGAGACAGTAGTTGTAGCACTTGTTCAACAAATGCGTAAAATCCTCACTGCTCCATCCAATCAGCCACGTTCCCAGGAATTAAGGGCAGGGAGACAACTGCCTAACTAGCAGCATCTCACAGGCACGTCTGCGCTCATGCTGCTCTCCGTAACACCAAATCACATTTTTCATTTGCAAAGTGCTACAGGCAATGGGCATCTTAAAATTTGCTACTTTGTAATGAAGCTGTAATTCTTGGATCCATCCCCAGTGAGAGCAGGCATTAACTGTGAACTATGCTATTTTAAGGCAGAATGTTGGCAGTGTTGCTGATTAACTCTTCATGTCTTTCAGGTGGGCTGCTAGGAATAAAACTGCTCTTCAAAGCCTCAACATTACTCATATCCTTAATGCAGCAGATGGGCCATACAGCATCAATACAGGAGCCAAATATTACAACGATCTACAAATAGAGTACTACGGAATAGAAGCATTTGATGATCCTTCCTTTGATTTAAGTATCTTCTTCTATGATGCTGCCAGCTTCATAGGCAAAGCCTTGAACACTTCAGGAGGTAAGGAGGAGACAAAGAGGAGTTTGGGGAGGAAGTTTCAATATGAACCGAATGGCTTCTCCTTGTATTATCCAGGCAGCCAGTAAAGCTCAGGTGCACCATGACATTGAATAAAGCACATGCAGGATCACTCTCCTCCCCAACAGGATTTGCCTCCTGCCAAAATCATGTCCTGTCCATCCCTGCTCACTCGCGCCCCTCATGTTGGCGGGGCTCCAGCCTGGACCCCCATGGCCCCAGGGACCACGTAGCAGCTCCGCTCCAGCTCCCCAGGGCTTTGACTGGCGGCAGCAGCACTCAAGGGCTGGCTGAAATGGTCTACATGCTGAAGTGCTTTGCAGGACGGAGCTCTGTTCACACTGCCTGTTAAGCTAGAGCCGCAGCACAAGTTAATGAGCTAAGTCAAAAATGAGGAGCCTGACCCAGAGCCTGCTGAATTTTTGTCAGTAGAGTTTGGATTATGGCCTAGTTATCATAATTTCCATTTGTTCCAGAGTTTGCTCCGACTCTGACTGGCTGCAAGAAGTCTCTGCTTTTGCTAGAGTGCTTTATTAAAACACCAGTTATAGCTCTCACTGGGCTGCTGAGATGCAGTAAATTATGGGCCCGTTTTTACAGGCAGACTGTCCTACGGAGTTTATGGGACTTCCCGATAATCACAGTCAGGTCTGGGCCAAATTCTTCTGCCAAAACTATTTTTCTGCAGAAAACTACTCTAACAAGTTCAGTCACAGAAAGCCTCCCCTTCCACAGAAAACTTTGTCTATTTTAATCTGAAATCAAATACCTGAGCATTCATAGTTTGGGCAAGAATGCAACTTCATCAAGTTGGATTCATGAAGTCAGTACAAACACCACCTTGCTCAATATCTATGGCATGATCTAAGATAACTGTCCATGAAAAACTGAGTATGCAGTAAACGTCACCGTCATTTTGCCAGCTCAGTTCAGGCAGTTCTGGTGCTCCCTGTGTCCCTCAGTGCCAAAAGCCGACTCACCTTGTTCCTCTTCTTCCTGCAGGCAAAGTGTTCGTCCATTGTGCCATGGGGGTGAGCCGCTCCGCGTCTTTAGTGCTCGCCTTCTTAATGATCCACGAAAACATGACACTTGTGGATGCTCTGAAAACAGTGGGCTCTCAAAGAGACATCTGCCCAAACTCAGGGTTTCTCAGCCAGCTCCGAGACTTGGACATCAAACTAAATGAAGAGAGGAAAGGACTCCAAGAATCTGCCAGCAGGAAATCGTAGGAAAGCATGGCTCAAAGAGAGAGGACAAAACATTATTTGAGGTTCCTGTATCTCTTTTAAATGAATTACATTTGAAAACTAAGGATGTAAGTTTAAGATACACTAGACTACATGTTACTACTAAAAGTACGTGTTACTTTTTCTTTCCATTTTGCAAAGCCAATCTCGATTATACTTATAATTGGTTGTATATTGTATCCTTCAATCTCCACCTTAAAACATTGCTCTCTCCTGGTTAAAAAAAAAAGATATCAAGTTCCACTTCAGAAATAGCTGTGTTTCAGCAGCGAGTGAAACTCATATCAGTTTATGAAGTGTTAGGCTATTTGGGGTGAAAGATGTCATATTATTTATGTTACAATAATGCTTAGAAGTTCTCTTATGAATCAGGGCCCCCCTTTGCTCTCCATATCTAAAATGTTTTGTATTTTGGAACTTGAATCTGGCACTGGTTAGATTTTGCTTTTACAACTGGTGGAGCCCCTGAGTTGGCGGTAAGAGACTGCTTAGAGGTAGAGCACCTGGGAAACAACACAAACCACTCCTTGAGAAACCATCCCTGTTCTCACTATAGTATTTTCCCTTTGGTAGTCATTTGTTTGGGATTTCTTTCTCCTCCATGAAAATACCTCTGTTTGAGAAGATACTCAACTACCACTCCTTTATCCTAGTAAAAATCCTCCAGGAGACACAGGGGAAAACACTTCTGCAGAGGAAGGTGGGTTCTCAGCTGGCGCTCCGAGCAGATGCATAGACAAGGGGAGTGGGTGCAGAAAAGCATTTGACAACAAAATTCAAGGGTTCCCAGATCTGCCTGACAGCTCAACGTTATAAAACTTGTGATTTTCTTTCTCAAAAAATAAAGATCATTGGTGTTGCAACACCATGTTCTGCGGCAATTGCTTTTGTGAAGGGACTCGAGTGAAAACTGAAGGGACGCAGGGCTGCAAGGGAAGTGCTGACAGGCACGGGGCTTTCATCTTGGTGTCTCTGGGCCACCAGAGGAGCACTCAATAGCTACTGTCATCTGGCACACCAGCGCTGCCTGGAAACTATGTGCAGCACATCTGGCATGCCGTCCCCAGCAGACAAGAATTCCCAGCACAAAGCCAGCTCGGAGACGGCAGCGGCTGGCGATGCTGGTGCCAGACTTGGGATTGCAAAGGCATGAGAGCTCCCAGCACGGCGAGCCGGCTGCCCGGAGCAGAAGCACGGCGGGCTGCTCCCGCGCCGTCTGCGTGGCAGATTTCTGCCCTGGGGACACACAGCTCAGTGCTCTGTCCTGCCCTCGTGGGCTGCGGCCGCAGCGGGGTGTGCTGCGGACAGCAGCGAGCGCGCGGAGCTGAGCAGGCCTCATCGTGGCATTTCAAGGGGCTTTGCTTTGCACTGACTAATCCTCCAGACCGAGCACTGGAGAACATCTTTGCCCAATTTTCCTGCATAGGAAAGTCTATTTGCGAGCTCCGGGGCTGCTCCGCGAGGTGACCCAAGGGGCAAGAGGCAGCTCACCCCACAGCACACGTCAGGCGCTGTTCAAAACGCTGACGTGCGCACGCGCCTCGGTAACGTCTAACTCGGCGCCCTTGCTTCAGTCTGTGGAAAAAGTGAAAAAACGGAGAGGCAGATGAGGCTCGGGAGACGCTCCCAGTGCCCAGTAAAACAAGTAAATATTTAAATAAAGAGTCTCCTGCCGCACTTCCACAGGCGCGCTCTCCCCGCGCGGCTCCTCGCCGCGCCGCCAGGTGGCGCCGCCAGCCC
>VWPW01023252.1:1191126-1307796 GCA_013389825.1 Crypturellus undulatus
GCGCGGGGCCGCGCGCGGTGGAGGGGCGGCCCGCGGGGTCGCTGCCCGGGCCCTGCCCTCGCCTGGCGGGTGCCCGCGGGCCCAAGGACAGCGGGGAACTATGGTTTATAATTAACACAATTAAAAATAGACCTTGAATAAACACAACACAGAGGGGCCGGGACGCCCCTGTGCAAGCGGCGCGGCCGGAGGAAGCCAAGGGCCACTGCTCGCACGCGGGTAACCCACGAGAGCGCCGCGCCGGAGCCCCGCTGCCAGGCAAGTACTGCGGCGCCTGCGGACGCACCCGGCGAGCGACGGGCCCGGTGCCCCCCACAGCCGCCCCGCTAGGGCCCAGCGTGGGCTCTGCCCGCACGAGCAGCATGGCTGGGGACACGCGGGTCAGCGTTCAGCTGCATTCCCAGGGAAAAGGGCTCTCCCTGGAAAAGGTGCCTAAAGTTGAGAGGGTTTTTTCTTTAAATACTTGTCCAGCTTTTATGTAAATTTCTTAACTTTGAGCTAACTGCTATGAAAGAAGCAGTAAGGGGTTTCTTCTCATCTGCTGGTTACAAGATTCTTCCTTGGGATGAGAGGAACTGGAAACCAGTTACAAAGGGGAAAATATGAAACAGGCTGTGAATAAAATGTGGAGCAGTTCACAAACAAAACATTGGAAAAAAAATAAGAAGTGGGGTCCATGCCCCCTGTTTTCTATTATTTATTTATTTAAGACACTGACTCTTTATAGCTTAGCCAGCTTCTCTGGCCTATTGATAACTAGGATGGAGTTTTCAGGCAGAAATGGGATTTTTAATATCAGTGACCTTCCTCAGGAGATGTTTATTGAGGAAGTGTGTTCGTAGGGCTGGGGAAGCCATTGGGCTGCTTGGAGTGAAAGAGCACAGCAAGAGAAGACTGGGTTAAATTATTTCCTACTAAATACCTACCAGCAGACGCGCTGTCTATACGGGGAGCTGGAGGCAGAACCATACCAGGGTAAAAAGGATACTGCATCTATTTATAGCATCGCCTTCCACGCAGCAGGAATTCAAAGGAAAACTCCAACTCAGCACACAGTCTTCCCATCATCTGCTTCTGTCAAGATTAAACGAGGGCTGAGATCATTCCCTGCCCTGCGAATCCCTGCAAGGAAAGGTCCCCTGCTTCCCATGAGGGGCTGCAGACCAGCTCCGTGCTCGCGTGGCCATGGCCTCAGGGTCCTCACGCAGCCAAAATGCAGGCCTGGCCCCCACCTCCTCCCTCGCACTTGCCAGTGCAGGGGAAGGAAGGGCCTCACGAGCCCCAGCAATGAGCAGTGAGGGCTGAAAGGGTTTCCCGTGCCCTGCGGCCCTCTCCCCATACTGCATCCTTCTCCCGACACCACCTTCTCAGGGCACTCGCGAGCTAAAGGGTGGCACCGTGCCCCATCTCAGCAGGGAGGAGAGGGGGACACGCTCACGTGTCTGCCCTCCCATCACGTTACCTCCTGCATGAGACCCTCACCCCACTACCTGCTGGCTGGCCCTATGGGACACTTCATCCTTGGGAAGAAGAAGCACCAGTAGATGTGTAGGGCACATACTTGTCTTCTGATGTTATTAACAGTAGAAATGAGAGCANGGTGGCACCATGCCCCATCTCAGCAGGGAGAAGAGGGGGACATGCTCACGCGTCTGCCCTCCCATCACTTTACCCCCTGCATGAGCCCCTCACCCCACTACCCTGCTGGCTGGCCCTATGTGACATCTCATCCTTGGGAAGAAAAAGCACCAGTAGATGTGTAGGGCACATACTTGTCTTCTGATGTTATTAACAGTAGAAATGAGAGCAGATCAGAAAAGAATGTACTTGCAAAAGCGTGGCCACCTCTGTAAAAACGAGGCAGGCTCCCGAAGCTCCTCAGCTGCACTTTTCCTTCAGCATCCCCTGCCTCAGGGCCTTCCCCGCATCTCCCACCTTCCAGTCTCCCTTTGCGTGAGCTGTGGTTTCCTCCTCCTCAAAGCGCTCCGTGCCCTCCTTTTTGTTACTCTGTTATCAAGCTGTCTGCGAGTGGGGAGCAGAAGTTGCAGGACTTGTCACTGCCTTTGAGGTACCATTAATTATTATGTGCATCTGTGACTGTGGCTGCTGCCTCAACAGGTGGAAAACATGCTGTTCTCAGATGCATTTGCAGCACTCTCTTCCTACCTTGTCTTTTCTCTGAAGCCAGTCGTGTGGTGTTCCTAAAATAATAAACGCAGCCTCAGTGCTGCCACAAAAACCCTGGTAAATATATTTTTATGGGAATGAAATATTAAAGGATTTGAGCAGTTATTCACTGAAAGCAAAATATGAGCAGTAAGGTTGGGAAAAGATTCAAAGGCTGGTTTGCTTCCTGTCCCTGGGGCACACCCAGGCAGTACTGCTTGCACTTTGGAGATGGATAGTGGGGAATTACTTAACCCAAAATGATGGAAACAGTTCAGACTATAATAATATAGCACGAGAGTTTCTCACATTACATCTATTCCCCATACTGCTGGCTGCATTCTGTCCTCAGATTCACAAGCACAACTCTCACTGCCTGCTGGAGGAACCGAGCTGGAAGCCAAAACACATTTCATTGTCTTTCTGAAGTCTTTCCATGCCTTAGCTGCTAAATCCTGAGCTCGAGGACTGCGGACAAAGCTCGTTTAAACACTTCCTCGTGTCCGCCTGTGTGAGATTCCCATCTGCTGAGTTTTATTTTGAATGTCATCTTCCTACTTTCCCTGGAAACACAATGCAGAAACACACATTTCCTCTCCCTTAGACTGCAGGAATCACCAAAATTCCCAGCAGGTTCTCTCACAAAATGCAATGGATCCAACTCTATTTAAAAAGGTGCTGCAAGCCCTTTGTGGAGTAGAGAGGGAGGAGAGCAGAAACACGGGCCAAGTTTCTGAGTGCTATGAACCTCCCTGCCCCCAGAGAGACTCCATATCCTGTTTCCTCTCTCCCCAAAATTTCACCTGGCTTTGGGTTTCATTAGAAGAAAAATACTTTGGTTCTAAACGCTACGTCTTCAGTTCGCACGTCCTGCTGACACTGCAGAGAGCACAAGAGTCATGAAAGTTGAGACTGACCTGGGGGCTTTAAATTTACTCCAAGAGCAGAGCAAATTAAATAGAGAGCACATTAAGCGGGTCGGGAGAGTGTTGTTGACCAACAAATCTTCATTAAGTCGCCGAGCCAAGCTGCGCTGCCCCTCTGCTGAAACCGATTAGCAGATCCCTTCCTCGTTTCAGCTGCCGGTTCGCCAGGCCTCCAACAAATTCAACCTTGTTTTAAGTCTAATTAGAAACAAAATACACCATTCATCCAGCCTGCCCATGCCTGCACCCAGTTTGCAGGTGCCAGTACATGGTTCAAACAGACCAAACTCTGCTCTCTTCACCACCGGTTATTTACTGTCCTGGTTTCTGCTAGCTCTTTCATTCATCGCCAGCATCTCCTGGCGGTTTGTTCACTGCTCAGCGGTGACTTTCTTGGTTAACACCTTCATTGCCAAGGACAAGGCCTGAGACCAGTCCCGGGCACCGCTCTCCACACAAACTACACACACTCCCACTTGCGGGTTTTTTTGTTTGTTTTGGGCTATTGGGAAATGGGTTTCCAGCTCTGGGAAAAAAAATCAGTTCTGTTCTTGTACCAGGTGATCTGTGACATTTCAGATCACATTTTTAACTGCCAGTTGTTTTAGAAATATATTAAGATTTAACATAAAGGACAGCTGATTAGAAATACATGGAATCCCAAGAGCTAGCGCAGCTGCTGGGAAAATCTCAACCTCACATCAGCTGTGCTACAGTATCTGCTGAGTTCCTATCTTTTTCCCCTTCAACAGAATTAGTTGTGAGATTTTACAATGAGAAGCAAACGATTTGCTTGGGTGACTTGGGATTTTACCTCCTTCCACACAGATGAGCCAGCAAGTCTCAGCTCTGCTCAGTCTCAGTCTGACCTCTGTGCTAACTTCATTTATTGTTGCTAGTTTTCGATAGTGTATTACGTTATACCCCCAAAGGGCCTGATTAGAACCGGCCAGTATTTTAATGATTTATGAGGAGCATCTGGGACTGCACGGGTAGCATACGCGTTGTGTCACTACTGTAGGAGGAGCCTTTATTGATCCAGAGCAGTGTGCTCCAAGACAAGAGCGTGTCAAATTCCAATAAGCTTTAATTCACAAACCTGATTTGACAGGTGGCCAAACTTGCACCGGGACTAACCATAGCTCTTATGATGGGAATAAAATAAAACAGCTGGATCGCTTCTAGCCATTGCATTATGAAAGGATTTCCATTCTTTTCTCTTGTTCTATTTCTATCTTGGTTAAGGAGGTGTTTATCCTTCCTCATTCTTCAGCCAGAAACCTGGGTGACTGGAGCTTGGTATCTATTCTGTAGCTTATCTTTCTGCCAGAAGATACTGGTGGGAAATACAGACTGCTGGAACTAGCCTTGCAAGCCTGAGTCCTGTCACACTGTTAGAAATACTAAAATCAGAGGGGCTGACATAGGATAAAGATGAAAAAGCACTTAGAAAACTGGTACAATTATTCCTAAGCCATGGTGTCACTATTTAATCAAGGCTTTTATTGTTTTTAGAGGAGTCCCTAGAGCAGGACTTTGCACGCACCAACAGAAGGGTATCGGGAGCCCCAGGTGGTGGTTTGAGGTGTCTGTGCTCAAAGGTGTTCCTCCATTTTTCATACTCTGAATTATTTTCTGAACACCAATTCTCACCCCCTTGCATTGTTCTCAGAAGGAACACCCGTGGAAGTCTAAAGCTGGCCATGGCTTTCACCTCAGAATTTAAGCTGCCTTTACGTCGCTGAAAAGCGGCACAGCTTTTGACCCCAGTTGAACCTGAGGATGACTTCTCACCGAGGTTCAGCTATCACTACAAGTGTTTGGCAGTGCTCTGCCCTGGATTTCTTCCCTACTCAGACATATATGGAACTCTAGAGAAAGCAGCCAACTTCTCTTTACCTTCTCCACTTCGACAGGGCGAAGAGCAGTGCTTTCCTCACGGGTTAACAACCATAACATGCATCCAGTGTTCAAAAAACCCTGATGAACCACAGCCACCAACTTCCTGCTGTAGCCTGTCTTCCTTCCTAGCAGTTCCCTTGCTAGTTAAAGTGTAGGGATACATGTCTACTCTCCTGTGCATGGGTAGCCCAAAGCTCCCTTGGTGGTTCACAGGACAAGAGCCAGAGGCCACCAAACCCAACAGACCTCTCCCCACTCAAAAAATATATTATTTTTAAGATAGAAGAACATACCAGAGGTAGTTATGCAAAGAGCTTCGCCTTGTGCCGTCTCTTCTGTTAGGTCTGGGGACAGGAACAGCTCCTCTGTGAGGAGTGAGACTCCTCCACTTCTAAAGCCTGATGTTTCTGGTGCTGGGCTGAAACACACTGCTCTGTTAGTTATCATTACAGCAGGCTCCTTTGCCTTCGGATGTGGCCTGGTAAACTGTGGCAGAGACACAGAATGACGGCCTGAGGGACTGCTTTACACCCGGGCTTCTGTGCAGTGCATAGCCCAGGTGAAAAGTCATGAAAAACTGTGCTGTCTGTTGCTCAGGGACAGCGAAGGCTTTGTTGTGTTTGTGCAGAAACACGGTGTCAGTCAGACAACCTACCTGATTAGTGGCAGCTACAAAACAAAACCAAAATGACACTCATTATCCCTGATTTACAGCAGCCGGGATAAATTGGCTAGTCTCTCTTTTGGGAGTATTTCATCCTTTGGATTTTCAGTGATTTTCTAAGGATATTCCCAGGAACAAAGACTGAAATCATGTCCTCAGAGAGCACCCATCCTTGCCCTGGAGGAGTCACTGCCGGAAGCAGCTGAGTTACAGCAGTGCTCGCTGCACAGCGGAGGAGAGCCAGCCTTTCCCGGGGGGGAGATCCTTAGGGAAGGTCGTCTTTAAGGGGGAACACAGGGAAAGCAAGTGTCCGATGAATGCAGCACATCCAAGAGGTGTTTGGTGTTATTGTGATGAAAATTGGGATTTCTGTTTTCTCAAGGTGGAGTAAAACACAGCAGTATCTAAGGCAGGAAGGCCGTACTGGCTGAAGTCCGATGGCTGAAGCCATGGCAGAAGACACTGGCCGTGCCGCTTGCCTCGGGAGTGGTGCCTGGGAGCTGGGCTCTCACGCACGTGTGGACGGGCTGCTGCAGTGACTGAGGGCATGCAGAGGTGGTAGACACATTTTGGACCAGCTCAGGGTCTTTGGCTCATGTGCAGCGTGTCTGAGGCTCTGCCCAGTTGGGTTGGGTTAATGGGTATAAAGATTTACCGGGCAGCTGAGAGCACAGGAGTATTGAGGGGCTCCGGAGGGCCCGTTTTCACAGTTAATCTTCTGCACCCACTGCCAAAACCCCTCCGTGTCTGCTGGGACCGGGGCTGGAGAGAAGCTGACTTTCCTTTGCTCGCTTGCCAAGAGCCAGGTTGAGGCCCTTGGAGCTCCACGGAGCTCCTGCTCCAGCTGGTGACTTCACGAACACCTAGAGCAGGGAGGAACAGAGCTCCCTGTGCAGCTTTAAATGTTTGTCTTTCCCTGCACACACTGATGACATCATGGCCACCTGAGGGCCTGAACTCCGCTCTTGGCAGGTAAAAGCCTCTCGGATCACCTTACATTGGGGTTCTTGCTCTCCATGCATATTTATGTAATGATTGCTAGATGGCTGTAATTAAATGATTGTAAAGCACCACCTAAAATACACTGGTAATAAATTCTTAATAGCTGATGCTATAACAAGCAGTACAAAAAATATGTCATACCATGCAGATTTTTAACACAGTGTCTGGGCCTGCTTAGTGCACAGCTTTAAATAGTTACAATGCATGCTATTAAAAGGGCACATAAAATTGGTAACTAGTAAATAAAGGGTCCAGTTCAGCAACAAAATAGATCCGAGCTTCAGTGGTGAAGCCGTGGAAAGCTGACTTTTGTGTACTCGCCTTCTGCTGTCTCCACGTGACCAATCTTTCCACTGAAGCAGGCTCCCAATAGCCCCTAGAATATAAAGAGGAGTCTTCTTAGGCTGTTTTTCTATGACTTTGAGACCAAGGATGAGAAGCTTGACTCCCTACCAGCCCCGCTGAAGCCTGGGCGACTGCTTGCAGAAGCAAGGCTTGCACCTGTAAACGTGACCTAGCTGGATGGACACCTCTCTACTGCTCTACAGCATCTTGACTCGGATCCTACCCAAAGACGCCTCCCTCACCTGCTTACCAGAGCACAACACACTCTGGGGACCTTTCTTGCATGCTCAGCCATGGCCTCTCAGATGTGGGTTATGTGGAGAATGCTCCACTCCGTCCTGGTGTTGACTCTGTCCTAACTCAGAAACAGGGTTAAGATCCTATTTGTATTACAAACATGCAACTGTGTTGGGAAAGCTGTTCCCCAGTCAGGGAAGAAGAGGTGGGTTAGGGAAAATACCTACCCATATTTGCCTCTTCTCTTTTACCCAGTTAAAACTGCAGTGGGGGCAGGTCTCTACAGAGAATATTTCTGTGGCTAGTAAAAAAAAGTAAATATACAGACAAAACCCAGAAAAAAAAAGGCAAAATCAGCAGGCATCCAGGTTTTGCAAATTTGGTGTGTTATTACTGCACACGAAAGGGTGGCTGCTGCTGCCTAACCACCACACACATGGTTGGTAAAACAAGTGCAGTAACCAACTGATGACAAGAGAGTATTTTATGCTACCGTTATAGAGGAGAACTAGGCCACCCTGCCTCCGGGCCTGCACGCTGCTGTATATCCTGACGCAGTCCGGTCTTGGCCTTGCTGGCTGCCTCGCAGACTTACTGTGAAAAAATTAGGCATACATTTTTGAGGCTTCTGAGGCCTGGCTACTCCTAGCATCCATGAAAGCTGTGGTAAATTAGGCATGCTTGAGAACCAGGATGGCTCTGTCAGTTTCATCCTTACGTTTGAGTAGTCCTCTGCGCCAGAATTATCCCCGTGGATTCCCCTAGGTGTTACATGGTGCAAAGTTCTGCTTGGACAGGAGGAAGGTGTCACCATACCTCGTTAGGGTACCAGCGTAATACTAAGGGGAAAAGACCAATGTTTTCCTCATGGTTGTGCTGCTCAAAGCTCTTCTGTAGAGACTAATTTAGCCAGTCTGTTCCTCAACACAGCCCCTGCATGGTGTGTGGAGGGCAAGGCCACGGAAAAGCTTTTTGCTAAGTCACACCAAGGCATGTGGTTGCCTGGCTCTAGCTGTATAGCTAGGTTAGACTTGTCAGTCTGGAAGCCTCTACTAAATTTGGAAGTGCTGTTCAGATTACATCCTCCAGCTGCTGGACAGATTTTCTTACAAACAGTTGGCTACTCAAATACCTCATGCCTCCCTGGCAAGTGCCAGTATCTCAACTTTCAAGTCCAGCCAGCCTTACCTCAGTCATCGCTAGAGTTGATTCATACCATCCATATCCCACAGCGCTCCCAGCAATCGATGAGTTATGGCTCCAGTGAGACTATTGGCTTAAACACCAAGGAAGCAAGCATGATGAGGGCAATATTTGTCATTTGTGTGGAGATGCAGCAACACAAAACCCTCCCGCAAACATATGTTGTCTTGGAGGAATCTTTCCAAGGGATAAGCTTTCTGAGAAACATTTATGACTTCAGAATACATGCTAGGCATGAACCTGACACGACCTATTTTGACCAAGCCCTGGGCTTCAGCCTGGTCTTTTACCATCACAGATCAAACACAGGCCATTTGAAGTGCAGTCAAAGTGATATCTTCACTAATTTGACAAGGTTACAGCACATAGCAGCTTGCCAAAAACAGGAGGTAGAGCGCTTTGTTCTCAGGATTAAAAAAATCTAAAAATATATCCACCAAAGCTAAGAGGAAATAGTTATGCTCTACGCATAAACACAATGCCAACACAATGCCCGGGGTGATTAAAATATTCAATACATGATTAAAATGGGAATATTGACACTCTGATATTGTACAAATATCCCTTCTTTATCCTGGCATGGGAAGAATGCAAGGAAAAGCCTCCTCCTGGAATGCTTGAATGCTTTCTGCTAGAACACGCCAGTTTAATACCCTAGCTGTTAGACAGCGTGATCTTGTGCCAATGTGATGTCAAGTGGTCACATTGCACTGACCCTTGATTCTGTTCTCATCTCATTAAATTCTGTGGCATTGGAGAAATCGGCTAAAAGAAGGCACATGTTTCCAAGCACTGAGATTCCCTTTCCAGGGATCTCTCTCTAAAGGCCCCCTTCTCACTACAGAACTCAGCACCTCTAATTTTGATAGGGAAAAGTCTACAGCCATTGAATTAACTGAGAAAATGCCAAAGCATCCACAGTGCCTACAATCCAAAGGGGCATCCGCTATGCACAGAGAGGAAACATGCCAAGTCGGGAAGGAGAGGCTCTCAGTGACCCTTGATTCCCAGTATGTACCATAGACATTGCCCAGCACAACGAACCATGAAACTGGCTGGTCTCTGGGCCCCGCTGCACCAAAGTCACTAATGCTTTCCAAGGAAGCAGGTTATGCCACCAGGCAATGCCTGTATCTCTGTATGGCCTGTGCTATATGCTCAAGGTCACTCCAGATCCGCAGAACGACCTTCTACTGTCTGTGACAGCCTCTTTGATTGCAATTCTCTTGCTATTCATAATTAAGGAAATTCTATTACACAGTTCAGCTAAAATTACAGTTGTAGTACAAACCAATTCAAAATTAATCTAAATATCATGGTAAAATTTCTCCTACGTGGTTGAATAATTACTGTGTTACAAATCCAGTAGGGCAAAGATCAGAAATATTTCATATGAATGTCATTCAGAAGCTGGCACTTTAAAATTGTACTGATTATTACATACGACATGTATCACAGAAACAGACCAACTACAGAAAAAAAAAAGAATATAGAGGAATTAAGCTGAAAATCATTAAAACATTTTTAAAATTAAGGAGAACTATATTATTACATAAAATCATTTTCCTTTCATACTAATTTGTTGTAATCTATTCATGCTTCTTACAAAACATTACACAATTTTATTCATATCATTGTTTGCTTTTAAAATGTGCATTTCAGTAAATGTCATTTGCATGTATAAATTTAGTGAGTTAAAATGCTAGACTGAAGCTAAAATTGAGCAGTCACTTATTCAGAAAAATTTGCCTTCCTTTTCTATGTGTAAATTTTCTATGGAAAGCTATTATTCTTTTTTTTTCCCAGTGTATTCATTATTCAACATATTAGCTGAATAGTTCTACAGAGAATTCTGTACTTCTGAATCATTCACAGGCCGTTAGTTCCAATTATTTCACATTTGAAATTTGAACCCTAGCCCTTAGTTTTTATTGGATATAGAGTTTACACAAAATTATTCTGTTCTCCAGTTGAACAAATGTGACCCAGATTGCAGATGGAACAAGTTTTGTACACAACTTCAGAATTTCATGTCTGCATTTCAACAGGAGCGAGTTCTTGAGCTAGAATGCAAGATTAATGTGAGCAGAAGCTGCAAGTCAACTCAGGATAACTCTGTGGGAGCATGACCATCTTGCAGAGAAAACCATCGCTCCAGAGCTCATGATACCCACACGGCGAGCAAGGCCCGATGCCTCCTCTGGCCCAATGTACACAGCTGCGGTCCCATCCAGAAAGACGAGTTTCTAAAACATCACCAAAAGAGCACTTTTCCTGAGGGTTGCTGTACATCAGAGCTCGTGCCCCCAGTTGATACAAGGATGGTATTGTGGGCCCGAAAAACACAGCGAGTGAGCTGCAGCCTCTCCTTCACCATCTTAATGACAGCCCGAGCACAGCAGTCCTGCCCTCTAATTCGCTGTGCCCTCTAATTCCCCACTGCCGTGAAGCTGAGGAAAGCAAGACTGACAGCAGCCTGCAGCCCTCTGAGGCTAGGCAATGTGAAAATCCAAGTATTTATGCAGTGGAGAGGGAAGGAGGAAGGAACAACAGGCAGTAGTAAATAAGAAAGCAAAACCAAAACAGTTGAAAGCAACTTTATAGGGAGTGAGAAGTGCCCTAGAGTGGTCATTAGTTGCACTGCAAGGAATGAGAGACATCAAAAAAAAAAAAAAAAAAGAACATTTGCTGCAGATATTACGAGGTGGGGAGGGTTGGAGGAGGCTGTATTCTTGAAAGTATTTAATGAAATGGCAGATGGCCCTGTGGCCGGGACACAGGAAACACAAGTTCTATTTCTGCTGCCGGTTTCCTGCGTGGGATCAGACAGACCGTGCAGGTGTCCACGATCCTCAGCGGGAGCCAGGGTCAGAACTGGCGCCCAAGGCACCAAGGCTCTTCTGAGGTACCGGGCACCAGGGTGGCCAACATCAAAAAAGCTATCAACGCTGATGGGCAACGTCCATTCCAGTGTGGGAATTCCTCCATTCCTCCTCTTGCGTAAAGCCATCTGAAATGGGCAAGAACATCTGCTTTTGTTTTCACAGTAAAAACTGAGACTTGAGGAGATATGCACATTTGGGAGGGGAACACATTCCACAGTGGAACTCTTTGTAATACAAACAATACGTGACCATCCTGGGAACATCATTATTTGGGGAAAAAATACCGTTTTCAAGAGGAAAAAGCTGTCTGTGAGAGTGGCAGAAGGAGGTGTACTGAAATACATCCCTGCACATAGAGGGCCC
This sequence comes from Crypturellus undulatus, assembly GCA_013389825.1. Lineage (NCBI taxonomy): Eukaryota > Metazoa > Chordata > Aves > Tinamiformes > Tinamidae > Crypturellus > Crypturellus undulatus. Next base: position 1,202,820 of record VWPW01023252.1, read on the forward strand.
CAGTAAACAGCAAGACGACAAGATGAGTCACCAGAACCGTGGGCAGAAGGGTGGCTTCTGGGCAATGGTCAATGAGTCCAGTACTGATGGACATAGTGGTCACTACTCCCCACTACATTCCTGCGGGCAGGAATTTAGTTGTCCAACTTCTCCTTCAACAACACAACGAGTTAATAGAGGTGCAGTGGGATACGAGAGCCATGCAGAGCTCCCCAGGCAGGGTAGTCTTCAGACTCTTTCTGTCCTTATGTATATATGTATATATATATATTTTTAAATAAAACTACACTATATGTGAAATCAGAGCTAGTGATAGAACCTTAGTGGGAAACCTGGAAAATGTTTCATCATAGCTAAGGTTGTTCGGAAGAAAATTGTAAATGAAGGTCTTTGAACATGAACACAACCTATTACCAAGTGGTAGAGCTGCTCAGCAGCTAGATGAGTGGTTTCAGATTTGCTTTTCTGGACACAAATCATCTTGCCCTAATCATTTAAGTGAAACATGTTCAGCACAGCTAGTAGCAGAGCAAGATTTTGAATCAGTGCTTGCCATTTTATCTATGCCATAGACAAATGTATCTGGTCTAGAGCTGCATGAGTTAACAGACTTCCTAATATCTCCATAATGTAGATACTTAACTAATTTTTAGAACAAATAAAAATACTTTAAAAAATTTTTAGAGAACTTGAGCAAAAATAGTTTGTGCCTATTCAGTTTTCAAAAGTCATCCCAACAGTTAAAATGCATCTACGGCTAACACAAGGAGTCACTATTTCAAAAGAAGTGTGCCACAGGAAAAATGAACAAATCCAGAAAGAAATCAGGGCCTGAAAAAAATGTGTCTCTCCTTGTAATTAAAGTATCAATTTCAAGATTAGAAACGGAGCAATATTTGGGAGGCAGTAGAGAGGAGAGGAATGCAAATAAAACAGCCTGTAAAAGCGTGTACGAGTACTTATTCAGAAGGCAGTTAGAATCACGGTATCTTACACAGATTCCTTCTGCTATGAACACTTCCTATCAGGACAGCAAGTATGGCTGGTAACTACCACTGGAAGGAACCTGAATGCTCCTTGCAGAGCTTTCCCTGTTGGACTTGACAGCTAAGAGCTAACTGGTGAGAAAATGTCTCATGATCAACTCTATTCTATTCAGCTCAGCTGACAAATTATAAAAGACAAGTCTGATAAAGCACGTCTAAACAAGTCCTGATTTCCTAGTTGCATGGATGCATGAAAAGCTCGTCATACAAAACTAGTAACTTGTTCTATACCAATGGAGCAGCTACAGTTTTATAATAGGTATTCAATAGCATGGCCTCTTTCCATTCAAAAGTAGAATATATGTGCTAGGCTAGGACACTTTATAAAGTATATAAACACAGAACAGAAAGACAATCTTTGTTTCAAAGAGCTTATTTCTGTAATTGTGAGTGGATTTTGTGAGGGGATAAGAGAAGAAGAGGGAGCAACCTCAGAAACGTCTCAAGCTGGTGCTGAACATCTGCCTTCCCCCTTTCAGGATGGCTTGGGATTCGCTCTGCAGAGGTGATTTGCTGCGCCCCAAAATAAGAAGTGCCTCCAGACAGACGACAGGAGTGCAGAGCAGCTGTGAAACACCATCCCTGGAGGAGCTGCGGCGCCTGCTCTGGACACGCACACATCCCACCGGACACGTGGACGAAGTTTGGCCAAATCTTTATGTGGGAGACCTGTAAGAGAAGGCAAAGGGTTGAATGTGTTTAACACAACTCTTAACTTTGGCCCCTTCTCTCTACTCCTATAAAACCTTTAGAGGAAAAAAGGAATGTAAAGGAAATATCATTTATATTCCTATAAAGGAAAGATCCTAACCTGTAAAGGAAAGATCCTTTAGTTTAAGTGAAAGTTAGGTGCTGATTTTGGGACCCCTCATAGTAAGTCTAGTTATGCAAGGTCCAAGAGACGAAGATATATCTCTGCCCGGCACTGTAGTGTCAGCAGGGACCATAACCCACCTTTCTGCTTCCAGGTATGTAGCTCGTGACAAAGCGCNGATCCTTTATTTTAAGCGAAAGTTAGGTGCTGATTTTGGGACCTCTCATAGTAAATCTAGTTGTACAAGGTCCGAGAGACCAAGGTATATCTCTGCTCATGCTCTAGTGCAGAAGTCTCACATCGTTAGAGCCTGCCCGGGACCACGGCGTGGCCTTGGCAGGCAGGGACACTAGCACTGTGTAGAACAGGATCATCCTCTTTTGTTTTTGTTTTCCCCTTGTATTGCCAGATGACATGACCCCCTAAACGGATGAACACTCAGCAGAGGTGACTTGGTGAGGCAGCACACCAGGAGACAGTTGGCTTGTGCAGAAATATCATAGCCATCATCTTTTTATTCTCTTACAATTGAGAGAAAAACACTATCTCAGAGCCACATCTGTCTTCAAACATTTTCGTGGACCACTCTGAACCCAGCTAACTTGTCATAAAGTAGCCAGTCAGGCTTCACACCACTGCAACACACAGGCAGCATCAGCAGCTTGTTCTGCCCGGTGCTGTAGTGTCAGCAGGGACCATAACCCACCTTTCTGCTTCCAGGTATGTAGCTCGTGACAAAGCGCAGCTGAGCCGAATGGGCATCTCCCACATCGTGGACGCTGCTGCCGGGCGGTTTCGTATTGACACTGGACCCAAGTTTTACAAAGACCTGCCTGCGGATTACTACGGCATAGAAGCGGAGGACAACCCAAACTTCGACCTCAGCATTTACTTCTACCCAGTTGCTCGATACATAAGGGCAGCGCTGAAGACTCCAAGAGGTAACCAGACCATCTGTGCATGTAACATACCTTCTGCCTACGAACCAAGTAGGGCGCGTTTTCAAAGAGCATTCAGCGTAAGCCAGCCATCTGCAGCTATGGGGAGGAATGGAGACACCCCAACCAAGCAGGGTTACACCTGCCTCCTCAACTCCCCCAGGGAAGCTGATGACATAGACTGTAAAGGGAAACCAAGTAGCTCGTTCCCGAGATTGCTACCCTGTTCAGGAAAGGACAGAAATAAAGCCACACTGCTCTGGAAGGCTATTTCTAGCCCTTTGTCCTGCCATGCATCATCTTACTTTGAGATGCCTCTTCAGATGCAATCTGGTTAGTGCGGGGATTCCCGAGTGCTTCTGCTTCAGGTCTCAGGGCTTGGGAGAGGGGGTTGCAGCCCAGCACAGCCGGCAGGATGCAGACCCCGAGCACAGGAGAGAGGGGCAGGTACCCTGAGCCAGCCCAGTGAAGCCACTGCCCAACATCCGTGCTGATTCACCGGGCAGGCTGCGCTCAGCAGCCCTCAAAACGGCGCCTGATGCACCCAGGGGCCTCCGCTGGGGCATGCGTCTGTCATGGGCATAAGCAGGGGAGCAAAATTGGTGCCTTTTGCTTGTGTTTGCTTGTTTTGAAAATTGCGCATTTCTGTTGGCTTCCTGCAGTTCATGTGTTACATCATCTCTGTGTTTGGAATGTGAAGGAAGGAAAATGTAGAAGATAATTGGGGAGACTATTTTTTTTCTGAAGGTGAAACAGGGAGGGATGCACGGAGCATGCTTTCAGACGGATGCCTCTGTGCCCAGTGCTTCAATCGATGCATGCCCAAATACTTAAAGTTATGAATGCAGAGTTAAGGCTCAAGGCAAACACAATGAACTCATCACAGCTAGAGCGCGTATTTCTCTCTGCTCCCATGCTCTTAGACACTGCCTTACTGAACTCCATATGGAAGCAGGGGTTCTGGAAATGGAGACAAGGTGGAATTCAATCACATACAGTCCAGCTGTTGCTGACATTCATCATTTTAAGGAAAGAGCAACAGTTTGGAAATATATAAACAAGATGTTCTGGAAGCATAATTTCCTGAGGTACAAAAATTTAGCAGCTAAATACCCATGACCTGTGCAGGGATGAGGCACAGAGGGGATTTTTGCTCACATCATTTAGAAGAAGAGTAAGAACTGCATTTCTTACAAGCAATGATGCTGAACAAAAAATCATACGAAGTGACAAGAGGCCTGTTCATATTAAATTCAGGCTATAATGAGGTACTTCTGTTTGACTGAGACGTCATTTAAGAAGACTGCTCTTTTACTAGCAACTTTAACATTTTTTTTCTAAAAAGTGGAATTAAATTATCTTGTTCACCTGGGAGGATAAATCAAAGTTAAGACTATATGAGGCACAAACACATTTAAAACTATGAATCAGATATTCATTATAATTAAGCAAGAACTGCTATTCCCATCATACTTGAAGCAAAACACCAGAAAAAGCCCAGAATACACCATGGACAGTTTTATTCCAGATTTCTAGCCTTAATGACCAGAATAGGTCTTCAGTGATGCAGAGAATTTATTTTTAATGCAATTAACATTTCTTCAAACCCAGATACTAGAGCATGAGCAAAAACAAGCGGGGGAGTGTGGACTAACATCCTCCTCATTGAGAACTACTACTTTTTGGGCAGGCTGCCCTTTCCTTCCTGCCACCAGCAGTAGATGACTGCATCTCACCCTCTCCATAACTGCTTCCATCATCTTTATCACAGGCATTAGTCCAGAGCACAGCTAAACCTCAATGCAAATCATCAGGGGTTGATAAAATCTAGCAAAGGAGAGGGAGAAAAAGCGAACTCAAGACCAGTGAGAGCTGGAAACTCTCAGACTAACATCATGCGGACAGGAAGAGTTACAGGTAGAGAGCTTCTCCGTTTATATCCAAGCAGCTTTAAAACAGATTTAAATCATGCATTATCTTAGTTAAACCATAAATACTCTCATATGGCACTTCTCACACTTTACTGGAGCTTCCCTCTGTTTTTTTTTTTGTTTGTTTTAGATTTTTTTTTGGTGGGTTGGTTGGTTGGCTTTTTTATCTCTACTTCCCTGTGGGTAACAGTTCTCCACTGCTCTGGGATGCCTGGGGAGAAGGGGCTCTTTACAGACAAAAGTCCGTTTCTTGCTGTTTTCAGCTGTGAAAAAAGAGACAACTAAAAAATAGAGAATTATGCTATTGATTCTGTACCTGGCTATAAGATGGTGTCTAAAATGCAGTAAGGGCTAGAAAACCCCTGCAGCCTGCTGGCCCAGCTGAGATCTCCTCCTCGGCAGAGAGATGCTGCTGGGTTCAACGGAGCTAGGGCAGCTGGGGAATTCACTCTGGGTGGTGGATCTGGTGCCGGGTCTTAAGCCAAACTGAATCCATCCTGCAAGGAAGCAGGGGCTAGTTCAGGACATTTAGCTCAATTAATGATGAGTAGAAAAGGACAATAAGATATTCTGTGTTTTAATGGCTAATTTGTTCAACAACATTGAATTCCTCAACTTGGTTTTGACCAACAAAGTTGAATGTACAAACTTCATCCCTGGTGCAAACCCTTTGATGTCAGTAGAGTTACAGCAGGCATGAGCTGGATACAATATCCATAATCCGTTGCTAAAAACCCAGTGTTATTGTTCTGCACAAATCCCAGCCAGATGACAGTTATTGTCTGCCTCGGCAAAGAGTAGCTTGAGATGCGCAGAGCAACGTTTCAAGTAAGAACTGCAAGATTTAATAATGCCCGAAGCTAAGTGTCCCCACTCCTCGGCTAATCCCCCTTATTCCTAAGGGATCCTGTTACACGCTCGCTGAGAGGAGGTTGCAACACGGCCCTCGAACGTGGGATGGCTCCAACCTCTTTTTGGACTGCACATTAAGACAGGGAAGCAAGGGCGAGCTGGAGGACTGATGCTTGTGTAGCACGGGTACGCGCTGGCTCCAGACACAACCTGGGCACCCGCGTCTCAGCCCCGCAAGAGACTCGTGTGACTCTGGGACGGAGCAGGGCAGCGTGGGGCACGCGCTCCGCTCAGACGCGGCCCATCATCGCACGGCCACACCGTCGCTTAACCCATTTACAGCGACTGCTAAAAGACGAGGGTCTGAACCTCTAAACAGATAAATGGCAACACAGCTTTTGTCTCCTGACTGAAGTTTAACATTCAATTTGTTTGCTACAAATAATCACACAGTAAATTCAAATCTGCTTTCATTAGAGCAATTNTGGGCACCCACGTCTCAGCCCCGCAAGAGACTTGTGTGACTCTGGGACGGAGCAGGGCAGTGTGGGGCACGCGCTCCGCGCTCCGCTCAGACGCAGCCCATCATCGCACGGCCACACCGTCGCTTAACCCATTTACAGCGACTGCTAAAAGACGAGGGTCTGAACCTCTAAACAGATAAATGGCAACACAGCTTTTGTCTCCTGACTGAAGTTTAACATTCAATTTGTTTGCTACAAATAATCACACAGTAAATTCAAATCTGCTTTCATTAGAGCAATTTTACGTTAATTAAATCATTTCACATGACTGATTTATCTGCAACAAACAGTCATTTTACTGTCAGCATACCAGTATTTATCATAACCTCTGTGCCTAGTGAAACAAAGGCTAATATTGTGGAACAGATACTGCAAGGGTAAAAGAGATAATAAACCTGCATCCTCATGGGAACAAGCGCATTAGGGAGCTATGCAGATTAGAGCCGAGGTCAATAATTGGGACTTGGCCAGATTTTTGCTGAAACACCATCCAAAGCTAGCTGCTGCTCTCGGAGGGCTTTTGTGAAGTGCAGAGCGCCAGGGAAGACAAGTCAGTCATCTTATTGCCCTTCTCCTCCTCCTCTCAGAGACAGCTAGACAGAAAATGGCAGAGACCTGGCATTTGCTCTGCTTTCTGTGTCCCCCACAACAGCACAGCAGGCAGTGTGTAAGAGCAGCATCCTTACCTGCAAAAAAAGCTTGGTCCTTGCTTCCAAAGCTGAGCGTTCCCCAGGGCAGACGACTCCACCTGGATGGTACAAAGAAACATCTTATGAAGATGTGGTTCAAAACAGCAACCATCAGGTTGAATTTCTGAAAGTTCAGATTGAGTTTCAAAGTATTCAGTGATTCAAAGTCAAATCCAAGCCAACATCTCTCTCTCCCATCTCACCCCCAATACATTTCAAGCTATCAGTATTTCTTTTTCTTATTAAGCACAGGGTACTGTTGGCTTAGAAATTTCCAGACAAAGGAAGTGTTTCTGGTTCCAAGAACCAGAGCACCTGGTCCCTAGTTTGTGTTATCTAGGATGCATGTCAGGGTGAGTGTCTGGATTGTCCCAATGTCTGCCACTGTCTTGCAGTTTGGCCCAAGCATGGACTTTCAAAAAGCTTTTGGGACTTAACCCTGTCTCCAGGATTTCTGAAGGAGGAGTTGTGTTCCTGACTCCTCCGTGTTTCCCTGCCGACGCGAGACCTGGGTTATTTTGTCTATAGTGCCTGCCTGGGGAGGATAACCCAGGATATCCCCATCCCACAAGGTCACTGCAGCAGGGCAGTGGCAGTGCTAGATGATGAACTAAGACCTCGGGAATACAACAGAAATAGGATACAAGTAGAAATCCCTTGATCCTTGAATTTTGCAAAACTGACATTACATTAAAGCAAACAAACAAACCCCACACTCTTCCTATTCCTAGAGTTTCAATGCCCAAACCATGTCTGCTGTCACCAGAGCTGGTTTTGCTGCTTCCTCAGAAACTATATTTGTCTCTCTATCTCTACTGAAGACACATGTATCTCTGGGGCTGAGCTCAGGTTTCCCATGCCGGGATGGCGAGGGGTGGCTGGGTCACACAGACTGCGGGCTTCACCGCCACCCGGCCCTGCTGCCCGGAGCAGGTTTAGGGCACCTGCCCACTCGCTCCGGGCATGGGGCTGTGTGATCATCATTAGTCTGAACGGGAACAGTTGCTAAATAAATACCCTGCCATAAACGAAACGGGATTTGAGATGAAAAGCTGTGCACAAAGCATCCAGAATTAACACCCACGGAGACAGGGACAATCAGTCAGAGGGTTTTGGCTGGATTTAGCATCATCATTCAACAAGGATATTTTTGTCTTGATCCCTGGTAATAGGGAAATTAAGATGCTGTGAGCACAAACAAAACAATGAGCTCATACTGAAATCTACAAAGATACCTGGCTGCTCTTTCTACCCTTTCTTACATTTCGCAGCAAAGCAGCAACTGGGATCTTTTACCCCATCTCAAAGAGAAAAACAAAAACAAAAAAAAGAAAAAGAAAAAAAGCACAACCTTTTTGCTGTTGCTTTCATCTTTTTCTAGATGTAAATTGTATTGTTAAATTGCAAAAATTTCAAACTTGTGCCTTGCAGAGAATAAGAGGTTTTGTGAAAAATTCATACTAAAAATACATTATCTTTTCAAGTGCCTAATAGGATACAGAACTGTTCACGAAGTGGTCAAAAGTTCAAATCTGATTCTAATCACTTTAATAATGCCCAATTGCTGAGCCATGGTCTCTCTGAAGAGACCAGATCTGACGGCAGCAAAGGACAAGAGAAGTTAACAATTTTCAGGCATGGCTGTAATTAAGTACAATGCCAGAACATATTTTTATTAAAAATTTCTCATCAAAACATACCATTTTTTTGTGAAAGCTGAAGCATTTGTTCAGAGGGTGTAGGTTTTTGAGTTCCAGAATGCACTCTTTGGTCACGTCCAGTGGGAAAGTTAGAACTGTTCCATCTGAAAGCAATCCTTTCGACGAGATTTCCTTTAATTTTCAGGAGATATTTATCTCCGTCTAGTATAGGTCAAAGACAAACGAGAGAAATCTGGAAAGTTGTCATGATACAGAAATGCTTTTTTCCAGCTGCCTCTGTTGGCGCCTGCAGCAGGGAAGCGGAAGGCAGAGCAGATGGAGGGCGGCAGGACGAGAGCTGCGCGCACACCGCGAGCTGGTCTCCGCGCCGGCTCAGGGCACGCAGGAGGGCTCACAGTATTGCTCCTAGTGGGCAACACAGCTCACACTGAGACCTCTGGGCAACACAAGAAAATTAATAAACCATTTTCCAAGTGGTCACCTAGTGCAGAAGGAAAGATGACAACTTGCCAAGGCTGCCTCGTGCAGTAGGATCTTCCTGGGTGCAAGCACGAAGGCAGCTGCACTAACCTGAGCTTGGGCCCTGCAAGCAGGCTTAGGGCTAGGCTCCCTCCAACTCACAGATCCTGGGACAGAATTGGAGCTTCTTGCCCCCAAGCAGCACTGCCCCCAGTGTGCTCCATGGCCAGAGAGCCTTTGCTGGGACACCCCCATGTCAGCACAATTTACCATGTCAGATCAGAACGGGGACTCCACAAGCAGCATCCGAGCCAAACTGCATTGCGCTCTCTCTCCTTTTGCAGGTAAAGTCCTAGTTCACTGTGCAATGGGGATCAGCCGATCGGCCACGCTGGTCCTGGCTTTCTTGATGATCTGTGAGGAGATGTCCCTGGCCGATGCCATCCGGACTGTGCGCACACACAGAGGCGTCTGCCCCAACTCCGGCTTCCTCAGGCAGCTCTGGGAGCTGGACCTCCAGCTGGGCAGGGAGAGACGTGGAAGAGTGAGGAGCTTCTAGCCGGACCGGGGTCTGTCCCCTGCCCCCGGGCCGGGGGAGCACGCCCTGGGTCGAGGCTGTTTTGTGGTTGCACTGAAAAACTCCTCTGGAACTGGCAGAGCATGAGCAAGCTGTGTAGAAGCCTGGTATGTATTTTTTGGACAAGCCCACTAATTGAAGGAAAATGAAATAGAGAAGAATTCAAAGTGGCCATTTTGCCCACCTGGGCCTGTTCTTTAACTACCTGCTGCTCACGGCACAGGGAGCAGTTTGGTTCTCAGACAGAATTAAAAAGCGTCTTAGTCAACCCGAGGAAAGACTTTTTATTTACCTGTAATTGTATTTATATGTCAAGAGGGAAAACAGTGAAACTAGTAAAAAGAAAGAGAAATCGGGAGGCTTTAAAAGAAGCTTTAACATTTCCATGCAGCTGGCAGAGGGCGAGACTTCAGGTTTTGTAAGCAGAGGTTCTCCTTTGGCCAGACGCGGTGACACCGGTGCGGGATCCAGCTTGGACCTTGGGCTCTCTCCACTGCAAGCCACGGAGGCCGCCACTGCAAGGGACCTATGCAGGTCTTTGTGGCTCCACAGCCACAGCAAACAGCCTTAAAAACACCATGAAACAGTAGCCTCACAGTGCCCATCAGAGGACAGTAAGTTGTCCCCAGTGTTTGGACAAGCCAAGGGCGCACCCAGAGCAAAGGGCACCGTGTGGTGCTTGCGGTGCCGGGCAGGAACGTTCTGCTCCGAGCTTGCACATTCCTAGATTTCCCCGTTATAAAGGAAAGTGAGAATCCAGTGTCATCGTGTCATAGCAAAAATGAGCCATGCCTTTAACAAATCCAAAGCAGCAGCCCTGCATTTCGATTACTCTTTTACGCCCAATTGGCCACATTTAATCTTGTGAAGAACTCAAAGCAGATATTTGCTTCAGTGCAATTACAGCCACATACAGAACATTGGCAAATGCAAACAATATAGAATTTCCACTTGACGGCAGATTAATTTGGTGTGATGTTTTCCCTTGAGAGGTCTTAAAGGCTTGCAGTTTTGAAAGTACCATACAGTTTGTATTTATAGCACTGTGGATGTTGAACAGAAAGAGAAATATATACTCATTCTCAAGTTTTTTTGCCTCAATACATTAAAAAAATTAACTGAGCGCAGCGCACTTTCACTGCATTTCTCATAATGCAATATGGAAACATGATTTCCCTGTAGAGCCTACAGAGAAACTCAGGTGGTATTTCCACTTCCATAAGAATAACAACTGAAAAGCAAGCAATGCTACAGAGTAATTTCCTCTGAGGGAACAGGGATGGGTCTTCCCTTCCAGAAAGGAACCCATCCTTTAGGACAGGGTAAGTGGCCAGAGGGGAGGTGGCAGTTAATGATGGAGGGAAGAGGGAAAAACAAAAATCAGTGAAGTTATAGCTTTCACAGGCTCCTTATGGGCTGCCGCAGCAAGGAGATTAGACTTCCCTGATCATGGCAGCTGAGCCAGTCCTGGCGCTCAGGTGTCCTTTAGACGGGCCTGTGTGGGGATCTTTTATTATTGCAGGCCAAGCTGAAGCTGTTTTGAGAGCAGCCTTGCCGGTTGCCTTATTAACCGCTCCCTTGAACTCCCTGTAACTCGGTATGTGCCAAGCCAAATGGCACTGCATTAAAGCACAAGGGGCATATGAAACACCCTGGTCCAAAATCTCAGCACGTCAGGTCATAATTCCCAGCAAGTTCCACACCTGGGAACATCCACGACTGCAGGGTGGAATTTAAAACGAACAAGTTGGAGCTCCAAGTGACTGGAGCTACGCTGGCCCCAGCACAGGCCTGTTAACCATTGTAGGACCAGTTTCTCCCACATCCCCTCCTTACAGCTTCCTCACTCTGACCCACGTTTTACACATCCTGAGGGCTTAGTGCCCCTGTGCTTAGGTAAACAGGAGTCTCTTAAAACTATGCCTGGATCCAAAGATAAAGAAAATAACAGCAACGATGGGGGTGATTCTAGGCATGGCTCGCTACAGTTTCCACATCCAGAGCTGCCGGCTCTCTGCAAGCTCCTGCTCAGCCCGGAGCAAGGGAGCGCTGCCTGCCACCGGCAGAACAGGCAGCGGGCCGGAGCCGTCGGGTCTGTCTGGCTGGAGCCGGGAGGGCAGTGTCGCCCTGCAGCTCCCTCTGCAGCGCCCACCAGCCGCTTGGGAAGGGTGCACTAGCGCACTGCTCTGCACGGGTAGCTTTGAGGTTGCTGTAGCAGGGACAGCCCTCCCATGGGACCTGCCTGAGCCATAGTCTTTGCCTTCTTGCTCTTACAAAAAGCATCTGCCTTGGGATGACAAAGCCCAAAAGCTAACTATGACCGAAACAAAGTTGTCAACCTCTGGGACATGAAGGGCTGTGTACCGAGCCATGGGACCATCCCAAACCACCCACTTTGCAGGGTCGCTCTCTTGTTCGTGGCCTTCTGTGTTCACACGTGGAAACACTCTGGGGGCAGTGGCCAAAGCAGCACACAGTGCCCGTGGGCAAGTATGGGCCAGACTTGCTCTCATAAGTCAGTCTCCTGTTTCTGCACCATGCTTTGCGCTAACTGAACTAGCGTCTCTCACTTGTGCTCAGACTCTGGCACTGCCTGCCAGGATCAGGAGACTGCTCTTCCATCCAGCACCGGTGTCTCGCTGAGGTCTGCCCAGCTCTCTCCTGACCTCCACATTTTCAAAGTACTGTCAGGTCCACTTGCTGGTTGTTACTTCTCCTCTTGTTGAGGGTTGCGTTTCCAAGAATAAGGCTGGGCCATACATTTCTGTGGAGAGAATCGCTTTATGCTTTACAAATTTACTTGATACTTTTTGATTAGAAGAATATATGCAGCTTCACAAGCTAAGCCAAGCAGAAATCTGTAGCCTGCAAGGCTTTCAACATTTAGGTTTTCTTTAGGCTACAACCATCCTGCTTAGAAACCAGACCCCCATCTGTTGCAGGATGCAGTCCTAATGAAGTCAGACAATTTGCTCTTTGCACTGCACTATTTGTGGTACAAGAATCATTGAATAATATTGCTCCCCCTCAGCGCTGTCCCCTGGAACCTTGCCTGTCCAGACACAGGGAACACTTTTAGGAAGTGCTCCTAAAAATACCCAGTGATGTTAACTGAGGATCTGGCTCCATCTCTCCTCCTCCTGCTTCTGACTCAGACTCCCAGCATCTTCATATGCTCAGTCATCTAACCCTTGCTGTTCATGCCACCTCATTCTGTCTCATGCTCTAAAAACACGATTTTCTATTTGCTTGCTTCTTTATCAGTAGCCATTATCCACAATGTAGCTCCCATGGTGCTACCATGTAATGTCACATTTAATGCGTTGCTTTTGCTTTCTCATTCCACCACAAAGGTTACAGTGACTGTCTTTTACCAAATCCTTGAGCTCTACCCCTTTTTTCATACAAAAAGATAACAAGTCAGCAAAAAAATAGCACCAGAAAATGAGTAAAATCTGCTTAGTATTGTTTAAAGCTAGCTTGGCATGTGAAGACTGCAAACTAAGATACTCTATCCCCCTCAATCTAAGCTTCAAAACCATTCTCAGGGAAGTTACCCAGAAGAGAAAAATTTCTCAAGGGAAACATCATTACAAGTAAACATGTTTTCATAGCACAATAAAAAAAAAAACCTGCAGAGCAAAAATCCAGCCAGTTGACAAAAATATCAGTTATTAAACTCCAGGCAAAATTAACAATAGGTCTGAGATTGAATTCACATTTTGGAAGAACCGATCGGTGCACTTCCCTTAAGAGGTGACCAGGGGCTCCTCTGATACAAAACGCCAATTGTCAGTGGGCAGAGCCTTCCGCTTGCTGCAATGCGATGCTGTTTGTTGCCAGTCGCCCTCATGACCACAAAGATCTCCCAGCGCATCCCAGCAGGCAGCCAGCACGGACGGAGATCAGCTGGAGCAGAGGAACGTCGATCCCTTGAGCTGTCCACATATCTCCAGCTGGCTGCAGTATCTCTTTTGGAAGTACTCAGAGAGAGCCTGGACATGAGAGCCAAACTTTGCCTTTGCTGCTGAGCAGGGCACAAGACACGAGATCTTTCTCCCTATAAAACCCTTCTGAACAGTAGTAGATGGCCCATGTATCCTATTGTATGTGAACAACTCATCTGGTGTGTCTAGGATTAAATGTCATTAATGAGCTAGTCACAAAAATTTACAACCTAAGTGATTGTCCAAATCCTCTAAGATTGCATTTAGAAGATCAACGATTTTTATGAAACCTCAAAAAATTGAAAAGCATACAATGTAGAAGTGAGAAATATTGATATTTCAAAAACAACCAAAAAAAACCCACAACAGTTTATGATGGGGAGAAGAAAACCAACCAACCAAATCTCCCCATCATTGGAAAAACGTCAACCAGCAACCAACTAGCTAGGAATTATTTGCTCAGCTCTGGTGACAATTGGCTGTTACTAGAATTTTTCTGACACATTGTTTCAGAAAACATCTGTTTCCACTCAGACTTCTTTAACTTTCAGATGTGAAAAACAAAAGCTCATTTTCATGCCATGTCTCCCATCTCCAGTTGGCAACAGTTGCACGATTATGAAGTTATTGTTATGCTAGATGTTGTTTGTCAGTTTATATTTTCCTATCATATCTATTTTTAGCCACTCATTAGTATTACTTGGAGCCTCTCCTATAAATTTTAAACATTTATAGCACATCTCGACAATTCATCAAACGGAGCCAACCTCCAAGGAAAGGAAACCCAAACCACTTCCCCCTGTTGAACTGAATGAGAATCCGATCCTTGTCTTTTAAACTTCAAACTCAACATTTTCCCATCTGCTCTTTATACACAACAGCCCTTTTGCTCTACCAATATATTTTTTCTCCATTCATAACTTTTTATTTCTCTCCAGAGGTTTCCTGATGCATTTAGTCTGCTGCACTTGCAGAAGACTTGGATTTGGGAGGTTTCTGCTCCCTCTCCCTCCATTGAAGAGAGAAAATAATCATTGAGCAATGAATGGCCACTTCTCATTGCTCATTCACAAGAGAGGCACAGCAGGATCCCAGAGCTAGGCTTAAAAACGCTGTTCTTAGCCATTGCACAAGAGGAAAACAGCATTTTACCAAAGCCTATTGAAACTAAGGATATTTGGATAATTTAATTAGTTTTCACTCTCTGCTCTATTCATTGACTTGCATTTCGAGCTCCGTGCGCGTGGGCACAGCTATCACTTAGCTGCGCGAGCTGAGTAGCTATGAGCATGCCTGGAGGGAGCAGCCCTTGGGATTTAGGCAGGTCACCCACCCAGGGAGCATTTCCAAGGGGCTTGCACTCCAAATGATCAATGATGCTCACGTTGATTTCAAGAAAAAATATTCAGAAAACATTTTTTGGCCAAGAGTTTTGCAGGAGAAAAACCTCTAATCATGAAGCAATGCAAGGGCCAAGCAGGGCTCTGTGGATTGAGGGCCTGCACAGCTGCAGTCGGCTCGCAGGAGCCAGCGCACGCGCTGGGGGGTCAGCAGCACCCAAAGGACCATCTGATGGGCCCCCATGCTGCTCCATCCATCCATCCATCCATCCTCCCCAGCCCTTCTAAGGAAGGCTCAGCCTTGCAAGCACTGCACGTTTGAAGGCTACGCAACGCATTTCTCAAATGGAAGTGTTAATTGTCTGCATGTAATTAGCTGATCTAGAAAGTAAAACTGATTAAACAATAAATAAAGAATGAAGTCAGACTGACCATCTTTTTCGTTTCCAACATACTCCAGTGAACCAAGAGACACCGTATAACAATACATGAAATCTGCACTGAGGAAAACAGTCCTGGCCCGCAGGTTAGTCTAGCAGAGTAACTTTAATTTCAAAAGCCCATCTCATCAGGGAAGATATCTGTTCCTTTTTAGGGAGTCATAATGCACTTGGGACAGTGCAATAACAGAAAAGCAAATTTATTTATTTTTCCTTAGCTCAATTCTTCAACCTGCTTGCTGTCTTTTCCTACCTTCATCATTTGTGGAAAAGAAAATAACTAGTTTAGATCCAGCTACACCTCCGCTTGTTCCAGCCTGATTCCAAGCTCAGTGTTACCTCCAGCAGCCCCCACTCGCTCACCCATCCTGCTTCTCCTCACAGACTCCTGCAGGTACAATGCCAATGCAGGTATAGCATAGGTGAGCCTACAAATCAAAGAAAGTACCATCACAGCAAGAAGACNGTGCAGGTATAGCATAGGTGAGCCTACAGATCAAAGCAAGATAAAGAAAGTACCATCACAGCAAGAAGACATACATTAAGATCTTCCTCCTCAAACAACTTCTCCCACGAGAACAGTCCTTAAGCATGTCAAATTCCTTACAATTCTTTCAAATTAAAACACAGGATTAAACTGAAGATTGGTACAAATTACAAGATTGAGATTTCCCTTAACACAAAACACTTAAGGCTCTGGGATCTTAAAGTCTATTATGGCAATAGCACGGCAACACTCAGACTTGCATATAAATGACTATTTTTGCAGCCTAAGCAAAAATTGCATTTCTGCCAGCCCCAGATGTTCAGAACTCCTGGGTCAGCTCCCATCTTTTCCCATCCTGAGACTGTCTTCTTTATAACTCATGGGATTTAGTACTATTATTAATCTTAAGGTTCTTTGTTTTCATTATTTTCTTGACAGGGGCAATAATCTTACATTTCTCTTCCTGCCCCCCAGGAAAGCTGAGATGCTCTGGTAGATTTAAGACTGTGTACCATATTATGAAACACACACACAAAAATGCAAGCGCTGGAGCTCTTCCACCTGGTGCACAACAGACAAGTCCTAAGGCTGAAGCAGCTGGGAGCACATGCTGTGGAAAACGAGCGGAGCTAAGGAAGGATGTATACACGCACACATATATATATTACAACATCAGCAACATCCATGACATTGGGACTTTTAATGAATCACTTAACCAGCAACTCCTAGCCCTGCTCTGTCAGCTTTTGTAAGAGCAGCCCCTTGTGAACCGCCAGTCACACTGAGATTTCTGGTCAAACTAAGACGATTCCCACCAGAAAGGGGAAATTTGACCAGGGCCCTGTGTGGGCCCCGCATACAAACTGATGGAATAAATGTGTTTCTTGATTTGAGAGGAATCATTTACAAACTGAGCCATAACCAATCAATTTTTTTTTTTAACATCTGGAAAGACCATATAATAATATAATTTATGTAAGACTTCAGTTTTTAAAAGAAGATTTAGCTGCATTAGCCCATAAGATGATGCGTAAATTGCCAGATGTTGAAGCTGTCTTCTCAGCAGCGCTGAACACCACGAGGATGCACTCACGGATGGGAACTCTGCGGTAAGGCAGGGAGACAGTGACATGTCACTTACAACCTTTACTTCTGAGATGAACCACACAGAGTCCGAGGGATCTCATTTGTAACAATGAAATCATTGCTTTGTAACTGATAGTACAAATATTCCACAGCATGAAGAAACATAATTCAGAAATAGAAAACTCTGGCAATCCATGCGTAATATTATCAGGGCTGGTCCCAAAGGCACAGGAAGGTAAGAGCTTACTGCACTCTCGGATGGGCAGGAAGTCCTGCGCATCCCAGTTTACCATCCCTCCATGCTTTCCTTCAGGGTGAAACCCTTCCTGGACACCACTGCTCTGCTCTCCTCCGTGGGTCTGAAGGACGCTTGGCCCTGACCCCAGCAGCTGCATCGCCAAGGTGGGAGCTGCTTTACCTGAGGCTCCCCAGGCTGCTCGGGGGCTGAAGGGGGCAAGGCCACACGCAGCAGGAGGAGGGAAACTCCTCTTGGGAGGGGGCCCAAGCTCCAGCCCGGCCAGCGGCCCCAGAAAGTGCTGATGTTCCACGCAAAAATAATAAGTTCTTGAGGCTTCCACTGCCCCGTCACAGCCATCTGAAGCAGTGAGAGCAGCAGCAACAGAGCAGGATGTGCTGAAGACACTGACTTCATTTATGACAGTGTGTGAAAATGGGACCTCTTCTCAACAGCGACACCACTTTCCTGAACTGAATCTTGGCAGCTTCACACAAGACTGTCTCAGGCTTGGTTCTCTCTTGGGCCTCACGGGGAGGGTGGCTGGTCGTGCTGGGGCCACTGTGTCTATAAAGAGGTCACCTTCGTTTCTAAGTTTCTCCTCTAGAAGAACATTCTGCATCTATAGTATTAGGTTTCTACCTACAGTCTTGAACCCTGTGATGTAATCTCTGTTTTTCTTTCTAAGGGAGAAATATTTACTGTATTCTACTTTCAATTTTGTCACCTTTCAGGATTTGCCCCCTCTCTTTTTTAAAATGGATAAGTCAATAAGTAAAACTTGCATTAAGTTATCTCTGGTGTTCAGCATGGTTTCCTCTCTAATACTAACTTTCTTCATTGTAATTGAAAAACATATTTCATAAATATGGTTAAGGTTCTATGTGCTATTTTTACATATTACGTTTTAAAAGTAAATTAACTATAATTGCAGTAGGCAGCAACTCTAGTTGATTTTTCCACTTTCTAAAAAACAATCTTTTGTTTATCTCAGTCCGAAGCCCACTTTTCCTGGAAACATTTTAGAATCCTCTGACTACACTTCCAGCTTTCCAAGAATTCTTTTCCAAGAATTCTTGAGCTGGTGCTCCTGATTTCCAATATTATTTCCCTGCCTTTTCTGGCAGCAGGGAAGTTTCTTAAACCTTTCTGCATGATCTTATCTGGCACAAAGCAGTCTTCTCTGGGATGCTTTGTCACTCAGAAATTGTAATTCACATGAAAGCCTTCTACATGAATGTTTTTTAAAAGCAATTTGTTTTCACTGCACTACTAGTAAATAATGAAAGTTCAGGGGATTGAAACCATAGTCCAGACTGAAATCAGCATCTGCAACAGCTGGAATAAAATGTGTTAAACGGATTTTGGGGAAATATAGGTGCTTTGGAGTCTTAGTGGAAGAGCAATGTGTTAAGCTACAAACCTTCCCTAAAACCATCAGTGCTGAAAGGTAAGGCAGAGACTGTCTGATACCTTCTGGTATACTCCTACCCTAGTACACCACATACTAGATATATAGTCATCAAATTTTACACCCTCAAAGACGAGTCTGCCAGAGGTAAACATAGAAATTATCTGCAGTCAGCAACACTCACCCAGAAATTCCTAAGTTACCTTCAAAAAAGGCCAGACTTTTTAGGGTATTTGATCTCAGCTCAGCATCTCTGACTGGGTGATAGCAAGGGTCACGAGGATGGGGAGCCTTACCGGGCCTACATATCTGCTCTGGATTCCTTTCAGAAATTTATCACATTTTTTCTCCAAAACCCTAAGCCCTTAGAAGGTTTTTCTCTCACTTTGCACTCCCACTGGAAGTTATTCCAGGAAGCCACTTCTCTCTGTTAGAAGTGTTCTCATTTCCAGCTTAAATGCATTCATAGTTGGTTTTGTCCCAAAAGATCACATATGTTGTCAAGGCTTCATGTCTCCCAGTCCAACCATGGCCTAATCACTAGACAACACTGCCTTCTCCCTCATGATTTCCTGATCTCCTGAACAACTTCAGTAAAAATCTAGTTTAACTAGAAAGGGAACATTAGCAATCTTCCAATATTTGTCACTATTTTTTTTTCTCCATTTATTTCTGAAATAAAATATTTCTGCTAGCTAAAATGCACAGCACATTTCATGGTCTGGCAATGCATTGCTTTAGAGATTGTGGTTCTGTAAAGAAGAGATTTATCAAGCATGTTTATATCTCAAAAACACCCATCCTTGGCACTGGACAGGTCCAATTGGGTCTCAGTAAATCAAATGCTTATTTGATGTCAGTGAAACTAAGATGCAACTGCTGTTTTGCTCAAGGTTGTCAGAAGCTTTTCAGTAATCACTTTCAGCCAGAATAGATGCTCAATTGTTCTTCTTTCCAGCAGTAAGGGGTGGGGGGAAAAACAGCTCGCTCTTCCTCAGTAATTCCCTCATATTTCATTTTTAATCTCTTAAGCAAATTACAAGTGAAGACCTTTGATGTACGCGCCAGCCAAACTCATTCGTTTCTCAGTACTTGCTGTACTAGAGAGGATCTCTCGTTCTTATGCATGTGGATGATAATAACAACTTCAAAGCCCCCAGGCATATGTTAGCTTTTCTTGATTTCCTTTCTAAGTATGTGTTTCGTGGGCCAACACCAGCAAGACCCATAAACAGCTGCACTCGAATGCCATCTATTAAGGCAGCCTTGCTATCTCTCGTAGGCTAACAGCTCTATTTTGACTTCACAGAAATACTCTGTCTGGCTTTTGTATCTTCCCTGTAATGCAGTACCTCATTTCCAACATTTATGGTGTTCTCAGTTTAAAAGAGTCTGGAACATGATCAAACTCTGAGCTAAAAGCCATTAAAAGGCTCTTGCCCTGAGGTGGTGTGGAGCATTCCTGGCGGATTATGAGGCATTGTTTTGCTGTTTGGGGTTTTATGACATGAAGTGTACTTGATTACTTCTACATGGACAGTAGGTTGCAGCCATGTGGTACCAAGGACCAGATGTTCTGAGTAGCCACAGAGCAGATGCACCTGAGCAGTCGTCGGGCAAACTTCCTCCAAGTTGGCTCAAGGAAAGTGAAAAAGGGACATATTCCAAACCAGTTAAAGAGATAAAGATACTTTCATTATTTAGTCTGTTGCATTCATTATCACAAGACTTGTAGGCAAAGAGCAGAGAAGAGTTAAAGAAAATTTTAGATAGTTGCATGAATAAAATTCACCACCAGAGACAATTTACATTGTAAGAAAATAAATAGTTTTGAAAAAGCTATAAAACTTCATGCTTCAGGCTTCCAGCCAGGCTTTATCTGAGGAGGTGGAGTGGGGAGATTAAACAGATATAATCTGTGGGGCAGAAAATTTATCCCATAAATGGGCAGCACAGATTTCATGTACTTTCCTTTAAGGCTTTTGATATTGAGCGCAGTCAGCAGAACAGACACCAGACGAATGGCACCAGCATGACAGTTCTGGTGCTTCTCCATCTGCACGGCCAGCGAGCCACAAGCCCAGGCGGGACAGCAAGCATCCATCCACCTCCCGGCTCTCGGTTCCATTTGAGACTACATTTGGCACTCGGTATACCATGGGATTACTCTGACCTGAANCGGGACAGCAAGCATCCTTCCACCTCCCGGCTCCATTTGAGACTACATTTGGCCCTCAGTATACCATGGGATTACTCTGACCTGAAACCTGCTCTCAGCAGGTCTGGACAAATCTTTCTGATCACAGTTGCACACCAACTATCTATTATTTTTATTTTTTAAACCTGCTACACTGTGCTTGGGGAATAGGTTGGACCGGAATCTCTGCAGCAATGAGAGAGTAATGATACAGAAAAGGAAAGACAATGCTCTTATCCCAGTGAAAAATGAAAGTAGAAACAGATTGTGGCAATTTCCCAATTTGTCACCAAGGGAATTTAAGTTCAGTAACGTATGTGATACTCCTGTACAGAGTACATTGCCATTTTCCTCGTAGAGCAGTTCAAATACTACACAAGCAGCTGGAGAAGCCTGATTTCTGCATCTCAAGAGTGTGTCAGGATGCCCTGCAAAGCACAGAATAACATACTCACTGGTTAATGGTATTTTCCCTTAGGATTTCTCTGTTAAATGCTTTTCTCCCAGGGCTCTTCAGCATTGACTAGGAAATAGAAGAATGAGCATGTTGGGGCCTCAAGCTCCTCCTGTTCCCAGCACTCTTCAGCAAAGAGAGGTCACACACTTCTCCGTGCCTTGGGATCTACATTCCACTTGAACACAAATCTCTGAAAATGTGTTTTCTGCTGACAGGGAGAGAAAAAGCAGAAACTTCAACAAATCTGCTTTCAGAGCCCTGGCCCCAGGCCCACTAACTTTGCTCAGGACTATGGCCCTTCCTCCCTGGTCTCCCCGAGTTCGCTTTTTCTCTAGCCTCAAATACAGCCTTATAAACAGCTGAGTGCTGGGCCATTAGCTCCATGCCAAGGATGCAGCAAGGGACACCCATCTTGCCCATAAATCACTCTAACTGTGTCATACCCAAGTCAACTCCCTGATAATACTGCCCAAAAGCCTCACAGAGCAAATGCTTCTGCCTGTCACACCGCTTGGACAAGCAACACCAACCATTATCTATTAGACCCCTTGGTTACTAACTGAAGAAAAGTAACTTTAAAAGTAAGGTACCATGTATGGACCTTTCAGTCCAGCTTCCTTTCAGAATTTCAGGATTTCCTTGAAGACTGTATCTCTCTAATTGTGGTCCTAGTAGACATGGTTCTAACGCATTGATTTAAAACATTCAGACACAGATCATTGCCCTATGAAGTCAAGCTTCCCCTTTGATTTAATCTGCAAAATGATCTTGTTATGCAACATAACTTAGGTTTCCCTGCTCATAGAAGCTAGCATAACCAATGTCTAACTGAAATAGAGTATGAAATACTACAATAGTTACTAGAGATTCAGATAAAATGTTGAATGTACCATCAGTTGGAAATAAGCAAGCAACTGACTTTTTGGTGATCCCTAACTAGACAAGAAAAAGGTAACAATCACAAGCTCAAACTATAGGTAACATAGGGCATTAACTGTCTTTTTTGTTTTATGTACTCGCAGCGGTTAGCTGAGGTCTCTGATGAGGCCTCTGAGCAAAACCCAAGTATAAAGAGAAGTTAAACAAAAACTCTGATGCACACCAGGTATGGTCAAAAAAGTTTTACCTAGTGCTGCATAAGCACCAGTTTACTTCAGCAAGAATCAAGGATGCTCAGCATCTTGTGAGGAAGGTATCTAATCATTTAAAGCATTTCTGTTTTTATCTGCAGTAATCAAAACACGTTATAGCTGAGTTGTAGCTGTATGTCTAGTTTGAAGACTGCCTGTCTGTGCAAGAGAGCACCATCTGGATTTACTTCCTGCTTAGTTTTAAAAAACATATATAAGTTTCTGTACTTTTGCCAAACAACTGGAAACATAATGATTTCTGCATGCTGTCAGCATCTCAGTACAGCTGCAAATGTCCACTAGGACAATCTTACATAATTATATATATATTCTTCCTATACAATTGTTAAAACCCTTGCTTTTCCAAATAATAGCCTATTTTGTAGCACAGCAAAAATCTTCCAATGCATCAGGTTGAAGGGGAAAAGGAAATCTTCTAAAGTAGGACTTTACTCAAAGCTTTTATTTTAAAAATGCAAAAAAAAAAAAAATCAAGACTTAAGAAATAGAAGCTCAAATTTCCAGCTATACCTCTAGCATGGTCTGGCCACCAATGCTATTTTTCTCCTTTCTGCTCATTTTTACCCAGTATCTATATAAGAAATTCAGTCAAATTAAAAAAAAAAAGAAAGAACAATTTAATTGGACACTATCACTCGTCCTGGCCGCTACCCCTTACTCTGCGCAGTGCACATGACAAGTAGCCAAGTGGTCCACAGGATTATTCTGACTCTGCATTGCTCATTCTGCTTGGGGTGCTCCTTTCTCTACCTGAGCTTCCTACCTAGGGCATTAGCTCTTCGGCCTGGGGATTGCTCCTTATGGTGCACCTAGCACTGTTCTTGCTCGAGCCTTTGGCACTTTGGGAAGTCACCTGACTATTAAATAAAGGGCTGATTTTGGTTTTGCCAGGGTAACTTGCTGATGAGCTGCTGTGCCAGGGGAGGAAGCAGGGCCAGTGGCCAGCTCTGGCTCGCACTTGCCCACCGGTGCCACACAGAGACTAAAGTACAGAGACCCTCGTGCAAAGCTCCAGGGAAGGGGAATGAACTGCATGTTCAAAGCACCATCATCAGCTTGCCTGTGATTTTTGGAAGTGACCAGTAACACAGCAAATATCTGCTTTTAGTAGCTTGAGACTTCTCAGAGGGTAGGTGCTCAGCTCTTGCAAAGTCAAATTTCCTGGGTGCTCAGGCTCCAAAGCATTCCTGGTCGATGGCAGTTCTAGAAACATCTCAGCAGCTAACATTCTTTAACCTCATAAACACAAGAGTAAACACACAAGTGGTCCCAAAAATAGAACATTTTTCCAGGCGATGAACACTCCCTCCCGAAATTTTCTGGGATCCTAACGAGAGGGGAGCAGCGAGGGCTTGTATTGTTTTGACAGCCAGGGAGACAAACAAATACTCCTATTTCAGCTCAATATTCTCGGCACTCAAAACATCAATCTGAAAAAACAATGCCTCAAAACGCTGCCATGCCAGGGACCTGACACCAGGAGTTCATCCCGACATCCCTGCTGAGTGGCAGCCCCACAGCAGCGCCGCCCGTCCGGCGCCCGTGCAGGGACACGCGGCTCGGAGCGCGCCAGCAGCCCTCTGCTCGTGGCACTGCTGCTGCTGCGCTGCATCGCGTACCTGCGCGTCCCACCCTGGCTTCCCCGCAGGGGTAAAGCAGCCAGTGCCAGTGTTTTTGCATTGGGTCCGTACCGCCTCCTCCCCAGAGTCGCTCTGCTATCAATAACCTTCTGAGATAACTGGGAAGGCACAGCAGGTTGCTCACATCTAAGCTCCTTTGCATTTTAAAAGCAACTATCTGAATAATTGGAAGGGAGGAGCTTGGCTTTTCTGTAATACGGTAACTTGGCTAAAATAATGTTGTTGTTAGAGCAGAGCAGGAGGTCCAGTGCTCAGACTTGAAACAAAGCTAGTTGTTATTCCTGCTCTTATGCACTGCCGTAGTATCCACCAAGGCCACAGGCCACGACCAAACTCTAACATCCTGAAAAATGTGTTATAAAAATTAAATATGAAGATCACGTATTTTGGAACGGACTTTGATCTTCTGGAATGATGACCAATGACAAAGGTAGTGGAAAAGTTTTGAAATAAAATTAAAAATAACTGACAAAGTCAATAATTCATGTCCCACTGGACATGGGGAATCAGGGCAACCAGTTAGGAGACTTTTCCCCGAGACATACCAACACTCGTGGCAGCTGGACCCTCTCCTGTGCCTGTGAGCTGGGCTCGAGCAGGGCCCACATCTCCGTACTCCTCACAAAGGTGTCCGAGTTGGCAGCACTGAACCAGGGTCTGCTGCGCAACAGACCTGTGGGAAGAGGATCCCGTGTCCCGGCTCCTTGCTTGTGATCACTGTTCCCTCTAGCGGACAGTCCTGCCCGCCAGGGAAGGTCAAGGCTCCTGCAGCTGGAGGGGAGGAGGGTGGCACTAACACCGAGCAGTCCAGACCCGCTTGGACAAACCTGCCGTGGCTTGTTCCAGAAAGTTAGGCTTTCTGCAATTAAAAAATAAGAAGGTTTTAAGGAAAGCTTTACAGAAAATCTGAGAGCCTTTCAAAGGTTGCAGTGTGGAATAAAGAAAAGGCACTAGGAAAATAAAGGTAAGAACCTTGCCTTGGCCACATAAACATCAGGCTGAAAGACAGAGGATGTCTGCCCTGAGGTAACTACAGGCAGGAATGCAGGACATGCTGGCAGTGATGCCGAAGACCCTAACACACATTAATAGCCAGGAAGGCGGATGTATTTTGGCCACCAGCACATGCCAGAAGGCCAGGTCACCAAGCCCACCAGGCTCCAAGGAGCACGAAGCTGAGCACAAGCACAGATCCGCGGGGACAGGGAGCTGTCCTGCCCGTGGGCAGGGGCCATCCCTCCGCCGCCACCGCGGCCCGGCACCACCAAGCCCCCCGCTCCGCTCGGCACCGCTCCGCGGGCAGGGAAGCGCCTCGCCAAAGGCGGCCGCAAACTCAGCATCGGGCTCGAAAGGGAAGGAGGCTACACGATGACTTTTGGTTTATTATAGCTGACACGCAGACATCACATTGTCTTAGTCATACTGCAATTTGCCACACGCTAGGCAACTAAATTGCCAGGTTTAATGTTTCAGGTCACATCAGGGAATAGTTTTTACTAGCAGATGTAAAGATCTTCCTTTGGAGTGGGTAGCACTCAAGGTCAGAGTCAGCAAATCCTACTCTAAAAATAGGTCCGAGTTTCAAAGCTGCTAAGATTTCTTTTGTCGTTCTGCCACACTTCACAGATCCCGGCCACCCACAGCACCTGCTGAAGCTCACAGGTAAGCCAGATCCATATAATTTGTGTACTTGTATTTCCTATGTCCCCCTGCTTCCTTTTATAAGCTAGTTAAGCACAACCAGGGAGAGGGCTGAGAGCTGGCAAACTTCCTAAGGCAGCCGATGGCTTCATAAGTTTGTAACAGGGAAGAAAGCTTTAAAGATTACTCAGCCAGAAGTTTATGAAAGGTGTAATTTATGGCAAAAGAAAAAAAAGACACAGAACAAAACAAATACTAAATTGAACCTATTTGAGACACAGAACAAAACAAATACTAAATTGAACCTATTTGAGAAATCACTTTGGAAAACTGGAAGTGAAACCAAAACTGTATCTAAGGGTTAAATAATTTTAAGAGATAGAAATGAACATGCAGTTTTTCAAGCTCCTTTTTCTGTGACATGACTCCAAGAATATTTAGCTTATTCTTTGCTAATCCCTCCAATCCTCCATGTAAATCTAACTTCAGTTCTCCCAGATGAGACTGAGTTTTAAGTTTCCTTGGTCATTCTTTGAATATTTAAAGAAATATTAATATAATCTGTTTTAAATTAGCTCATTCAGTCAACAATAAAGAATGAGGGCAAAATATATATTTTAAAAGGCACCAGTGGCTTAGAAATTCATTGGAAAGAAAAATGGTTAGTTTTGAATAGTCACAGCAGGAGAGCTAAGGAAATAATTACAGAGAGGCTACGATTTTTCTGGATTTAAACTGTTTCAAGACAACTACATTAGATGAACTATTTCAAAGTCCCTGAACTCTGCAAACAGGAGATACAGGGATACAATACAGGAACTGAAGTAAATAAAAATCTTTGGTTAAGGCTGGAACAGAACATAGATTGTGTTATTCTCTACTTAAATATGCTATAGGTACCCTGGGAATTCCAGTTCTGGATGTGTAGCAATTTCTTAATTCTTGGGGGTTTTTTAGACGAAGATTTTTTTTCAAGGACTTTTTCCTCTTCCCTCCCGTGAATTATTTGTACAAAATTAGGCATCTAGGGGGAAGCTAGTGAAATAAATCAAAGGAACCTTCAGCAGTACCTTACTTTATTCCTCTGGTGTTTAGCAAGCGCGAGTTTCACACTGGATAGCATAAAGCTCTTCACAGCTATCGTGAGCATTTGGATTACGATCAAAATGTTACTTGTTTGGCATAACAAGGGGCGTTACTTTTAGATTCATTTAACTTAAATCAACCAACAAAGCTAACTTTTGTTATTGCAGCTAACCAACTCTCTGTTCAATTCATGTAATTCAAGTCATGAAATACCTAAGAACTTAGAAACCAGAGCACTGTTTAAGCTTTTCCCAAGTGTAAAGCACCGCGCTTCAGGCAGCATGTGCACTGAATTCTGCAAGTGGTGCTTTCCACCGTAGAACACCACATCTGTTCCGTCATACACAAAAAGGGTAAATTCCATTTTTACCATCAAGGGAAGTGTGTAGCTTGCATATCGGCTAAAAAGGAGGGAAAAAAAATCCTAATAATTCTGATAGTTGCTCGATCCCCTCTCGCTGTCTTTAAAAACCCGTAGCCATTAGGACCCTCCCCATTTAGCCCCAAACCCGGGCTCACTGCAGAGGTCACTACACGGGATTCAAGCCTTTTGCCCACCTTTTAAAAATGCACGAGAACAGGTATTCTCCATCCTTACCTGCTCTCAGGCACTACTCTCCTAACAGACTTGTTGCAGATGCTGTTTTCTTCGAGTCGATTTTATCTGATGTGGTTATTAAATTGCAAAGACACAAACAAACAACAAAAAACACACATTATTTTTGCAGTTGTCCAAGGACCACTAAGTTCAGATCTGGACTCATTGGGAGACTGGTGGCAAAATATCCTCTGAGTTGGGTAGACCTGAATTACATCTGATAAATAAAAACATTCAAATAAGTCACCTTACCAAACAACATCAGATAAGAAAATGGCAACCATTTGTCAATAGCAAGTGCTTCACACATGGAAATAGCTTAACTGTAACTTGCTTTTTCACTTTTATTCCACTTTCTAATTTAGAATTAATGGTAGTAGATAAATTCCATCCTCAGACCTGACTAATTCCAAAACACCATGTTCATCTCCTGCTGTATCACTATGGGTACAAGATCTACTGGTAATGTCACAACTTGGGATGTGACCTAAGCTCTTCAGTAGCGCCTCAGGAACCTTCACCAAGCGCAGGAAACAAGCACGAGAAACGTGCCCACCTCACAGGAGCTCCCTTATTTCCTCTAGACAGAAACCTCAGCTCCACTCCTTTCACCTGAGGAATTACAGAGCTACAGAGGTCAAGGCTGAGGTTTCCAGAAGTATTAACCAACTTTGGAGCCGCTACAATTTCATTTGTACATTCTTGCCGCAGAAAATATCTGGAAATGGGCCACTAAATTCACGACTTTCTTGGGAATTCTCAGTTATCTGAGTAGTTCAAGGGACTAGGAATGAGGTGCAGAGAAAGACAGGAAATCTTTAACTGTCATAATTCTGATGCAGCCACTAGACAATGCTCCCTCTCTGAATACTGAGCAGCAGATAGCCTGGCAGATTTTCTTTTTTTGATTTCTAGTTTTTCCTCCCTCCTTCCTCTCTCTCTCTCTCTCCCCTTTTTGTTAAAAATAAAATAAAATAGCTAAAAAGCACGATAAGCAATTCCATTTGGCAGCTGTAGAATGGCTACTGAGCATAAAGAAGAGATTCCTGTGCTGTGCCTAATGCATGCTGCTTATCCAAATTAGCCACACAATTACTTCCATCAATGCAAAAATAGTTTCTTTTTTTTCCAGTGCACAGCACTTGAGAGCAACTTGAAATGCAGTGTAATTTGCCGCACTGTATGTCCTGAAGTGGCTCGCTAATGAAAAGAGGATTAACTCTCCATTATTCTGAATTACCATTTTGTGAAATCACTAACGATATTTTCATTTATATATATATAACCCAAGGGGGGAGAAATATTCCAGTCATCCAAGTGATTAACAAATAAAATTCATTAGATAACGTGAACTTTGGTCTTCATGAAGAGAACGAGTAGAGTATAAGAACGTAGATGCCTGAATTTTTATCGTCCCTGCTGCGATGATGCGCTGCGGCCCCTGGCAGCGTGGCTGGGGAGCAGCAGCAGCAGCAGCAGCAGTGCATTCACGCGCGGGGTCGGCAGCAGAACCTGCAGGTGCATCAGGCAGGTCAGACCAAACCGCACAGGCGCCAGGGACGCTCCGTGTCCTGGGCTCTGCTCCCCGGGAATCGGGCTCAGTGACCCACCGAGAGGAGCCGTCGGGAATGGGGGTCACTATGCTGGGACAGCACCTCGAGGGGCAGCAGGGAGCAGAGGCCTTGCACACGGGGCATCAGGGACTGTCCCCAAAACTCAACTAAAGAAATCTGAGCTTTCACTCTCAGGACCTGTCTTAGACAAACTGTCATCTTCATATCTACTGCTGTATTAAGTAAAACCACCAGAAAATCCACTTGTTTTTCTTTTTTTTGGCCTTCTAATCTAAGGAGGCTGGCCTAAGAAGCAGTCTTCCTTTGGCTCCGCTTCGTTTACACACGGCAGTCAATAAAAGATGAAGTTTGACCTCTTTGGTTCCTGGAAAGACACAAACCTTTCTATCCTTCTCCTCAAACAAATGCTTCATAGCAATTAATTCCAGAGCTCATGTAGCAAGCCAGCTCTCTTTTTCTTCCTCCTGTTGGCTGAACTCTGTTACTTCTTACTCTGGGCTAGAATCAATTCTGAAATATATGTTTTATTATGGGAATTGCAACTGATGCTTCCCTGTACTCTAATTCAATTTTAAAATCCCTGCAGCAGATAACATTGGCAAGAAATAAAAGAACATATTTTACTTGAAAGTTCAGGGAGAATATGGCTTCCCAGGACAGACAAAACGAGCATTTCTCAGCAGACATCTAACTTTCAGATTGGTAACCAAGCTTCAAGCTAAAGCGGTATGTTGCAGTACCACAGACTATCATTTGCAGATGTAATTGCCCTGTTTTGAGGTCTGCACTCCGAGTGCAGTACTATTGGTGCAGCAAATCAATGCGCTGTGGCCACCAGACATAACTACTAGTCACGTTTCCTTCTCTTACTCTTCTTTCCCTCATTTCCTCCCTCCCGCTTTTATGAAGCTCTGAACAAAGCACAGTCAATGCCTCAGCATCAAGGCAGCAGGCTCACTGGACAAAGAGTAGCTCTTATCAAGTTAGGGATAACAGCTCATTCACTCACGAATTAGACAATATGACATTTGTATCCGTGGCAGTATAACTTTATTTACACTGTCAAGTCTGCGGGTAGAATTAGCATAAATCCAGTACTAGGAGGAAAAAGGCTCTGCTAGGGAACAGCTGCCGAAGGCCCAGAGCTGGGACTGTCACCCAGAGGGGCACGAGATACAGCAGAAGGCTAAAGGCAAGCATGATGGAATTCTCAGGATCCCAACAGGGGACCTTTTAGTTAAACATCATTATCATGTTTTAGGAAATTTGTTGGAAAAATAGATCCCCTTGTCAGTGAAAACAAGCCAATTTTTGAGCAAAGGTGCACACGTGCCAAACAAAAACCGACTCCGTAATCTTGCCTAGGTTTGGAGTAGAAAAATGGGACATTTGCAAGTTTTGTGCAACAACTAAGCATGGCAGGCACAACAAAACTGGCAAAACAGCTCCCCAGGTATACAGGATGTCAGTGAAAATGGTCATGCTGCTTGCAAGGGAGCCCTGCAAAGGCTCCATAAAGTCACCAATTTTTTGCAATGAAAAGGACAAACATCACTTATGACCAACATAATAATAAAAAAAAATGTATGTTAATATGGGGTTTGTGCCTCTAAGAAAAGGCAGATTTGGGGCAGGCTGCACTTACACCCTTCATAAAATCAAGCCCAACTCCCCCTCTGCTTGTTAGGAGCCTCCTGCAGAGCTGCAAGTTTCAACTTC
This sequence comes from Crypturellus undulatus, assembly GCA_013389825.1. Taxonomy (NCBI): domain Eukaryota; kingdom Metazoa; phylum Chordata; class Aves; order Tinamiformes; family Tinamidae; genus Crypturellus; species Crypturellus undulatus. The sequence goes on from VWPW01023252.1 coordinate 1,233,320, forward strand.
TTCCTTTAAGGGATAAGAGAAGGAAGCAACCTCCTTGGCCTGGAGGAGCAGGCAATCCAGCAGGAGCATCAAGACAGAGTCAGCAAGGGAGGGAGCAGTCAAGGAAAGAAGCTGCAACAGAAAGTTGGCAATGTGAAGAAAGGAAAACCTTTTCCACATTTGTCAATCTCATTTCTTGTTCTTTAACAAGAACACATAGATGTTCTTTACCATGACTCCTGCCCTGCAAAAACCACCAAAACCTTGAAGTAAAGATACCTGGAAAGACCGGAGACCTAAACCCAGCCCCGTGCCCAGAGCACAGCCGAGGGCCCAGGAGGGCAGCGCTGGCGGGGAGAGCAGCCCTGCCTCTTGCAGCCGCGCTGCGCCGGCAGCGGTAACGCTGCTGCTGCGCCGGCTTCCCTGTCACACCGTGACTCTGGGCTCTTCCTGAGGTCCCTCAGCTGCAGCAGTTCGGAATGTTAAAGATGGATCCAAATAACAGACGAAGGGAGCAGAAGATTCGGCCGGTAAACGGACGTTACCGGCCGAGTTCTGAGGCGCAACGGTGGCGATGGAGGAGGTAAGGCTCAAGCCAGCCTAGGGCTTCTGTACGTACTAGTGTGGCCTTCACTTACCAGCTCTGAAAACTCCAGATTGCCCTTCGAGTCCTCCGCTCACAGGATCAGCACCCGCTTCCCAAGCACGGTCCCAGAAGGAGGGGGGACGGAGGTGACTAATGGGGCCATAACCCCCGAGGCAACTGAGCTGGAGGCAAACATACAGGGAAAGTCCCAATCAGGCTGATCGCCAAGGAAGTCACAGCAGGCAAAAGGGAATCTGGAGCTTGAAGATACGAGTAGAGCTGACACCAAAGGATCCAGTACTAGCAGACAGCTTAACACATTAAGGTCGTCAGTTCTGAGGAAAACCTGCCTGATAACGTGGAAAGGGCAGCAAAGGGTTCTGTTTCCAGATGCGATAATGACACCCTGGGTTTAGCTACTGGATAACACTGCTCTATGACTTCTTTTACGAACTAGTGCGGAGATTTAGGTAAAAAAGGAGGGAACCTGAAAAGAAAGTCCTCGAGCCCTTGTCTCCAAAAACTTTTACTACAGCTTTTAGTACTGAAAGCTGCTAACAGGGTGGGAACACAGGAAGGGGTAACTAACCAAGTCCTGTCTCAGAGACCAAAATTGCCTTGAAGAGTGCTCAGACTCCTGGAAATGGGCGCTCAGTCAGAAGAATGAAACAAAAATCCCCAAGTTCTCCTTAGCTCTGTGTATACCTGCAATGCACGAGGGTGCAGCAATGAACCACACGGAGGCCACAACACAGCACACACCGACTGCAGTAGAGAATCCGCGCTCACATCTCCTCACCTGGATCACCACCCTTGCAAACTCTCCATCCTAGATAGCTGCAACCCTGGCTAAAAACACTTTGTCCATCAGTCACACTGGCTTAAGGGAAGTGCTGCAACAAGGCAAATTCTCATTCCCGGAAAGAGCCTATGTGCTTCGATGCGCAGGGTTACATTAAGATTTAGAATAAGGTTTTGAATGGACATACTGACTCTCATTAGATTGCCTGGCAATCACACACAAAAAAACCCTTTGGTAGATAAACAATTAATGGTAAACCCATGTATTACCTTTCCCTTACCTAGTTCCATTGACTGCTCTAGACTCCTTAGATCAGGCTGCCAGATCAACCATATTCTTACGAGCGGATTCCCTAGGGAACAAATTCCCAGCGGAGACAGAACTCTGTTAATCACAAACCTACGACTTCTGTTCCGCTGCTGATGAGCTCATCCAAGAAACCCAGCTCAGGGGAAGCAGAAATAGGAACAAAATCGAGGTGTGGGTCCATGTGTGCCACAGAGGACACACATCCTGCTCTCACCACGCCGGGTCGCAGGCGGACAATGCTGCTCTCGGTGCTTCCTTAGCAGGAGAACTCACTTGCTTTGGGTGCCCTCAGCCTCACCTTCCTTTTTGGTTGCATTTCAGTATCTCACACGTGCTGAGCACACCGTACCTGGGACAAGATGTCATCAGTAGGTTTGAACATTGGGAAGAAAAATGCATACACAGCAGTCAAAGTGGATCCTGACGGGGATTACTGCACGCCGGGTGCATTCGAACTGGAGCGGCTCCTCTGGAAAGGCTGTCCCAAGTACACGCACGTCAGTGAAGTCTGGCCCAACCTCTACATAGGAGATGAGTAAGTGCTAAGCATAGTTTCGCCAATAAAGCACAGTGTTTCTTTCTTCCTGCCACCCATTAGCCAGCAGTCAGCGCTAATGATCTGATTTGATAACCCGCTGCCTGAAGTCAGGGTTTAACAAAGCAACCAGAGTGCCACAGCCCTCACAAAGAAGACTGTTTAGGTGGCTGCTGCTCAAAGAAAATGTTGGGTAAATGTCGAGTGCTCTATCCTTAAGGTGCTCTGAGTAATAGCGCAGCAGGGGCACTAGTGTAGGTGGCAGAGGTTGAAGTTAATTGCAGTCTATTTTTAAATGGCTCATTTCTAGGAAAAAAAGTGTCATTTATCACTGAGGGGCATTTCTTCCACAGATGCTGTGACTAAAGAGTCTGGGCTAGATGCATTGGACTGCAGCTTAGAACGGTTTTATCCTAAAGTGCGACTCTTGAAAGTGACTGAGGAGATAGGGCGACTGTGATGGGGGGAAGCTGCAGAGACGGGTCTCACCAAACAGCCCAAGTGGCAACTGGAAAAAGGACGGGCTTAGCCCTGCTGACCACAGGACCGAAACAAACAGCAGGCACATTCCAGCACAGAGCTGGCTGCTGCAGCGGGGAGAGACAGGCCATCAGCAGCCCCCCCAGCCCAAGCCCCGGGAACAGCATGAGAGCTTTTCTTACCCCTCAGGCATTATTGGTTGGCTTCCCATTTTCCTCTACATCCTTCTCTAACATGACATTTATTTCACATCATCACTGCAAGGCACAAGCTACAGCCCCACTGACTCCAAAGTTCTCAATAATTTTTTAAAAGGCCCTAAAATTCATCTGTTGCCAGCTTATAAAAGAGGAAAGATATACAGCTGGGGAAATTACAAGGCTCCTAATATCATTGACCAATTATTTCTGTGGCGCCAGAGGCAATAGAAAGGCATGCAAGATCTGGGCTTTAAGCAAGCCCAGGGGCTGCCACTCTAGAAACAGAGGGGAGGAAAAAAAAACCCTAAACAAGCAAAAAACCCACCATATACACACACACACGCACCCCTACACTGTAACTATGGGAAAGAGCTTGGCCAAATGGGCCAGGAAAAGCAATGGTGCTTCAAGAGGAAACAAATCCTCCATATTACCAGGGGTGGGAGAACAAGAAAGCCCATGGAAGACAAAAGAGCATTGAGGAGCAAGGAAAAACAACAACACAAAAGCAGTGAATAGAAACAAAACTTCACCAGAAAACAGGGCCCCCTGCAAGGGAATGACTTGCTTTCAGTCAGATACAACCACATCCAGAAAATCTGGGTTGAAAACCAGTCTGCAGGCAAGATGCAGCTTTCATCACCAGAACAAATACTCATTTGAAGCAGATGAAGTCCAGGGACCCCTAATGTTCTTTCTCAGCCAGTTCCACATTTTACTTCTGACCAGCAGCTTCCCCCTTCCATGTGGCAGGGGAGTTTATTTTACTTCAAGATTTTACTGTAGCACTGGTTGCCAAAGAGCTGCCATGGAGATGTGAACAGCTGTTGACTGTATCTGCATCCTTAGCTATGCTAAATTAAGGTTGGTCTTAAAAGTATTTAGTAGAGCTCATCAACAAAATCAAGTGAACACACACATGCCGAGTTTACCTTCAGCACCTTCACATCTGTGCTTCATTCCTGCCTTCTGCATTTACAAGGTTAACAGGACTTGTGACTGCTTATGGAAATGCTAATTAATTACCCTGACTACGTAATCACATCTTCCATCTAATGCAATACAGGCTATCAGGGAGCCTGTGAGGCCGCTCAATCCTTTTGTTACAAGGCTTCACTGCAGATGTTGCCCAGAGGCAATGAAATCTCCATGAGCCTGTCAGCCCCAGAATAATCAAAGCCTCAGAATATAACACACTGTGTTCAGCTCCAATTGAAATTTTCCTCCAGCAAGTTCCAAGGATTTTTAAAGACCAAACACTGGAACTTGCAGGAGACAGCCCAATGATAGGAACAAAGCTTGCTCTGCCAAGCTCTTGATTCATCTGCTACCAGGATGAGTACTTGTATCCTGCTAACAACCAGAAGCTTTTCACAGGGATGGAAAGGAAAGCAGCTCTGTCTTGCTTCCTTCACTTACTGCTCACCCGTTTACTGGTGTGAGCAGCCTGACCAACTAATCCCAAACTTGCTGGTTCACTCCAGACACATGGAAAATCTCTGCCAGATACACAGCTTGTAGTTTTGTGTGTGGCTTTTCAGAGATCGCTTTGTTACCAACATGATGGCTGTGGTTCCCCATTTCTGAATTCCAAAGGATATTTCAGCTGAAGACAAAAGCCTTCTAAGAGTCTGTCTTCATCTTAGCCATCCTCCAGCTCTGATCAGGATTTCAGGCCTGATCACAATTTCATCCAAACCTAAGTAACACATTCTCAAGCTACTCCTACTGAAAAGGAAGTATTCTGGAGCCTAACGCCATAAATACTAAAGAAATACTTCTGGATATGACTTGAACGGAGCTTTCACTTTGAGAAAAACATGGTCTGTGCTTGTTCAAAAGCCCCAGAGCTTATGTTTGGGGAACCATAACACCGGTGAGGTGCCACAGCACACAGGTAGCAAGGTTCACCTATAGATGGGAGTCAGCAATGTCTATCCACTAAGAAATATAGCTGAATGTTAAATACTTGCTTAATAAACACACTCTCCTCTTTTGCTGTTCGCAGAAAACCAATACAGTTTGGCTTTTTCCAAGCGACTAAGTAAAAAGGCAATTTATACTAACCTAGAAGAAAACAGATGGGACTCATTCAGCATAGCTGATAGTTACCTCCCACTGTTTAGCATTATGAACTCCTACAACTTATGTGAGTATTAAGCATATAAAAATAGGAGCGCTCCAGGTTGTATGGAATTAAAGATGTCTACAAAAAGAGCATATGTAGCTTTAGATTATAATAACAACACTCATGAGGACATAGTTTCAACTATATTAGCATGAAAATCTGCCAATTGTAACAGCACTTTAGCAATCCAGAAAGTCAGATATGTAACACTGGACAATAAACCCCTCAAAGCAGCAACTGTTTCCAATGCAAATAACACTTGTCATTTACCCTTCTAGTTTTCCCAACACAATCTCTCCGTTGGTAGGTGATTTTTAACAGTTGGAGAGGCACATATGTGTGACTGAAGTCAAGACTAGGAATAGGCTGACTAATAGACAAATTTGCTGCCTTTGCTATATAGAAAGCAGAGAGGAGTTTCCTTTACTTATATCACTTAAAAAAACACATTTCTGATCTAGAGGAAAATGGATTGTTAAATCTTTTTCTACTGCAAGTTATGAAAGGCTCTTTCAGCATTTTCAGTGGGACAAAAAAAATTGCTCTAACTGAACAGGATGCAGCCATAGAAATGAAGCAACGCCTCAGAAGGAAAAATGGGATACAATACTATCTCTAGAGTCTCTGAATACCATAGTTAAAGGAAATTGGGTCAGTATTATTGGAAATTCTCAGAATCTCATGAGGGAAAGCTGCCAGATTTTCTAAAGAGAGTGTCAGTTTTGCCTGTGTTGAGAAAGCTTCTTTCTGACACTGACCAGATGGTAGATTATCATCCTGCATCAAGCTTTCCTTTGGTGCTTCAGAAAATGTGAAAGTTTGAGAGTGACAATTCCTCTTCTAGTAACTTGTTGACTCAGATTTCCTTGTTTTGTCAGTCTCAGTCAGATCATATGTGGGTTTAAACAGTCTATATTGAAATATGTTTGCCTTGCTCTTCTGCTCCATGTCGTTTAGGAGGTTTGGCTCTGCTTAGAGCTGATAAACATAACAGCAAAGAAGTGCCATCTTACCTACGGAGGGAGCTGTTCTGCCCATTTCTTGATGGGACTTTTCAGAGAACTATTTCCCTGCTCCTAGAGGCACTCCGGGTTTTGTTGTGAGCCACCGGTTTCCCTCCTTTGACAGATGCTACTAAGATGCTCACTATTTCACGTGGAGGTGCAGGCTGCAGTGCCTGCAAGTTGTGTTTCCTTCTCTTCCAGCAGCATTGGCTCGGGCATCTTCCATAGCGTGAGCTGGGAATAAAGCTTGTTGATGGTAATATTTTGAAAAGAGAGAAAATTGATTTGGTATATTGAAGACGGCAACTGAAAGAAATGTCTTTCACACTGCAAGTACCGTTACTTGTTGCTTCCAGAATAAGGAGGGTTTGCCACAGTACTTACATCTTCTCCCATGAATCTTAACTTTAAAATTGAGAACAGGTGCAGTTAAAATCTTGGACAAGCCATTGCACAGTCTAAAGATATAAATATTCTTTTGGGAAGCATGTGAAACTGAGTGACATTAGTTTGGGTCAGTTCTCTCAGTGATAGGGAGGTCTTCACAGCTCACATGAAAATGATTTTATTTCTAGCTTTCACCATTTGAGCGGCATTCCTGCACCAAAGGGCGCTCTCTTGCCCTGAAACTTTAAAATATGTTTTGGTCCAACTGCCTTACAGCACATGCAGGACCCGGTTCAGCAAAGCACTGAGCTTAGACTTAGCATGCTTTGCCGTACAGAGAGAGGAACACTCATATATATACATTTTTATCCTATATAGCACATATTCCAGCATATGCTTACAGGCTCTCTTGAACTGAAGAGCTGAGGTTTTACAAGGGACAAATCTGTCCGGTTCATCTCTCAAACTGAAAGAAAGCGACATTTTCACGATCACCTCCTAGTACAATACGTCACCTCCTAAGCACAGAAACACATTCAAGGCAGGCACTGAAGATGACGGCTGTGTCATGCAGAAGGAAATCAAGTGCTAACACCACAGATGGTGCAAAAGTACAAAATGAAATCAATTGCAAGAGTAGTCAGATTCTTAGGGTTTCACCTAGACTAATCATTTACAGCAAAATTTTCTTTAGAGAGGCTAATTTAAATTCAACAATTACCACAGAAATGGAAATATACATTGCATTTTATTAGAAAACAGCATCAGTTCTGGTATAAAAATGACTTCAAGGGAAAGAAACCTGTGACATTTCTAAGCTGAAATGAATTAGAAACTGAGTTATAACCCCTCCAACAAGGTGTGAGAGTCACACAACAGTCTCAGAGATCGGCTATTAGCTGCCTTAACAAGTCACAGAGTTGCCAACATTTAATTCATAGAATCATAGAATCACAGAATGCCTAAGGTTGGAAGGGACCTCAGGAGGTCATCTAGTCCAACCCCCCTGCACACGCAGGACCACCTAGAGCACGCGGCACAGGACTGCATCCAAGCGGGTCTTGAAGATCTCCAGAGGAGACTCCACAACCTCTCTGGGCAGCCTGTTCCAGTGCTCTGTCACCCTCACCGTCAAGAAGTTCTTCCTTAAGTTCCCGTGGAACTTTTTATGCTTCAATTTATGGCCATTTCCTCTGGTTCTGTCAGTGACCACCAGTGAAAAGAGGCCAGCCCCATCCTCCTCATTGCCTCCCTTGAGGCACTTATAGACACAGATCAGATCCCCTCTCAGCCTTCTCTTCTCCAGGCTGAACAAGCCCAGCTCCCTCAGCCTCTCCTCACAGGGCAGATGTTCCAGGCCCCTGATCATCCTCGTGGCCCTGCGCTGGACTCTCTCCAGCAGCTCCACATCCCTCTTGTACTGTGGAGCCCAGAACTGGACACAGTGCTCCAGATGTGGCCTCACCAGGGCTGAGTACAGGGGCAGGATCCCCTCCCTCGACCTGCTGGAGATGCTCCTCTTAATGCACCCCAGGATGCCATTGGCCTTCTTGGCCACGAGGGCACACTGCTGCCTCATGGTCAACCTGTCGTCCACCATGACGCCCAGGTCCTTCTCTGCAGAGCTGCTCTCCAGCAGGTCGGTCCCCAGCCTGTACTGGTGTCTGGGGTTATTTCTCCCCAGGTGCAGGACCGTGCACTTGGCCTTGTTGAATTTCATGAGGTTTTTGACCGCCCAGTTGTCCAGTCTGTCCAGGTCCCTCTGGATGGCAGCACAGCCCTCTGGAGTATCCGCTACTCCTCCCAGCTTTGTATCATCTGCAAACTTGCTGAGGGAGCACTCTGTGCCTTCATCCAGATCGTTGATGAATAAATTGAACAGGACTGGACCGAGGACTGACCCCTGGGGCACTCCGCTCAACACAGGCCTCCAACTAGACTCTGCACCGCTGATCACCACCCTCTGAGTTCTGCCATCTAGCCAGTTGCCAATCCACCTCACCGACCACTCATCCAGCCCACACCTCCGGAGCTTGTCCAGGAGGATGTTGTGAGGGACGGTGTCAAAAGCCTTGGTGAAGTCAAGGTAGATGACATCCACCGCTCTTCCCTCGTCTATCCAGCCAGTCATCCCATCATAGAAGGCTATCAGATTAGTCAAGCATGATTTCCCTTTCGCGAATCCATGCTGACTAGTCCTGAGCACCTTCTTGTCCTCCACGTGCCTGGAGACAACGGCCAGTATGAGCCGTTCCATCACTTTTCCAGGTACGGAGGTGAGGCTGACCGGCCTGTAGTTGCCCGGGTCCTCCTTCTTGCCTTTTTTGAAGACTGGCGTGACATTGGCCTTCTTCCAGTCCTCCGGCACCTCCCCCGTTCTCCAGGATCTTTCAAAGATGATGGAGAGTGGCTTGGCTACGACATCCGCCAGCTCACGCAGAACTCTGGGGTGCATCCCATCGGGGCCCATGGATTTGTTGGTATCGAGGTGTCTTAGGTGCTCTCTGACCCAATCTTCCTCTACCCTGGGCAAGTCTTCCTTTCTTCCAGCTTCTTCTCCTGTCGCTAGGGCCTGGGACTCTACAGGGCTGCCCTTGGTAAACACTGAAGCAAAGCAGGCATTCAGCAGCTCTGCTTTTTCTGTGTTCTTCATGACCAGGGTGCCCATCCCATTAAGTAGAGGACCCACATTTCCCCTGATCTTCCTTTTACTGTTAATATATTTGTAGAAGTTTTTCTTGTTATTTTTAACATCCCTTGCCAGGGATGTTTCATTTGAAATATTCATAATTTAGGTATGGTAGAAACTGCAAGGAAGACTAAAAGCATTTCTTCCCCTTCCTTGTGGCGGAACCACAGGTCTCATGATAAAATATGCAGAAATTAGCCTGTCGTTGCAGTAAATAGACAAGGGGAGCTGCACTACAGCTGCAGTTGGAAACAAAGCGGTTCCTTCACCCAAAACTGGAGTTCACCAGCGGCTGCACAAGTTCAAGCAAAACACGTCAGAGGCCAGAGAAATATTTACAATTCGAGGCATTTGTGTCCCCTTGTGAAAGATTCGCCTCCTCCCTACCTCTGTGAGAGCTGGCGATCAGTGGGGCAGACCCAGGTTTTATCACCTGTATTGTGCCCATGTCGTAGCCTCAGCACCAGCCCCGCGCTCGGCTCAGCAGATACCAGAGATAACCCAGACGCCACAGCCTTTGTGATAAAAGTACAAGGTATATGATGGGACACATGGGGTATATGATGAACGATGGGAATGAAAAGCAGACCAACCCAGGTTAGTATAGCAAGTGGGGCTTTTTGTGTAGCTTTTAAACTTATAACACAGAATTGAAAGAGCTTTCAAATCAATAGTAGAGGCAGAGAGGGCACAAAATGTGTTTTAAAAAAAACAAAACAACGACAAAAAAAACCTTTCACCTGCATTTGAAACCCAGCACTTGTAAAAAGAAAAAATGGTGTCATTTCAGTTTTCTTCAAAAGACACAGACTCTAAAAATGCATCATTTGATGGAGAATATGTCTTCTGAAAAGTATTTATGGCCCTGTACAGCTAACCATCTCTGTGACACCTACGCATAGCATAGTTTAAGCACCAATTCCAGTGGCACTGTTAGGATCATGTTTGCTCAACACTGATCTCTCCTTTTTTTGTTTTTGAAAGTTTTCTACTCTCTAGATTAGCAGCTTCTGCAGAAAGAACATTTGGATTCATATTGCAAGGAAAAAGGTGGTATTGGGTAAGGAACCTGTGGCAATAAGTGACCTTTTGTATATTCAGTTCAAAAGGACATAGCTGAATGAAGTTATATAACAAATCTGACTAACAAACAAGTGTTTTAAACTCACCCTACCCAAAGCATGAAGGAAAATAGAATGCAGATCCTTCAATGGCAAAAACAACGGAGTAGAGAGCTCTCCAAGTATTTCCTTGGTATGCTTATAATTTACTTCAAAAGAGAAGAAATACTTCACAGAAGAGGATCTAGTCACATCTGAATATTCACGACGGGCTTTTTGCAGTAACATTCAAGGTGGGGACACGGCCACTCTCGGTTGTTTCCAGCCCAAGCTCTGGGAAGCACGGAGGGAGTTAACAGAACAGCAGCGTGCACCCACCCAAACTGCGACAAGCCAAGAGAGAAACAGCAGCTAAAGCAAACTGTGATGAGAAACAACACCCGACTGCCTTTCGGTTCAGTTAATTGAGTAAGGGTGATGGAACTGCACTCTGGGCCCCAGGTTTACAGTATGCAGCTACAGATAAGAGTCCTCATGTGCCAGGCACCGACCTCCAACACGCCTTGGCATTTGGGGCACTGGAACATTAGGCAGCATAGGAACGGCTACAGGATGTAGGCCTAAAATGTTCATACTGAAACAAATGTTTTAAGAACTGTATTAAACCTGTCCAGGCTGCACTCGTCAGCTCCGGTTCCCAGGAGCTTGGGGAGACGAACTGAGCTGAATGGTTATGCAGTTAATTAAAGACAGTACCCCTTCTTTCTGAACACTTATTAAACACTGAGGCTACTGAACACATAAAGATGAGATCCTGAGACACAGAACACCACAGTAATTGAGACTGTCAGAAACAAATGCTTTAGATGCAGCCACTGTGTCAATAGGCAATCTCCTGAGAACCTAATCAAGGAAACAGGAAAATTGGATTTCAGATGAATGTAGCAAAGTCAAATGTTAATATGATTGTCATATGACCTATTGTTTGTCATTGTCCTTGCTTAGAACAACAACTTCATTTAATTCAAATATTATTCATTAGATTGAGCAGCGGCTGCAGAACCCAAGTTTGGTAGTATCTATAATACATCAGAATGTTTCTTTCCCAGCTCCACAAACAGTTAATCTTCATTTTTCTCGTGCCTGTCACTACAATGCAGTCCTACTTGCTATTCAGCATGTAGGACTCAACTTGGAGGGGTTCTAATTGAGCCCAGATCTCTGACCTGAAAGCACCAGTCTTACATTGTTTGTTGGATCCATGCTTTGGGCCAACTCTGGGGAATGGAAAACAGATTTTCTCCATCCTACTATCAGGGAGGCAAAACAAAACACAATTTAGCTTGAAAGCAGAATCTGTATTTTACCTCAAACATATTAAAATCAAGAGTATTGGCCATCTTTTACAGGCTTCACTAAAGTGCCTTTGGTGGTGACATCTGTAGAGCATACCAACCTCGAGGAGATTCCCAAAAAATGAGAGTCTGAATGGAAAGGGGAGAGGGGGAGGGAGAAAGAGAGAGTGTGTTCTAGGTCAGTCACTGCAACAAGAATATGCAAAATATGAAGGGCAGGAGTGAACATAACTGACCTGAAGAGGGCAAGTCACAGCAAAATGTTTTTGCGTCTTTGTCTTTCAGAAACTATTGAGCTTAGGCAGGCATCAAACTGACAAGATGTTTTATTTTTATTTTTTATACTCACATGAAGAACTTGCGACATTATTTTATGCAAAAAATGCCAGAGGTGGAGGGTGTCGAGATATTTTTGTTCCTGTCCAGAAGGGAACTTCTGCAGGGAGTAAGATCAACTCAGAAGAGCCAGTTATCATGAGTCGAATTTAAATCAAAAGGACACAGATAAGACCCTGAAGATCCATACCCATTAACTGTACTAATCATCATATTCTTGACTGCTCAACGTGGGTTTTTTGACTTAGAAAAAGCGGGAAGGTGCAGTCAACTTTATTTTCAAGTTGTCCCCACCAGAATTATGAAGCCCAGAAGGTGCATTTACACATGGAAATGCTCAGGAAACATTCAGGGGAGACAGATAGTTTGGGATGGAAAGACCTTTTTTATATCGTACATTAATTCCTTTATGGCAGTAGCAGTTATGTGAATATTTATTAATTGAACAAAGCCTATAATGTTTTTTTTTTTTGTGAAAAGCTCACTAGTCCTTTTAGACGCTAAAGAGATCTGACAGCTTTTCCAGAATAGAGCTTTTCTGAACTAAATGCTTTCTGCAATGGAAATTTTAAAAGCACTTTTTTCCCATGTCTGTCACAAACTGCACATTTTGAGGTATTTCAAGCTGCTGAAACAGAAGCATCTAAGATTTCCTCTTCTGACTTCTGTTTTTATGAAGAAAGAGAGGACAAAGAATAGGATACTGAGCTAAATAACTTTCATTTTTTTCTGAAGGCTGATATCTGGTTTCCATATCTAGTTCTTTCTGCTGAAGACTTCTAGTTTAACCCAACATGGCATCAAGACAAAGCCCGATCGGGATTGTGTCAGAGAAAAAAAACACTAGATATAGACAGAAGAAAAAAGTCTCAGTCCTGTAGTTTTTAAGAGATATGGAGCTTTTTGAATCCCAGCTACTTACTACTCCCATCTCACTGATTCTTTTATTAGTTCTGCAATATCAAATGATGGGAGAGAAGGGAAAGCAACATTCCTGCATCGTGTCCTATTTCAAGCTTTGCCACTGACTTGCCTTTGTGACCCTGAGTAATTCACTCTGCGTAGCTTCAGTTTCTTGTTGTATAGGAGGGATAGAAGCCAGCATCGCCTGCATGACTTCGGTGCCAGCAGAATATGCTCGCTTGTAAGGTGCTCTGGCACCCTGCAGTGCTTGGGAGCGTATTATGAATTTCAAGGTATCATTCTCTTTCTAAATGACATCTTAAATTTTTTACAGTGGCAAGTGATGCATTTTTCAGCTGTTAGCAATTTCATTAACTTTTAGCACATACCAGAGCTGAGTTTTCTGGCTTGCTGGATGAGGAAGACTCTTCTTCATTTACATGACCCCTTTTGTTTTGACAGGAAAACTGCATTAGATCGCTACAGCCTCGAGAAGGCAGGTTTCACCCACATCCTCAATGCAGCCCATGGCCAGCGCAATGTGGACACAGGACCAGAATATTACCGTGACATGACTGTGGAGTACCATGGAGTGGAGGCAGATGATCTCCCAACCTTCAAGCTCAGCCAGTTCTTTTATTCAGCTTCTAAATTCATTCATAATGCACTTCAGGATGAAAGAAGTAAGGATGGTGGTGAAAATGGTTAAAAACAGGGCAGTATTTACTTAAGCTGGACAAGCATTATTCGAAGTGTCCAGCTCTGTGGGAACAAGACAAGGCCAACACTGTTTAATAGAGCATATAAAACAGCTAGCAGAGAAGCGGGTAAGACAGTGGTGGTAACTGCTTAGAACGTGTTTCACTGCAGAGCTGGTACCAGCCCAAGCACCTTCCAAGCTGTTTGATAGGAGTCCACATTACAGAAGAACAGGACTGCTTTACAAACACCCTGGAGACAGAAACTGCACTAGCTGCCTTTTCCGCGAAGGGGTTAAGCCAGGTTTAAGGAATTTTGCCTGCACGGGGTGCACGAGCACAAGAGGTGTTCTGCGGAGACTCCAGACTGTCACTGCACAGCTTCACACCCTGCAGCTTTAGTTTCACTCTCCACAAATACAAAAGATACCTTCCTACCTGGCCATCACGTTGCCTCAAAAGCTGTAACAGACATTTATCCCTGCCTGCCGTCTTCCAAGCAGTAGGGAACTGAAACCACTTTGACAGCAGAGATCTGAAAACATTCTTTAAAGTCTTCATATTTTCTCAGCTTGATTACCAGCAGTCATTATCTACCGAGCTCCAGCACGTTCTAGCAGAAAGCTCTGCACTGATGGACGTACTGCAGCCTTGGTCTCCACCAGCTTCCATCAGTGCTCCTTCTACTCCTCCCCTTAAAGTCGTGCCAGAAGACTTTCCCAAATGCCAAATTCAAATTTAGGGTAGCTTAGAGAAGAGATGACCAGCTACCTGAAGGCAGAGCATTATTTGAAGATGTTTTTAAATCCCTTCTACGCTAAAGGGTTAGTACTCCTTCTCTTGTGCCTTAGCTCCTCAGAATGCAAATTGCAGAGCATTCTTGTACATGTGCAGACACGTCCTGTTTAACAATACATTAAAGAAAGATACTATAGAAATGTGGCAGGAAGCATAGGAGACAGATAAAAAGATCTCTGACCAAAGACACCTTGGGATTAATATTTCCTCCAGAGCAAGGTGCTGTTGCAATTTTTATCCAATCCTGGCCACTTGAGGAAAGACAGTTCAGACTGGTCCTTACATTGGAACTGAAGACCCCACAACCTAATACAAAAGAGATTTGGCCTTGGAAAATGGTACCAGCATCTTGTTTCCACAGGCAGTCAGACCTCAACTATTAACATATGAGTATGTGAGATCTTTGCTTTCCTTGAACTAGAAAATACTAGGAAATTGTATGGCCATTTTTTGCCTTTGTTAGTACAACATGGAACTGTACATTTTCTCCTAGGTCACCTGTTTCCCACCCACTGAAAGCAAAGTCCCCCTCATCCTGCCTTTTATTTCATCCTCCTCATCAGTCACCTATTTACAAGCTAGGAAACTCTAGCAAGAGGCTTGAAAGGCCAAACAAATGAGAGTTTTCATCCATTTCAAATATTTAGAGTAATAATAGAAGGGATTATCATTTTTCCATGACAGGAAGAGGCACTTTCAGTTTATCAGTGGGACTGGAATTTTGCCAAGATGCCTCTAAAATTCTCTGCTGGGATTAGGGTAGAGACTGTAACCATTAATACCCTCGTGCTGGCAGTTTTTGATACAGTCATTACACAGCAGTGCTGCTCGTGCCAAGTCCTCTCTCGTGCCTGGCAGAGAGAGCTGATCAGCAGGAGTCTCAGCTTTGCACCCCATGCTCCTCGCAAGGCCTCGCTGATAAACCACTGTCAGTCCCCATGGGTTTTCTTCCCCCCACTTCTGTCCCCCTTTGGCAATTCAGCTTAGCTGGATGTTAGAGAGCCTGCTCCAAATGAACCTCCTTGAGCAGCTCCACCCTTTGCGTGCTCCTCATGGGCTCTGCTATCCCAGAACTCTTTTTGGAAATCTTTTGAAGCATTTCAGAAGCTGACAATCAGACTCGAACCCACTTACTATTTTCTTTCTCCACCTCCCTGAGACATTGCGAATATGGAAGGTTCCACTTGGGTTTGTGTCCTTGCTAGCGCCTGCAGCTGAAGCAGAAATCCCAAGATAAGTGAAGCAATGCAAGAAAGCTAAAACTTGAGGCATGTTTATCCAGAGACAAAAACCGCTGGCAGGAGCCACACATTTGCGGACCGAGACAGGCTGCTGCTGCAAGGAAATGAAAACAATTTAGGAGAAGGGTGGGGAGAAAAATATTTTTATTCAGTATGAGTGGAGCTGACTCACCAAAACTACCAAAGAGCTGGGAACCAGCTTTTCTAGATTCAAAGAGTTTGTTTTGTACCCAGCTAGTTATTTATGAATGTGTACAGTTCTTCTTTCCCTCAGACCTCATAATGTCACTGGGTCTTAAGAAAACCCTATTAGCTACATTTTATAAATGGAATGTGGGCAGAGTGATAAAGTGATGTGCTCTAGATCTTGAGGGAAGCTAGCGATAGAACAAAAAAATCAAAATCAGTGGGGCACCTTTTATCTCTAGCTGACTGTAAGACAAGCACCTCTCTGCACCCCATGTACCCTCATGGAAGGGTAATTTGAGAGTTTACTAAACTCTCCCTTGACCCTTCTGCCTTGGTCCTTATGCCCAAACAAGGGTCAGAGCACACGCTGCTTGGGAAGAGCATGAGGTGAGGTGAGGTGAGATGAGGTGAGGGGGACTTGCTTTTGTTGCTTAGGGTAAGATGGTGAGACTCAGGGCTTCTCTGCAAATATTGCTCACAATAATATCAAAGATATCTATCTTAGGATTAAACATGTAATCTCCAAGTTAGACAGTGTCTCCAGGTTTGAGGGTAAGAATTCCCCACTTCTTAAAAAGAAGAAAAAAAGAAGAAAAAAGAAAAATATAACTGAAAGAATGCTATTAAGTATAACCCTTCACTGTTAGGGAAAAAATACATGTATAACCCAACCTGTCTTTGTTCCCGCAGATAAGGTTCTGGTTCACTGTGCCATGGGCCGCAGCCGCTCAGCCACTCTGGTGCTGGCTTACCTGATGATTTACAAGAACATGACGGTGGTGGATGCCATTGAACAGGTATCAAGGCACCGATGCATCCTGCCGAACCGGGGATTCCTGAAGCAGCTGAGGGAACTGGACATAGCGCTGGCACTGCAGAGGAGGAACACCACGAACAGTCTACCATCCAGTGATGAAGAGAACAGCACCACGATCTAGCCTTGCTTCTGACAGGAGAGTGCTACTGGAAAAGAAACTCCAGCAAAGGAGGGGAGAGGGTGATTTAGTACATTATACAGCCACAAAAAAAATAATTTGTTACTTGGAAGGAGAAACATGCAAATATTGTCAAGATGGATAGAGAGGAAGCAAAGTTTAAAACCCACCATCATAAAATTTCCTGGCTTTAAGAATTTTCTTCATGACAATGATATATAAAGTTTTCCTCTGTTTTTTTTTTAAAAAGAAAAAAGCCTTTTTGAAGTACCCTCAAAACCTTGATCCCAAACAAGCGCATGACCTTTAGAAGAGAGTAGCTAGCCACTGCATAAATGGACCTTGGGGAAAAGAGCCCAAGCAGCAGTAGCACGGACTGAAGGCCAGAAGACTGAATTCTTCAGTCCCAGTATGCTGAAGTATTTCCCATCAGTTTGTCCCCTTTTGGCCGTCTTCTACATTTCTACCCTGGCAAGAGCCAACTTGGGGAGCAAGTTTAGAGCCCCTCCAGATGCAGACCATCTGCCCGGGCTTCGCTGTGGAATTTGCAGAGTGTAACAAGTACAGGCAAAGTAAGGTTCTTGAGGGGGCCAGACACATAAGGAGATGCAATGGGTTTCTAAGAGATATGAGATATACATGATGGCTTATTTTAGCCATCATAACTTTAAACTTGCTTTTCCTAAGTGCAACTGCTTAAATTAAGAGGTCCTACACATACAATACCCAGGACAATTTTCTAGGCCACAGAAAGGGTCTGAGAGATTTGTAAATGCAATGCTATTTGTTTTTCCCTAACAGCATTTGCAAGAACTATACACTGCTAGAATAACACACAAGAAAGTCATAACCTTTGGGTTTTTAAGAGGAGTGGCTTGATTTACCAAGAAAAAGCCTGCTATGTTTCCAGATACCACGACTGTTTCCTCCTACCTCAGGGTTAGTCATGCTAATACATTACTATGCTTTCTATAGGGCTGCTGGTTATTGAATCTACTGTCAGAAATGGTCCAAATAGACAAATGGGGAAGTGCATCCAGCTAAATGTACTCAACTTTGCTCTACCTGACATCAATATCAGGAGTCCTTTTTAGAAACAGAAAGAGTTTTGCCACCTAAGTAATACTGAATATTCTTAAAAATACATGGTACAGGATGATCACAAGCAAGGCACGCTTACCTTTTGCTAGCTGGAAAAAGAATATGTTGTTACTCTCCTCCCTTGGAATTTTGTTAATTCAAAATATCAGTAAGAGTCATTTACTGCCTCCATACATGAGAAACTCTGAAGACTTTTCCTGATCTTTAGCAAATATTTTCTAAGTTGAGTGTAACAGAACTGCAGAAGTCTTGGACACTCTAAGTGTGAACACAGGGCAGAAATATGCTGCTAAGAAATGAGAGCAAACCAAATGGAACCAAGCACAAATTAAAAATAGCTTTTTCAAGATGTTAACAGTTCTTTGTCAGCCTCTCTAGTGTGAAGGCTCTCTTATTGCTCCACTTGCTTTTAAAGCAGAACAGCAATAAATCATTTGTCCTCCAACATAACACTGCAACCAAGGTTGCAGCCACCCATAATATACTGGTTTTGACTTCTCATTTACATTTGGTGAAATATTTTATCTCAAAATTCTCAAATATAATAGAAGACAATAAATACAAGTTAGACTGCTTCTAAGAAGCAAATTAGACTTCATGATGTGAACAACATTCATGACTGGGATGCACAAACACTGGGACCAGGCTGCATCTTGCCATAGCTGCACTTCAGACATGTGGCTGGGATCTTTCACTTACTCATGGAGAAAGCTTAACTTGCTCTTCAAAGCAACGGAGACTTTCTTAGCATTAGCCTTACCGACATGAGCTCTTTAACAAGTGACCTTCTGAAATATGACAAAAATGTACCTTAGTCAATTTGTAAGTTATTTTCCTTTTTTTTTTTTTTTGGTACCCTGCATGATACTTTTACTGCAACAGTTTAAAAAAAAAAAAAAAAAAAAGATTTATAGCTGATTTATATGCAGAACTGCATTTGAACAAGTTTTGAACAAGCTTTTCTGGAGCCCGGATATGGGAGTTTCTTTTGCAGTCTGACATGTGTGCAAATACACAAGAAAAAAATTAATTTCCTGAGGCCCAGCTGCTTTTAGTGGAGCCTGATGGAGTGTCCAAGCAAGAATCTCCCCACTACTCATAGGGAGCAAAATACTAGGCCCTTTTAAGACATTCCCACTTACTTGGTTCTGCATAGCAGTTTAGGAAACTGGCATATGGCAACACTCAGATAGCTACAGAAAGTTATCTAGTTTCCAAAGGACAATTCCACGCTATTTGGAAGCTGAGAGAGTCCATTCTAGCATAAAGAGCACAAAAGTAACTTCTCAAAAGTAACTGGAGAGAAACCTGTACTCCACTGTTACTAGGTGTACTATATGTAGGCTTAAACTTGACAATTAAGTTTGTTTATTCTTATATAGTAGATGAAGAAGAGCTACTGTTAGGTAATTCAACTAATGCTATGGGAGATAAATGCTACCTTGTATGTTCTTACAAATTCCCTGCCCACATGACAACTCCCATCGCAACATTTAAAAATGCATACCCCGGTGCTTTGCCACAGAAAACATGACTTACATATCATATATGAATATATATACACACATACATATGTGTGTGTGTGTATATATATATATGTATATGTGCATGGTTTTACATTAGGCCTTTAAGAAACCTGGAAAAATGCAATTTAAAAAATTAATAAACAAAAAACACTGAGGAAGAAGAAGAAGTCATACATCTTGATCACATCATTCTTCCTGGTGCTCTGAATGTGCCAGCCTCTACAGAACAGACTGTAAGAGGTCAACACTAAGTACTCCAGATGATTCAGTCACCCCAATTTTGTTAGTTAGGTCTTCACCGTGCATTAATGGAGGTTGTTTTGTTTCTATCAACCAATCTGCTTACTTAACAAGTCAAAAAGGCTGGCAAAAGTGAAACATATAGATAGCAGCCTGTCTAAATTATACTACATGTAGATATGATGTTTACATGGCTGCCTGCATCATACAGATCTCTTACAAGATCAGTCACAGACTGGCTTAATTTTGTCCACTAGCATTAGATTAGGTAGCTAGAATATGGAAACATTGACAGCTCCAGCCTTTGCAGAAGGGCAGTGACTACAGAGGCGTACAGCAATTCAGCAGCTTCCAGCAGACGTAAACTGTGCTCTAAAGATGCTATCTGCCCTAGAATCAGGAATGCTTGAAGCATTTTGCTGCTATTGCTATCTATGCAACCTAAGCAATTCTGAAGGGAACATGCTTACTTCCCAGCTTCTTTCTCTACCATTCTCCCAGATTATATTAGACTCAACTGGTGCAATAAGGCAGTTTGGAGCTTAAGAGTCACTATGGGAAGACATTTAGAAGAGACATTTATCCTGCTGAAGAAATACTTGCCCTGAAAGAAATTGAGTTAAAAAAAAAGTTTTTGACTGCTGCCTATCACAAATACAGAATTCTTGCATCATGCTGGAGTTGGGATGTTCTCTTTCATGGCAACCTCATATTGAAACAGCAAGAGGGTCTGATGGGAAGCTGAAGCTGATTAGCACTGTGATAAAGACCTACATACTACTCTCTCTTTCACCGTAAAAGGCACAAATGAGAATAACAAATGCTTCTGTTCCCATGTACAACCACTTAATGAGGATACAAGGTCTCAATTATGCACAAGGTCTCAAACAATGCACATTTTAACCAGTGCTAAAATTCACCTTTTTCTTTTCCCGAAGCATAAAAATTCATGCCAAAAAAAGTAAAAAGAGACAAGGAATCTGCAAAGACACGCAGTTTAAGTACTATGAAAAGCCTCTCTGCCATCAGAAAGCAAGTTTGACTGTGCACATGAACAAAGTCTTAGTTGTATCATTCTCTTCTCAGTGAAGTTAACTCAAGTACAAGTTACTCCAAATTTCAGCTCAGCCAGTAACTCCAGCCCCCTTTCAGAACCACAGTGCAGCCTGCTGCTCCCTCTGCCTTTTCCAAGTTAACAGGTCACATACATGGATCTCCATGATCAAGTCCTGGATGTGACAAGAATAGTTTTTTTTTTAAACACACCCTCACCTGACTTTTAAACATTTAGATGCTGCTTGACACAACTGAAAACACTCTTTTTCCGATTGCAGTAAGTTGATTTATTCTTTCACTTGAGCTAACAACCTTCTTGCAACGTCAGTGGTGCAGAGAGGTAATTGATGGTAACATTCACTTCAAAAGCATCTTGAAAGATTCTCACATGGCTCTCTCTTGCTGCCAACCCAAAGTAAAGTTAGTAAAAGTTAGTGCTCTCACTTAATGAGAGCTCACTACAGAGAACATTCTTGATTTTTGCAAAATTTGTGTTCATTTATGTTTATATACACACTTTGTATGTACAGAGAAGTCTGAGAGAGCCTCAATAGAAGATTTTCAGCATCTTGGAAGCCTGCAACAGGCAAAAGGAAGAAAAGGTTATCGTTCTCTCTTGAAGATCAAGTCCAAACACATCATGGTCATTACCATCACCTTTTATAAATGAGCACTTTCTATGGGAAAGAACTTTTAAACATTAAATATTTGCAACATTGTAATGTATTCAATATGTATTTATTTGGTATTTTTATTAAGCTTATTTAAAAAATATTATTAGGTATCCTTCATTTTCACAAGGTGTATGCGAAGTGACCTACACTTAGGCTCTAACACTCTAATCCAAACCCCATCAACTTCAATGGGCTTTAGATCAAGCACGTGAGAGCTGTAACAAACGCTATTTCAGGAGGCAATTCCCAGGCAACATCAAACTATGACAAGACACAAGAGGCTAAAAATGGCTCATCATAATTTATTTTATGTTAAAATGTACAGCTTAGGGTTTTTTGTTTTTATGGTTTTTATTTTCGTTTCTTGTCTGTTTTTAAGTGACTGACTAAAAAGATAACAGATAAATACAAGAGTGTCACTGGGTTCTATTTTTACATGTATCAAGCCTCTTTTGTTCGGCCCTTACAGTCACTCTGTACAAGTACAAAGGCTACAAAAAAGGAAGCAATATAAACAGACACAAATAGCTTTTGCCTTTTTACATGCGATCTGTAAGCTTAGTTTGAGCTATTCACACGCTACTGCTCTATTTTTTCCCTTAAAAAATAACTCCAATATTTTATAAAGATAGAAAAATCTACAGATGGAATGAAAATGTAAAGTTAGAGGCATTTCCATAAAATAGCAACTTTACACCAAATTCACTACATTTTTTTTAATCCTGCCAAGTATTTGGACATATATGAAAATGTTTCAAAACTTGACAAATAAACACTGAGATATGCTTCAATTAAAAAAAAAAAAAAAAACAGTATTTATAAAACAGAAAGCTGCCTTTTTCCCCTACCCCAATCCCAAAGAAACTGGTCACCAAAAAAGAAAAAAAAAAAGTCTCAACTTTACACCAAACATATATCAATAAAACCCTTTGAACTAACCAAAATGTGAATAGCTTTTTCAGCTTTATTATTTTTTACAAGTTTTATAATTAACAAAAATATAGTTTTTTGTTTTGTTTTTTTTTTTACCCTCAAACTAGGGTAACCTAATCAAGGCAAAAAAATTAAGAAATGGCTTACTGTTAAGCACAACACTTGTACAGTACTACAAAATGCACTGTCACTAACAAAGACATTAGCGGCATGCGGAAGTGTCACCTTCAGAAACAAAATAATACAATAAAAGAACAGCTAAAAGGCATTTACATGTGGGGGAAGGAGAGAGAAGCTCAGGATCCAGTACTGTCTGGTAGTTTTGGAGTCTATTTATCCACATTTTTAATGGGAGCAGGCACATAAAATGGCTCTGAACCATCAGCTGCTGTGTAATTGCAGTTCATAGAAAGAGTTCGTCCTTTCCAGAGAACTTCAAGCTCAAGAAAATAAAGAAAAAAAGAATAGAGAACAACCTAATTCCCCCCCCCAAAGAAAAAATGGAGGAAAAAACAAACAAACCAACCCATGAAGTGTATTTTTGTTGTTTTTTTTTGTTGTTGTTTTGTTTTTCAAGGAAACAAAAGTAAGAAATAAGAAGAAAAAAAACTTGTATAAGGCTTTCTGCTGCATACAGCTTTTAAATGGTGCCAACAAGTGTTTTTGCATTCACACCAATTGCTGGTTTTGAAATCATACTCTCCAAAAGGTACTTGTGCAGGTCAATCCAGCGGGCCCGGCGGGGCGCTGCTCTCTCCAGAGGGCCTACCTCCTCATGTAGGAGCCGTTCAGAGACTGCTTCGACATGCCCGTGTTCATGTAGCCGTGATGGCCCGCGGGGCTGTACATCATGTTGCCGTGGGCTGCGGGCTGCATTGGCTGCTGTGCATATGGCTGAGTCCCCATCATCCCCATCTGCATCTGCATAGGGTACTGCGGGGTTTGATTCATATACCCGTGGTTACTGTGGTAGCCGCTGTTCATCATGGGCTGGGACATGCTATATCCGTTCATCGCGTTCAGGGTGTTCATGTTCATGTTCACGGAATTGACGTTGTAAGCGGGGGCTGGCATGAGGTTGACGCTCATGTTCATACCACGCTGCATGGTTAAGGTCCGCGCCGGCCCCTGCATGGCCACCGTCTGAGAGGCTCGCCCGTAGATCTGGGGCTGGTGGGCGGCCGCCGCGGGCGGCAGTGCCGCCGATTTGGTTCTCACGGAGACGTGCCCTTTGCTGGCCATCTGCGTCTGCAGTCTTTGGGTGTGCGAGAGGCCGATGTTGGAGGACGCCATGTTACGCTGCAAAAGGGGAGGCGGCAAATTCATGGGAGGAGGAGTGAGGTTGGGGGGAGGGGTCATGGTAGCCTGTGCTTGGGGTCCTCCAGGAACAGCGTGTGCAGACTGAGAAAGCTGAACGAGCCCCGTGTTGCTCAAGGGGGTGGACAAAGAGGCACTGTTTGCATAGGAAGTTACAGCAGCTGAGTGGCTGTAAGGCAAGGAATGATCCATAAGCGTGTTGGTTAACTGCTGCAGTTTGGCTAGGCTGAAGGTGGCCGAGGGCTGCGAGTAATGCCCCGCTCCAAATTCGCTCTGGCCCATTCTCTCATATAAGCCGAGGTTGGCGTTGCCAGTCTCGGGGATTTCTGTTAACTGCATAGGGGGTGTAAAATTGGCAGCCATGCTGCACTGAGATAACTGCTGGTTGCTGCTTGGAGGCCTTTCAACAACACAGCCTTGGGGAGACTTTACATTGCAGGTAGAAGGGGAGTTGATGTTGGTCTGTTGCATCATGCTGCAGCTGCCGTTGATACTGGACATCTGCTGCGTCACTGCACAGCTACTCTGCGTTAGATTGCTAGACGTAAGGCTACTGTATGAGCAGCTGTTCTGCGAAGAGCTGTTTCCGCAGATACTGCTACCCATGGTAGAATCATAACTGCTCGGGTTTTCGTAATTCTCTGTTGTGCTCTCGATGCTCCCTAAATCGCTAAACCCGCTATCCACTACTTGTTGCGAGTGATCAGAAACAGAGGGAACATCCATCATTGGGCTGGTCTCCATGTTCTGCAAAGACGGCACAGAAATGGCACTTTGATCTGGACTGATCTGAGCATAGCTGTTCTCTAATGGAGCGACATTTGGACTATTAACAGAACGAACTGACTGGCTGGGATGCGAGTGTACAGATGAAACTGGGCTGCTGTGGTCAGACTGTTGGCAATCGTCCAGCGAGGTCATCTGAGGACTTTGGTCAGTATGGGTATAGTTTTGCAAACTTCTACATGCCTCCTGCGTCTCTGCACAGTCCTGAAATGCATCTTCGTGTTCACTTGTTTCTTGAGTTAGGGATTGCACTGCTTGAACCGTCTCTGAATCAATCTCCATGGCCTCAGTGCTCTCTTCCTTGAAATCGGAATGTAATTCTTCACCAGCTTTTTGGTCCTGGTTGTTATCCGTATGATCATCATCGGATTCTGGCACTGGGTCTGAATCTGATTCTTTTCTGACACCTCCATTCTCACTGGCTGCAAGGTTGACACCACAGTCCATTAAATCCTCCTGATTTGAATTACCAGTTTGAACATTTACGTCTAAAAAAGACTGCTGCGTCTCCAGCATTTCTTTGAAAGCCTCACCAGGCAACTCCTCTTTGTCCACTTCTGCTGAGTCCATGTGGCTATCATCCTCATCATCTGCATCGTGATCCTCATTGTGAGAAGGTTCTTCCTCCTCTTCCTCCTCCTCCTCTAGATCATCCAAATGCCTGGACTCTTCTTTTTGCAAAAAAAGATCTTCCACTTTGTCTTTCTCTTGATTCTTAAAATTGATCTCATCTTCTATGTTCCTTTCTTCTTCCCCTTCTTCTTCCATCATATCATCTTCTTGTTTTCCAAGGGGTTCAGTAGTGGGATGCAGAGGTTCAGGCTCGAGCTCTTTGGCCTCATCATCTGGTGGTTGTAATTCTTTATTCTCTTCTTCTGCAACAGCAGGAACTGGGCAGGGTTTCTCTTCAGCTCCTTCCTTTTGTTCCTCCGCCAGCACTTGATAGTCAGGTTCCATAGGAGTTTCAGGTGGAGTATACAAATTAAGTTTAAAGCCAGGCTTTCTTTCTTTGTTTTGCCTCCATTTAGATGGACCACGCTTAACTCCTTTTGGCCAGCCCTGCTTACATTTTAAAGGTTCAAGATTGTCTTTACTGTTTTCTTCCAATACAGCTACATCCTCTGTATTATCTTTGGGAGGTAATAGAGAAAAGAAAGTCTTAGCTTGCAGAAAACTAACACATTCAAAGATAAAGCCCAGAGTAATTTATAAACTCAAAATGCATTACAGAAGTCTGGATAAACAGATCTTAAACCAAAATAGGAAGACAATGTCTTTTGCTCACACTTGCACAGATATGTAAAGTGCTTCCTGTGCAGCAGCCTTTTATAAAAGGACAATCAAAAACACCATTTATACACTAAAACAATCACAAAGATTTAAATCCTAAGACACATAAACTAAAGCAAACATTGTCCAAAGATTTTATTACTATTCTTTGGATTTAAGCAGAGACAAACCATTACTTTATATAGACAAGAATCTAATGCATTTTCATCTTTGACAATAGAAACAATGGCCTAGAATCTCATATTTGAGGATTTTGGATTACAAGCTGAAGTAATTATGTACACGTTTTAGTACTAGCACTGAAAAAAGGTACATAGGTTATTTTAATCACTTCTTACAGGCAGCATATAGCACAATGACACACAATACATGACAAAGGCCAAAAGGCACAAGAGCACCAACCTAAAAAGAAATTCAGAGTGCAGAACACTAATCTATCAACAACAAAAAATGTGCTATACATGCTCACTCCTCCTCTCGGATCACACATATACCAGGAAAAAAAAAAGGAGAATGTTATCTTCAAGACGTGACATGCAGCACTTGAGGGTAGTGGTGTCAGTGCTAGCTCCTTTATCAGGTTTTCTCTCACTCTTACAGTCAATTAGTGTAATACGACTTGTCTATGGACAAATACATTGTATCAGTATAGTTAAAGCAGTACAAACCTGACCATGGGGACAAAGTTGCAACACAATTTACTAGTTTAATTCATCTCCATCGAGCAGCAGGAACAAGTGATAATACTCTAGTGTACCTGTACACTGGTTTGTAGCAGTATCAACATTACACAAGGGTGATAACTAGCACAAGAGTTGTGGATGATCCTTTAACTACAGAGAATCACAATTCATCTTCCCACCCATATACAAAAAGACTAAAGAAATATCCACCGGCTTCCAACAAGATATTCATACTTCAGAATCCCATTATTCATTCTGGAATTTAAAAAAATGCAGAAGTGCATTTGAGAGCCAGGAGGTCAAGGGCTGAGCATGCTTTCAGAATGGCTCGTTACTGGTTACTCTATCCATCTACTAGTTTTTCTGTTAGTAAATACCCTTGAAATCAAACTAGATAAGGTTCTAAGTTAGGTAAAGAACAGAATTTTAAAAATCTTGTTCTTTCTTTTTTGGGGAGAAAGTAGGGATAGTAGCACTGAAGACTAAAGACCATTTCCCCTTTACTGAAATTTTACACACATTTTTCAAATTACCAGCAATGTGGAACAGAGACATATTTGTTCCATTTAGATCTTCTCCTTTTTTTGGATCACTGGTAAGGAATACGTCCAAAATATTAGGCAATATTCCAGTGATACCCCTGACCTGTCAAGTAGGTGCCCTGTTGCAGGCATATAAAAGTTGTTTTTGTCAATAGGACAAGAAGTACAATGCTTCAGACTGAAAAAAAAGAAAAAAAAATCAAACTTTTTTTTCTGAATAATAAAACCAAATTATATTGTTAAAGGGTCAGGAGAAAAAATAGTCAACAGTATAAAAGCAGAACAAAAGAAAGAGCCTGCCACATAACTAAAACTACATGGGGTGAATGCCATCCACAACATTTGTATGAACAAGGCAAAAAGCATGTATTATTTTAATCTTAAAATTTTAAAGCTAAAAAAGATGAACAGAAGCAGTAAAAAAACTCCTACTTTATGACAGAAGTATTTCAATTGACGGCTACACGACAAATTATTTTTGCAAAGATATAAGAAGGTTTTCAGCTTACTTGGACAATTATCGTCACTCCTGTAACCATGAATGTCTTTCTCCTCCTTGTTCTGCTCTTCCTCCTCTTCCTTCTTATTCTCCTCATGTTTCTGCTGCCCAGGTTGATACTCAAAAGCTTTTCTAATCACAGGCTTCAAGTCATCATCTTCCCCATCCATTTCACAGGTAGGTTCCAACTGTGGCATGGAAGGCTCTTCATCCGAGTTATCAAATGGCTCATTTAACACCTCTGTTGTTTCGGAAATGGTCTCTGTTGTGACACTGCTATTAATCCTTCTGCGTTTACGGCCTCTTTTCTTTTTCAGTAAGAAAGGTCTCTGAAAAAATAATTCCACAAATATAGCTCTTCCTGTGTTCTCATTTATTAGCTGACTCAATGCAAAGGACACAAACGTGTTTTTGTTAAGAGAGTTCACAATCTATTTTACTCATTCAAAAGTTACCTTATATTGCATCAAATTCAAATATCCAAGGGATCCACCAGTAAAATATCTTATATAAAGAACTAAAATAGGAGTGTGCACATATAGGTATAAATACAAAAATCCAATTATCAGGTAGGTGAAAATTAAGAACAGAAATTCCTTCATACTGCACCATTCTAAACTTCTACTCTTGTCAAATACTCATAGCCAGGATATATAAATTATATTTACAAATTCTTTTCTGTAGATTCTCAAACAACATAAGTACCAGAGAAAATTTATTCTACACCTCTGATTTCTATTATTTTCAAAATAAGCAGCATGTAAAAAAGAAATGGCTCACAGCAAAGAAAATGTATCAAGCTTCGCAAAGGCCTTAGAAACACAATAAAGAATCCTGCAGTTGACTGATACATTGAGGAAAAAAAGTGTTCAAGATTTTATTTCTACTGTTAAGCATTTCTTTCTTGCATATTTATACGCACTTAAGTTTTCTCTTCTAAAGTAAACAAATTGGGACTTTTCAATTCCCTAATTCTCTAAGGTACTTAAACACAGTGCAAAAAGCACCCTAATATTTTGGATTTTTTAACCATTTGAATAGCTATTTTTAACCAAATGAAGAATTACAATCACCTGAGTAACAAAAAGTTAACAATTACATCTCTAAAACGAACAGAACACATGTGAAGAGAACTTAATAGCATTTTGGGGGAGATTGTGGAGGAGCCAGGTACTCCCCTAAGGGACTTAACACATGAACTACAAAAACAAATCCTTCAACAGGTTTGACTCCATCTTAAAATGATCAAAGAACAATGATTAAAATATTGAACCAATACCAATACTAAACAGCAGAGGGCAGCCGTTAGTTTAAAAATTAACAAAAATCTGATTTTTAGTACCACCCATGTTTTACAGTTCTGTGAAAAATTCAAACGTAAAAAAAAATTGTCAGGAATAACAATTCCTGAATTGTGTCCAAACACCACTTAGAAAGGATCAAAACATTTTCAAGTCTGTAAACAAAACAGATATATTTGATGATAATGAAATTTGATGGCAATGAAATTAGATCTCAACACCTTTAAACCAAACTACTCAAGTAACACACCTTTCTTTTTATGGCCAGCGACTGCGGCTTTGTCAGCCGGGGAGGCGAACTTGGCTGATTCTCATCCCCTCCATCCTCCTCGCTGCTTTCTTTAGATTGCTCTGTGGATTGCCCTCGCTCCCCCACCACTGCCACACTTTCTGGAGATCGCAAATATTTATTTTTAGATTGTACTTTTGCAGGTGATTGCCTACTATTAGTTCTTGTGGAGAATATTTCTTGCTCTTCCTTTTCCCAGCAGCTAGCTTGCTCCATCAGACGCTCAGCCTGAAGGGTTGAGGTTAAAATAATGGGTCACTGAAACAGCATTTACTTAGCCATATCTTTTATGTTCACCTAAAGAGCTACAGTAAGTCAGTCCCGATTAGCACTGCTGACTAACCTAGCAACAACATTTCAGCTGAATCATCTAGTAGCTCCTTTACAACAGTTAGGATAACAAACCAAAGAAGATTGCATTTCATGGGATATTTAGCACTATTAATGATGCAGCGAATTGATTCAAGTCCTTTAGCACTACATTACATGCCCACTGACATGGATCACTTTGAGCAACTTCATAACACAAAGAATCGATTGACACTGGAGCCCTTGAGCTCTGCACCAAATTTGATCTGATTACATGCTCCTCAGCTTCTTCAAGAATGATAAATACAGCTCTGTGGCAAGTGATTCATTTTTAAGTTTTCATATTCATCCCCCCAAAATTATCATGACTTGATGCACAGATTACAAAAATTGTACATTATCACAGTTTCCTCTATCTCTAAACAGTGGTCAGTGGAACAGTTCAAGTTACTCTGTTTAAGGCAGCCTATGATTGAATAGTAAGGCATAATAAGGCTCAAAGAAAAAGTAATTCAGAATAAAGTGTCTGCTATTACCTCCTTCTCAGCTTCTCTCTCTTCTTCAGAAACTGCAGCATTAGAAACTAACAAAGGAGTCCATCTCAAGCTTTCAGGATCTACTTCATTGATACGTGGATTTGCTTTCAGCTTCTCCATGTGACTCGAAATCAACTTTTCCCTTCTAATAATCACAAATCTACAATCCAATAAACAGTATTTTATTTTAGGAAATAATTACATAAAAACAATTTTCCTACGATTTAAATCCTTTTGCACTATAACCCATGAAATCAAGTGAGAAAAAAGGCAGATACATAAAACTAGGTACAAGCTGACACACACACACATATTTGGTTACATTATAGATTATCTACTGAGAGAGAGAGAAAGGAAACAGCAGTTTTAAAGTAAAAGATCAACACTAACATCACTAGGGCAACACAGAGCAAAGAAATGTTTTTCTAGTCAACTACTATAAGATCATGCAAGAGGTTTACTGTGGGCCCTTAAGCCACTCTGCCAGAACAATTTCCAATTTTAGTATGGCATGTGAACAGGAATACACACAGTAACAGCAAGTAAAAAGTGGGGAAACTGTCAATAGAACTGAAGATGGCAGCTAACTGGACAAGAAAATAAGTTATGAACACAGGAGTTTAATGAGGCGTAGAAATGCAGCTCAGTTGTATACTGATGAAGTAGAAAAGTTTCTATTACAAAATGGAATAAAAAATGTAGATAAAGACTATCCTAATAGCACAGCATGACAGTACTCTGCTACATCCTCCAAAAGTCCTGTTATAAAGTGGAGACCTATAAGATCTTAAATAAAAATAATTTCTTTATTAGTGATTTTAAAGCTTCCGAAATCAGATAGGTAAATAGCACTCTTCCTTTTCAGTGAGAAGATGTTTTCAAAATGAAATCCAGGTAAACCCTTTAAATAACAGAGCAATTCTTTTTGAATTACAGGACTATGACAAGACTCCACCTTAACACATGTGAGAAATTAGTAAAATAGAGGGCAAATAGGATGAAGTACCATCTTAGTGGCATAAGAGTTCATAACTTAGGAGTCCACTTAGTTCATAGGGAATAAGGAACCATAACTGCCACCAAATAAAAGTGCCTGGAAGGGAATTTGAAAGATCTGATTTCTAAGCTCAGCCACTCATCTGCTGAATAATTTTAGCCAGGCCAATTCATTTCTCTGCCTAAGCTTCACTGTCTGTGAGATAAAACTAACTGACCTTGTTTATAGTGTATTTTGAAATCTATAGGTGAAAGCATTATTTTGTAACTGTGTATCATTACTTGGAGTGTAGTTTATGCCAAGTAATTGCATAATCAACTGATTATCTTTTAAATTTGTGTCTCATGAGGCTGCCCACAATTAAATACTCCAGAAAGGTACTAATGTATGGGCAATACCTACGCCTTCTCCTACCTTCACTATACCCCTCTTTTTTTGCCAGCCTCCCTTTTGAATACTACTAGCAGTAGGGTTAGTGCACACAAAAGTTTGAGACTGAACTATTTGCCACCTTCCTTTGGGGTGTGCTTGTGTCATCTTATTGTCCCTCTGTAGGGCAGCTTTGTTCAATTATAAGTTTTTATGACTGTTACATGCAGAGAGAAATAAAAAGTTCTTCAAAAACATACTTGGGAGTAGCTCTTAAGCATTTTATTTAAAAAAAACACTTAAAACCTTAATCATCAACTGAAGTAATTAAAAAGATCATATTCAAAGCGGGAATTCACCTCAGCAATTCCCAATGCAATAAACTTTGAACACTGATCACAGCATTATACAGCAACAATAGAAAACAGATAACCTGAATTCCCAATGCCTTGGACAGGATTTTGCTGATCTATTCCCACAGTTTGGGTGAATCCAGTAACAACTGAAAAAGGGTGCACCAACTCACCTACAAACTCATTTTTTCCTTCACCGTTAACCAGTCAAAACTGTGGTTTGAAAGGATGATACTGAATGAAAAAACATCAGCTGAAAATGTTTCAAGCCGGTCCCCTCCTAACACCCTTCTAGCAACTTTAACCACAAAGACTATGTGAACAGCATTATTTCTTTAGAAAGAAAAAAAGTCTCAGGCCCCCTTGATAAGACCTGGTCCTACAGACTTCAATTAAGCCTTTGATTTTCAAGTCATGATTTTACACAGTGTTCATGTTAAACAGTTTTGTAGGCAGAGAAAAGGCATATTGTGTCTTATTTAAATTAGCATAAGATTCACTGACCTATCTTCTCTTTTATCTATCATGCTATGCTGCTGCAAGGTTGTGGCAATATCATGCGGACACATTCCAGTAGCTCGGCTCATTCCTTTGATGCTGATTTGTTTTTCGTGGTGGCAATTAAGGTATTCTAATATGACACTTTTCCAGTACGCGAAGTATGAGAGCCGACCCAGATCAGACAATGGCTTTTCAGGGGATCCTGCTTGTCCTTCTCTTCTAGAAAGTAAATAACCTAGAAAGAAAAAAAATTATACACAGACTTTTTTTTTTAAATGAGGAAAACAAAACTAAAGAATTTAAGATACCTTTAAGAAAGTCGATATTAATAGAAAGATGAGCATGACCAGCTACTTGGTAAATATCTCTTGAAATTAGGAAAACAAACCTATACACAAGAGGAGAAAATTTTCTTGATCATTATTGTGAAAATAAAAAAGAGCTCTTGGTAAGATCAGATATTATAGGACAATCAAATATTAAGCAACCTTCTCTTCCCCTTCTGTTCGCATGATAAGGAGAAAGAGAAAAGCCAACATGATTCAGGACAGGAGCTCTAATGATTTGTGTCCTCATTTCAGACTATAACCTTCTAGCCTTTCTGACCAGCTTTTATATCTGAGTTGCATCACTGAAACCAAGAATTTTCAGTAGAAACTTGAAGGAAACTGTCATGGGTAGCACAAAGAATAGTTTGTTTCCTTCAAGAAGTCCCAGGTGATAAGAATTTTTGATTAAACAGTAATGGCTTGATTTTAGCAGTTACATTAAAATCAAGAGTTTTACTGAATTTCTCAGGAAAAAACCTTCATTAAAAAAACTTTCTTAATTTACATTTAAGAAAATGCATATAATTGTACTGCAAAGTGTCCAGACAGTAATGAATCAGCTATTATATGATAAAATGTATTTCCTAGTATATATCATACAACACCTTTATTTTATATTTTATCTATATAGTAAGCCCTTTTTTGCTCTCCTCAACTTTAAGAAGGTTTTACTACTAAAAGTAGAAAACAGATGTTAAAATATAACAGAAGTCCAGTGTTTGTCTCTATTAAAACTAATGCAGGAAAAAATAAAATAACACAGTTGTTAAAACTTATCCTTCCATGATAACATTTTGCAATATACTTCTACAAACACTTTTCAAATACACACCTTAAATACCAGGCTTACAAAGGTTTTAATTCTACCATTAGCAAGGGCATCACGCTTATAGAATTATATTACTCAAATACAATTGGAGACCACTAACATTTCCAGCTCTTTGCCGACAAATACCTTTCTAAAATGCTTTAATTGTTTAAAAAAAAAAAAAAAAAAAGTTGGAATCCCTTCTTTCAGTTTTCCAAAGTTGTTTTAAAATGCACCTACCACAGCCATGGCACATTTGCTGAACAAATCATCCTGACTTCTTTCCCTACAAAATGTCGCAGAATCAAAGAGGCAGTTAAGATCCTGCTGAGTGAAGCAGTCTTCATTTCCTTCTTTTACTGTATACTTGACTGTGTACAGAATGTGTGTGTGTATATACACACATGCATATACATGCATTTATTCACTATCAGAAACACTCTTCCCTTTATGTGATAATGCAAAAGGTCAAAGAATTTGGAAAATATGAATGAACTGGTCATACTCTCTCCTCCACTTTGCATGGAAATGTCAAGGAAGCAAACAATATATTCCAAATAATACAGGTACAGAAATAGTGTAACCTTAGATACCCATTAGCACGATTTATCATGAGAAAACACGAGAGCTTCAGGAGCAGTGACAACCTGCATGTGCTTTCTGCTATGCAGCACTTCAATACGTACATGAAGTCTGCCTACACATAAAAGGTACCACAGGAAACTTGGTAAGCAAACCTTTTACAGAAGAAACACTACGTCCAGCCTTAAAAAGAAGGAGCTTTAGTATAAGAAGTTACAACATATTATCAGTTTTATAACCGAATGATGCATCTCTATACTCTTAAGTAACTATTGTCAACAGAGGAAAGAGAAATTTCACACTCAAAAACTGATTGCATCTTCATTAGTTTGAAGGCGAAGAATTATTGTTTTGTTTCCAACTGCACTAAGGGAGACCTCGATGCCATGTACAGCCTATTCTGCATCACTTTAGACAAAGCTTCGCTTATACTAAAAATACTGGATCAGATCATTTATGACATACAAAGGCAAGACTTATTCAGAGTACCTATTAGGTGTCATTGCCTTTAGAAAACCATACCAACCTGCAGCAGTACAAGTAGTGATGAAAATGTCAGCATAGGAGAGGAAAGGAGAACCAAGATTTAATGATAACTCCATGAATAGAATTTCAGAATGACTTTGAACATCTCTACAGTTTTATCTATGAACCTAACATTTGAGAATACTCGGACATTACTAGTAAGTGACTGCATGCAAGACCTGGATTTCATTTTTTCATTTCACTATTCTTCGTTGGGACTTTGGACAAGAAGTCTCTCCCTGTGCTTCTATTTTCCTCATATGTGAAAGGTTTGTAATGGTCCTTTCTTGCACTAGAGTGTACTACCGAGAGTTCAGTATTATTAACTAGGCAACTAGTTGCCTAGTATTATTAACTAGGCAACTGCATATAGCTTTATACTTTTACTAATATAACCTTGAGCATTAGACCTTTTAGGACTTTGAAACTATTTCTCATTGGCCATTTTGACACATTCTTCCTTCATGTTAAAGCACTAAAACGTAATTTGTATGGCAGTTACACTTGCTGGCATTCTTCTCCCTGCATTCTGCAACAGACTTGTGTGTCCAAGATGCTCACATTCCATAGAATTAAAAAAAAAAAATAATAATAATAAAAAAAATTGAACCAACAGTCTCAGGAGTTACATGTAACGAGCACTGAAGGACAACTTTCTCTTTAAGATTCTCAGTTGAATGACATCTATTAAATTAAAACTTACCAAAGAGACGCCAAATAATTGATCTAAGTTGCAGGTAAATAAAAAAGACTGATCTTGGTAGCTCGTGTATTTATCCTGAAGCATCTGAAATGAGTACAATACGCCCCTGTTAAATAGTTACCCCCAGTATCATTGTGTCTACCTAGTCTTAAAAATGGAGAGCCTCAAACTACAACTCATGATTTGAGACTATGAACAATGGTAACATTTGGATGACAAAGTCACCTCCCGCCCCCCTCCCCAAAGTGTTCTTTAGTCTTAGACTATGTATTACAAAAGAACAGGAAAAAAGAAAACAAAGTAAGACCTAATCTGGAAGAAGAAAGGGCTATCTATCTTTTCTTCTGGGCACAAAAATGGTACCATCACAAAATTAATCAGCCAAAACACTACAAATGATTTACATTTCTTGTCCCATCTTCAGCCTTCTGAGTGCAGCAACACTTACATGTGACTTACAGCCTTTCATTTTGTCACGCAAACCTCCCCAGCACCAGTAGGTTTCCTCTTACTCAAGATTTAAAATAGTTGAAAAAAATTCAATCTGAGAATGGGAAAATTAGAATGTCAGATGTATACATTTTATAGTTACATCAGGAATTTAGGAAAATATCAGCTGTTAAAACATTCAGTTAAATAAATTCAACTGAGCAACAGCTCATCCTTTCCAACTGCAGCAGTGTTTAGCCCTAGCAGTCAACTCCCTGCAATAATTATTTACAAAAGATGCTACAGCATACTTATATATATATAATATATATAAAAATGTGCAAGTCCCCAGAGATCTTGAGATAGATATTTACCAACTTTGTTATGT
Source organism: Crypturellus undulatus (assembly GCA_013389825.1). Taxonomy (NCBI): domain Eukaryota; kingdom Metazoa; phylum Chordata; class Aves; order Tinamiformes; family Tinamidae; genus Crypturellus; species Crypturellus undulatus. The sequence continues at coordinate 1,269,001 of VWPW01023252.1, forward strand.
TCAGTTCTCTTAAAACAGGCTCTTAAAACAGTATTAGAGATCTAACTAGCTGATACCCCGTTCTGATAGTGGTCAACATGGAAAACAAAAGAGCAACAGATTAAAAAGGACAATCACCTTGTGAAATTCACACCTGAACAGGATTATCCTCACTCTGTCCAAGTGATATCTGTACTATTCCCATGCTTGTTGACATCCTCCAAGAACTTAATAGATTGGTTAAATATAGTTGTCTTATGCGAGCAGCATTGTTTATCTTTTTCCTCCACTCACTGCATTTACCTGTACATTTAGTGGTATTATTCCTTATTATAGTTTCTAGTAATGTGCCTGTTACTGATATTAAATGAATCGATTTGTATCTCCCAACCTCTCCCTGGAGGTCATTAAAACACCGGAGTCACATTAACAACTTTCAGAGCTAAGGCACTAACGCACTTTTGAACACCTTAACTTACACAATGTCATAAGCATCTATTTTATCATTAAGACCCTTTAAAACGGTTTGGTGAACACCATTTATGTCTCTTACTTTATGATTTTTTCCTACTAATATTTTTATTTGGGGCCCAAGTTTGGGGTTCTATCGCATCTCATGTGAGGAATGCAAGACCTCCCACAGCAGAACCCAAATTCTCTGCTTTCACTTTCTAGTGAGACACACATAAGAAGCACCCGCTTTTTTTTCCTCTCTCAGATCTCACACATCTCATTTCATTTACAACTCTTTTCTCAAGTTTTTTTTTTAATCCTGTTATACTCATTGTAAATAACCTACCAGAGCTTGTGATTCTTCTTATTTTCTACCATTTGAACAGAAATTCAGCTTCTTGAAGTGTTAGTGTTTTTAATAGCCTCCTTTATCTTGGTATATAACCATTCAAGCTCCTTTTTGCCTTATACAGAACACATACAGATAATCTTCTGAATTATTTTTCAACCTGCAAACATCATACAATATTATAGAAATATGTACTGAGAATCAGGGTGGGGAATAAATGGACATTAAGCAAGGTCCAAATTCAAATCCATTAACCTTGCTTTTCGAAGCTGTTGAAATTAAGTTGCCTTTGCTGCAAACATGAAAGCAAGTTGAATTGCTTCCAGACTGTCCTGCCTGTGCATAAACAAACAAACAACAGGTTTTAATTCCTTTAGGAAGAGTACAGCTTAGAACAACTGTCAGGTTAACGTTATCTCACACACTCCTAGAACAACCACTGAGCTGCTGGAGTACACAGTACAGAATTACTGTCACCAGTTGCTCCAAAAAGATGTGTCATCTGCATGTACTAGTATTTAAACAGCTGAGTTTCACATGGTTTAACCATCTGGGAATCAAGGCCAATACAGGCAGCAGAGAGGGTGGTAGTAAAACACTCCTGCTGTGCATCAACTACAATCAGATTAATTTCACCAGCTACGTGGAATTGCTGCCAATGCACAACTAAACCCTATTTTAACTCACTGTAACTCTTCAGCTGTACTAACAATAGTGATACATAACTGATCCTACAAATAGTCTTCAAGGTGGCCAGTGATGTAGCACCACATTATTTAAGTGCAATATAGCACTTAATTTGATGGCAGCACCTTACTTCGTTTCCAAGCTTCCACAACTTTATTTAAAACAAAACAAAAAAAAACCCACCACTCAAATTAATGAAAAAAGATCACAAAAAGAAACAAACGAAAAACCACCAATAACAAGGAGACAATATAACTCTTATTAAGGGTCTATGCACAGAGCACTTCTGTGATCATATATCCTGGTGGAAGGTTGAATTGTTTTTAGAGCTTTCAAGTTAATGTTGTAGATACATTTCTGCCCGTTTTAAACAATGTTTTCCATTCTGCAAGTATTACAACTAACACGATCACAATCTCTCAACTATACATCCTAGCACAGCTATTCAAATAACAGGTGACAAGATCTAAAGGTATTACAACTGATTCCTTTGCCCACAGCAGTTACATAATAGGGACATTTGAACCTCAAATGCACATTGAGCCTTTGTTTTCAGCCAGTTTTATAAGTTAATTGCATTACAAATTGGAGCAATGATACATGCAGTTAAATATCTGGATCAAACCCCTGTGAGTTGCCTAAGCGGTTCTGTGCGTAAGCAGTGAGAAAGGAATTCCACCAATCTAGTCTGTCTGCCAGTTAAGTCACAGATCAAGAACATCACCACAGACAAGAGCTACTGCATGCTGGCAAAAGAGTAGGAACGGATGTCCTCACGTCATGAAGAAAAGAATCAGAGCGGCTTGCTTTGAATGCAGAATGAGATTTTAGCTTACTGCAGGAATTCTTTCCCCAGTTCTGGGGTGGATTTAAATTGACTTCTGCTGTGAATGTTACACTTCACTGAGTATTTTAACACACAAATAACCAAAGCATTCAGGCACATACAGAATGCATTAGCAAAATCAGAAATTAATGTAACGCTAGCACTCTGGACTTCAATCTGATTTGGAAAGATAACAGGTCTTCTCATGCATTGTACAGCAAAAGCCTCCAAATCTCAGGTTCAAAACTATGCCTATCACATTTGCATATAAAAGTTTACATACACTTACATCCACAGTATCAAACCTGGCCCAGCATCATTAGAATGATTCTCACAGAAGACAGAATTAAGTACCTTATAAAAGCTTTATAAAAACTCTAAGCAGACACAGGAGACCATAAATAAATAAATAAATAAATAAATCACAAAACAAAACTTTAATATGGAAAGGAAGAACTTGTAAGTTTGCATACAATATTCTGTATCAAGAGAGCCAAGAGAACAGTGAGTGCTGGTAATTGCTTTTATCACCACTGGTGCCTCAAGATAAGATTTCCCCCACCAAAGCAGCATTTTAAATTAACCTAGGAGACTTTCCCTTATATAACATCAAATACTTTATTTTGAAATGATAAACATTTGTGGAAGATGCAGGTTCAAAAGGAAAATAAAAACAGTTGAGTATTTGGACAGTGTGGCTTAGTGTGGTTAGGTCAGGTCAGGAAGTTCAGAGGTGTGACCATGCGTAAAAAGCAGAGACTGAAAAGGTGAAAAATGAGAGCTTATCAAGCTTTAGATTCCTAAAGCTGTAATTCTGTTTAGCCACTTTTTCTGCTGTAACTGTGCGCCTTTCCACTGTTCTTATTTATGTCAACAGAAAGAAGGTCAAAGACAGAGGATCTTAAATAGATGTTAGTATCCTCTTTGAAAGCACTTCTCAGATAGCTTCAAAGGACCCCAATTCCAAGATTCAGACACATGCACACACAAAAACACACAGAAGACCAGAACTTGAAATGTTCACAGAAGTGAGCAACCTGCTACGTTCTTTTCTGCTCTGTCTGGTTAAGAAAAAAGCTTTCTTCATGATGTAGCAAGCCAGCCAAACACTCATGATTGTCACAAAAAATAATGCCAATTCTTACTTTTCTCCACTTTCTCAAGTAAACTCAATGCAAAGGGCTCAAAACCTTCACTTTGTTTATAAAAAGCTTCACAACAGCTTCAAAGAGTTGAGAGTTAAACAAATAGCCTCACAAAAGGACAGAAAGGTAAAGACAACCGCATTAGAGTTAAAGGACACACTAAGCAAATTAATTAGTAACACATATTTTACCCTGTGCCAGTAAACCTCTTGACTGGAGATTTTGCATACAACGTAGACTGAATATAAGAGCAGTGGAAACACAAGCAAGAACAGGAACTGAAGCACCTTTAGCAGTAAAACTGTCACGTATGGAGAACATCCATCACTGACTTAAGAAACAGGTGAATAAATTTGTCAGTAGGTTAAGCAGTTTAGAAGACCATTAAACAGTTTTAAAATTAGCTTCCAATAAATTACACAAAACTGTAAACTGTTTCTATAACTGACTACTGACTGAGCTTCCTTCAAGAAGTATCATGACCTTCTCATGTTTGATGTTGAGAACTCATGAAGACTATTGTTAAGATATACATAATTTGTCAGAAAACGCAGCCTGTTCAACTTGTTACATTCTCTATACACCCACAGAACCAAGATTTCAGTTGATAAGATATAGCCTAGGAGGCAATGTCTAACACAGCTAATAAACTGGGCAGGCCTGGAACCACCTTCTAGCATTAAATCAACGAGCCCAGTAACAAAACTTCTCTACCATTAACATCTCCAAAAGAGTGACTGCATTTAAACTGGCTTTTAAGAGAGCTCCCCTAGACTCCTGGCCAGAAATTGTTATCATACTGAAAGAATGACAAATGTTCCAGACCAAAACTTCAGGAGTGATTAAACAGCTTTAGAGTTGACAACCAAGGTCCAAAGCTCAAGCGCTTTCCATCACTGTTTTGTTTATACTACAAAGATAGTCAAGTAGTTGTGAAGAACATTAATAAAGGTGAGATGGAAAGTCAGACTCAGAAGTCAAAAGGCACATTTGGACAGATAGAAGTGACTGCGCATGTCATATTATTCCAATAAGTAGTCTAATACACACTTCATAAAACACAGACCACAATACAGTGCAAATCAGAAACAACAATCTGTGTTTTACATGACCTCAAAACCTCATGGCTGTGCATCTGGTGTATATCCTAAAGCTTGCCGTAGAGCAAATAATGGACCAAGAAAGATTTGGAAGAATGAAGAAATTAATAAAGTTTGCAGCTGTTACCTAGTTAACCAACAGATATAGAAACTGCACCATTAAACAGCCACCATCCATATCCACCAAACACTGAACACAAAACTTACACTTCTACAGGTATGTCTTGAGACACAGCAAGTCACTCAATAGTACTGTATATCTGAACTGCAGTAAGCAAGCAAAACTAGTCATTCTTTCACAAGATGCTGGAAAGAAAGTCACCTGTTAATAAGTCATAAGATTATTTCATAGAATCACAAAAGGTTGGAAGGGACCTCTAGAGGTCATCTAGTCCAGCCCCCCTGCACACGCAGGGCCACCTAGAGCATGTGGCACAGGGCTGCATCCAGGCAGGTCTTGAAGATCTCCAGAGAAGGAGACTCCACAACCTCTCTGGGCAGCCTGTTCCAGGGCTCTGTCACCCTCACTGTCAGGAAATTTTTCCTTAAGTTTCTGTGGAACTTTTGGTGCTAGAGGAAACTTTGTGGCCGTTTCCTCTAGTTCTGTCGGTGGCCACCAGTGATGAGAGGCCAGCCCCATCCTCCTCACTGCCTCCCTTGAGGTACTTGTACACACTGATCAGGTCCCCTCTCAGCCTTCTCTTCTCCAGGCTGAACAGGCCCAGCTCCCTCAGCCTCTCCTCATAGGGCAGATGTTCCAGGCCCCTGATCATCCTAGTCGCCCTGCGCTGGACTCTCTCCAGCAGCTCCACATCCCTCTTTCATGGAAGTGACATGTCTAACTATCACTTTAAATGCTCCAGAAACAGAACTACAGACAGGCTACAAAAAAAAAAAAAAAAAAAAAAAAATCACTGACAAATACTTTGTCTCACTGATTTACTGCAATCACACTACAGTGCGTATTTATAAAAGTAGAAATTTCTGTTCATTAGACATTACTTAAAATTTACTAAGCAGATTGCTTCTATAATGCCACCTCTGTCCAAATACTTCTTCTCCTTGATACCACATTTGGCCTTGCCCTTTTAGTTACCCTATCTGAAATACAGATGCTTGTCAGATAGAAGAGCCTTAGCCCTTGCATCTGAAATGATGCACCTCATTTCTTTTGCAGTTCTGATAAAGACTTCAGTATCTTGAAGCTATATAAAAATACTGCCAAGAAATCAAGAAGCTGATATTTTCTTAGAACAATCCTAAATCAATAAAGCTTGATTCAAAATCCATCTTTATTCCTCCCTCATCTAAATCTCAGCTTGACAGAACATCTCTCATTAGTTATTTAGGAAAGGATAAATTCATGCCTTCAGGTAAGCAACATAATCGATTGTCAGGAGAACAACATAAAAGGAAACAACATTTGTGTCACCCAGTTCAACCTCCAAGATGCCAAGCTCCCATAGAGGGGAGCTCTTAAAGGAGAAAAGAGCAAGTAATTTAACTCAGGACTTAACAGCTCTGTAAATTTAACAAAAATGACCTGCAGATCCCTGTACTGGGATACACAACCAAGTAGAGATTTAAAAAAAAAAAAAAAAAAAACACTGATATACATCACCAAAGGTAATAGCATTTATCATTTGTTTTACAGAGATCCTTGAATTTGTGCTCACTTTGGGAGCACAGTTTCTGGAAAGGTTTTCTTGAAGAAACTTACTAAAGAAAGTCTTATTCCCTTCCACCCTCAGGCTCTCCATCTCATTCTATCCCATTTGCGACAATCCCCAGTCGTGTCAAAAGAGTTCTTCTGGATATATTGTATGAGAAAGAACACCCAAATTACCTTTGTTAAGATTAACCATATCTCAAAAACAAACAAAAAACAAAAAAAAACAACAACAAATCCCCACACATGGTCCCATTACATATTCCATCTCTGTTCAAATTATAAACAGCTTTTAAGTGTTTATTTCAAGATTGTATATACACTGTGGCTCAGTATCTGTTAGGGTAAACTGCAAAACATTTAATATCAGACTTCAGAGAAAACATCTTCAAAATATTACTTACTGGTCAAAGCATTACTTCCCATGACCACAAAAAAAACTATTTTAACTATCAATTTAATATAAACACTGATCAAAAAGAAGTAGATTCAACAGATTACAGCCTACCACAGCTTCAGCCGACCGCTAAAAATAATGAGATATTAGAGGTGCTTCGAAGTGGTTCAATAACTGTACCAGATTTTGCATATCTTATATATGAACACCCATCATCTACATAAGTCTACCCAGCTAATTAATACAACAGAAACATAAGCTCAGGCCATACAGCAAACAAATTAAGAACTTAAAATAACTCAAACGAAAACCTTATGTCTTTGTTACTTCCCTATTACTTGTAGATTTGTTCCTGGATTGTTTGTGTTCCATATTGTTATATAATTGGAAGAGTTAGGGGACAGAATGATTGTAGTGTGGTATGTGAGGCACAGGTAGAAGAAAAGTCCAAGAAGGGATAACACAGAGATGGTGATGGCTAAGGGAGTTATTTCTTGAATAGTTAATTCTTGGAGGATTATTCATTAAGGTAGGAAGCCTGATAGGGGAGGTAATCTGGCTAGAGAAAAGAAGGTCAATATTAAGCTTGCATTTATTGCAGGAGATTTGGCTCAGAAAGTTAATAGTGTGGGGAGGGTTGTAGTTTTAGTCATATTTAGGGAGAGGGATACAGGAGTTGTTATGAGGATATAGAGGTAGAAAGTTAGAATAGTGAGTTTGGGGTCGTAAACGATAATTGTGACTATTCAGCCGAGATGAGAAACGGAGGAGAAAGCTATGATCTTATGGGTTTGCATCTGGTTTAGTCCTATTCATCTGCCAAGTGGGGTGGAGGCAATAGCTACTGTGGTAAGGAGTGTGGAGTTTACAGAGGATGAGATTAGGATTAGGATGGTTAGCAGTGGGAGTTTGATTACTGTGGAGAGAAGGAGGGCAGTAGTTAGTGAAGTTCCTTGCAGGACTTCTGGGAATCAAAAGTGGAACGGAACTAGTCAGTTTGATGGCAACTGCTGTAGTAAGTAGGAGGGAGGATGTGGGATTGGTTAGTTGGGTAATACCTCATTGGCCGGTACTTCAGGCATTGGTTATGTTGGGGAATAATATCAGGGCAGAGGCTGAAGCTTGGACTAAAAAAAAAATATTTGACAGAGGCTTCTATGGCTCGGGGATGATGATGTTTGGAAATGAGAGGGATAGTGGTGAGGGTGTTGATTTCTTGTTTGGTTCAGGCTAAGATTCAGTGGTTACTTGATATTGTAACAGTGGACTCTAGGGGGATGCTAATTATTGAGATTAGTTTAGTGTGTGGACTCATTAGTCAAGGAGGGAGTCAAACCATCATTTTTGGGGTGTGGGCCCGATAGTTTGACTAGTTGACCTTACTAGGAAATAACATAGAGGAAGTATGAGGAGTTTTGATCTCCTTTGTGTAGGTTTGATTCCTACTTTTCTAACTTGCTAAGGAAATGAGAGGGTTGTAGACCTCTATGTTCACTTTATCAGAGTGACCCGTTAGGCTTCAGGCACATTCCCATTGGAGCCAATCTTCTCAAGTATGGGGGGAAGACCTGCCAATGAAATTGGTATGCTCGTATGTCATAGGCAGAAGGCTAGAGCGAGTGGCAGAAAATTTTTTCATAGTAGGTATATTAGTTGATCATAGCAGAGTCGTGGTTATGAGGCTCATCCTCAGGATTTCCATGAGTATAAGAGGAGAGTTTGTGTGGCCAGGATTATTGGGAGGAGTTGAAGAGGTAAGTTTAGTGAGCTGGGATTGATAAATAAAATGGTAGTTATTATATTTATTAACATGATATTGGTGTATTCTGCCAGGAAGAATAAGGCAGGCGAATGAGCCTGCAGCATATTCTACGTTGAATCCCGTGACTAGTTCGGATTCCCCTTCTGTCAGATCAAATAGGGCTCGATTGATCTCTGTAGTGTAGAGATGTATCATATCATTGTGGATTTGTGGATCCCCTTTTGTCCTTTTAGTGTTTCTGTTAATATTGTTATGATGTACACTGCATAATTATTCTTAAAAGGAAAAACAATCAAAGCGCACAATATATTATTGCACCATCTCTATATGTAATGCTTTTCTCATTTGTATCATTCCAGTATTCTCCTACAAAATGTGACCCATTTAGGATAGCCTATGACATCCTCTTCAGACACGTTTTGTTTATGTAATACTTCAACACTGCTATAAAAACATGCAGCATTTTTCACTATTCTCCCACAACTATAAAATATTTTCGTCATTAAAACAAACAAGCAACAACAAAAAAGAGGAGTTACCCAAAATGGGAAGGTCAAATGCCACCCATATGTTGCCATTATCAGTCATACATTGTCCTATGTGAGGGGCCACATGTTAGTCCATTGCTAACTATACAGTTTTTGTTCAACTTCATTTTCTTGGATAGCTGCATAAAGTTCATGCTTCACACACAGACACTGCTTTTTAGGTTCCCACACAACTGACTTGTTTTGCTGCTATCTCAGAAAGTCTAGAAACACTGTAGTTGGAACCAGAGATAAGAGGAAGAAAGCTATCAAGTCAGTCTTTGGTACTGCACCATTAATATAAAAAGCACCACAAAACCGACGTGGAATTTTTTAATAGGAAGAATCTACTGTCCAAATTGCAATCAACATCATGAAAATCTCAAACCTGATTCCTTCTAAAAGACACTGAGAAGACAAAAGGTTATGAAAACATGACCCAAAGTTATTCTTAACCAGAAGGTCCTAGCTTTAAACAAAAATAATCTTATCTGTATCAGGAGCCAGAGCTTTAAATTACTGCAGACACAAGGAAGCTTTAAGTCCTAACTAGCTGATTCTAAACGAGAAAAAAAAAAAAAAAAGCTATCCCATCCCCACCAGCAATACACATACATAAGAACTCACATTATAGATTCTCGAAGTGATAGAAAGACAGAAAACATTATGCTCATATCTACAGAGTAGCAAATAACAGTACATTTTAATTGAAAATGCAGTTAGAAAACAAGAAAGTTGATAATTCATTGACAGAAAACAATTTCCTTTTTGCAAAAAGTGAAATATTTTATTTTCTCTTGCAAGCTAACAGAAGGCCATCAACTAACCCATCTCTAACTCAATAAAACCAGTTTGACCAAATAATGCATCATGTTCTGAACAATGAACAGACAGTATTTCAGTTGGCATAGAAGTCAATTTTTTACAACGTAATCTACATTTTCAGCAGACTGCTGATAAATACTTGATAGCTTTCCAGCCTTCCCCAAGCCCTAGATATGCAAAGCAATGTGTGTCAGTAGCTGCTTGCACATAGTACTTGAGGCCTTCCCTTGTGTAGTTTGTGATGATCATCTTCTGAAAACTATCTGCTCAACAGTAAAATTTATATTATTTTTGTGTAAAATCTATTTTGCATGAGAATCTGAATTTTATTCTTAGCCAGAAAGGGGGGGGGGGCGGGAATAAAATAAAGACAACACTAATTAATTTTGGATTTTCATAGAAGGCTAAATTTTGGGCTCACTAATCTGAATGAGGACATTACTGCCCCCTTTAATGCCATTCAACCTCCATCCTGCAAAGGATAAATACAAACAAGAAAAAGAAAAAGAGATTTTAACTTGACCTTCTGTGTTACCCCTAGGAAAAAAGCAACCACAAGTAGTTCTCTCTCATTCCTTTCATTTATTTCATAAACACTCAGTACACAGCCAGACCTCTCGGCCACCTCTCAGCTCTTCATTCTGTTTGTAACGGAGACATTCTGATTCCCAGTTAGATAAGGGAAACTGTTTGAAAAACAAAGGGGGACTGTGGAAAAGCACTGAAGGATGGACAGCACATTCACAAAGCAGGCAAGCTGTTAGTCCGAGCAGAAGCTAAAGCTCATCATACCCAGCATGTACACTGGGAACGAATACAGGCAGCACCAAATAAGGTTCAAGTTAAGCACACCATTGGGATATCTTGCAGATCATCAGGGAAATCCAGATAATTCCAAGAACCTAATGTACTTCCAGATTTTCACATGAAGAAGAAAGGGACAAAACATCCTACTAATTCTTCTAAATTAGCTAGCATAGCACTTGATAAAATAAGAGACTGCTGTGCAGATCCAGGAGACACATCCAAAGTATAAAGTATTTGTATACCAGTACGAAGTAGTTTAAACAAGAAAATTTTCCATTTCACTAAAATGCAAAGTGATCTCCGAGTTCCTTTGCATGTGGAGGATACAGCTTTAGTTATGAGGTCTTCTGCAGAGCATTCAGGTTTCAAAGCTGCACTGCCACTTTGGCAGACATTACTGCAGAGTCAGCAAGCAGAAAAAAGCTCGTTGAGGTGCTTTACTCGGAAAACTCAACAGAAAAAAAAAACTAAAACACCTAGAAGTACTTACCAATTAGGCCCAATACAAATTCACTATCTCCTTTCACAAGAGGAGGTGTGAGTCCTCAGTTCAGGGCCAAAAACCTACCTAAATAAGCAGTTTCCAAGTCTGAAGTGTAGTTCTAGAGCCTGCAGTATTTTTCCCCATCTTCCCTAAAACGCCACAGAATGCTCGCAAGCGAACAGCTGTTGTGTTCCACTTCAGCGACAGCTACATTTCAGCCCTGGATTAAGTGATCCAAAACCATCCTACCTATCTCACAGGGGCATAGTGAAGATTAATTGTTTGTAAAGCCATGGAATGAAGAGACATACTAAATATCTTTATTAATTCTAGGGTGGTCATGCTGAGCAGAACACTGCAAGACACCCAGAGCTTCAGAACTCTACACTTACAAATTATCAGTCTTGTCCTGCTGTTATACTGTAATGTATTTTTATTTGCATTTTAATCTTCTTGCATACACCTTCAGGGCAGGAATCCTATTATCTTAACTATCTCTATTATCACTCAATTCTACAGTGCTTTAAAAATCATAAGCAATAGCAAAAACTAAATTTACCATTTCTCTAACCACATCCAATATACACTAATTCTTTCATCATCCTTTCTCTGAATTATGAAGTTGGATTCAGTAATAATGAGGACTTTGTTATCAGGATATATTTCCCTACTTCTCTGCCACTAAGAAAATCATGATTAAAAAGAGCTCCTCCTTTAACACTCTTCAGAAAATAAATAGTTCTTCTGCTAAAACAAAACACAAGTGTAAATATTAGAATGCAGAGAATGTCTTAAACTTGCACCTTCTTAGGTTTAATCAAATAATTGCCTCTTTCTATACTAATGAGTATGGCAAAATGGAAACTAATTTAGACAATCCATTCATGGCAACAGCTTTGTGAGCTAATATTACTGCCAAGAGATCCATTCTCAATTTTCTAGAGTACAATAATAGAGCAGCAGTAAGTTTTTCACTTTGGGGAGCTTTTCTATCCTGTGTAAATATAAATAGAAATCCCATTATCTATTGATAAAAGCAACTAAGCAAGTTAAATAAACTTTTATATGTTACAGTTTCACTTTTAAAAACCATCAGCTCTCTGAATCACAGATGCAAATAGAATATTTCACTTACTGAAATCAATGAGAAACCTTCCAAATCCTTGCCTTTGGTATTGGGGCATGATCATTATGCAGGAGACATTGTATTTCTGCTGGCAAAGCTTTTCCTAAGGGAAGGAGAAACAGATCAAGTATGTCAAAACACTGCTGAAGTGGGCAATTACCTGCACCTGCCACTGTCCTTGCAAAATATCCCTGCAAGGTAAATGACTACATGTGGCCAGTATCAAAGCTGAATAATTCCATGTTAATAAAAATATCAATCAAATATACCCTTAAAAATACTTGGGTTTTATTAGTTAGCTACTCACCACCTTAAAGATTAAACAGATTAACTCTCCTTATGCAGTTTAGGTAAGCATAGGATGGAAAGAGGAGGATGAGCAAGAATTAAATATTTTCATGCCTTGCTGCTCATTGTTAGGGATACACAAGCTGAAAATAACAACCATATGTGTGGTGCAGGTTTATTTCTGCCATTGCTGCCTTAAATACTTTGTTGTTTTTCACCTGTATTTTATCTTCTACCTCTGAATAAATATAATGGACAGATGATGGGGGGAACCATCAATTACACAACTAAAGTTATACTTAAAGCGTACTAACATTTTCAAAGTTAATTGCTTCTCACCTAAATCCTAAGGAAGGAAAAATGCTTAGAATTCAGAGGTTTTTTAGACAGAGTCATATATGTACTAACAATGCAGGCAAACATTACCATGAAGCTGAAATCTAAACCATGAAGCTGTTCTAACAACATAGCTTAAAGGTTCTTTCATGGATATTCAAAAAAAAAAGTATATATATACATATATATATAGACATATACACACACACACACATAAATATATATAAGAGAACTTGAAAGCCTCATCACCTTTAAAAGGTTACATTGAAAACAAATATCAGTACTATGTAGATTTCAGGGAGACCAACAAAAAAAAATCAACTAAAAATAAACAGGTTGGCATAAGTGGCAAGAAGCTGGGGCAAGCATACGGATACATAAGACACCACCTACGAATTTAGCCTCCACACCTAAGGTGACACCAAATCAGTGACAACACTGACAGGACCGAACAGCAATATGCTGGTTTCCAAATATTTCTTCGTTTGTGAGAGCAGGTGTTAATGCCATATTTCAAAAGATTTCTCAGTTGCTATGTGTATGATGATACTAAAGCAGTATCTCCTCAGTACAGGCTCCCAAACTCTCAGACTGGTGCTTAGTACTATTCATCCTGAGGATGCATTTGCACTTGAGAAGGAAAAGCCAAAGTATTTCTGCCAGCAAAATGACACTCACTGCAGGTGCAGAAAAAAGGGGGGCCTGATTCAGTAAATCATTGCAGTACTTCAGTGAATTCAAGGTGATGCTGAAGTACTCGCCAAAGTTTTGCTGGGGAAACATCTATGACCATGGACAAAGAAACTGACCTGCATGCGAGGAACAACAACAAAATGTGTGCTTGCTGAAAAAAGGAAGAGTAGGAAACATTCACACATTGGGACAGATTCACTTCAACACCTGTGGTATCATCAATAGAGCTACTAGAAAATAATTGCCAACAGGTGAGTGTCTACCATGCCAACTTTAGACTGAAATAAACTATTTGAAAGTGAAAAGTCGGAGACAGTGCATGGTTGTGCCTGCAACTCTCATTGTTTTCTTTATCTCAGAAAGGCTCAGACCCAGAAGTCGAACAGCCCAGAAGTGCCACTGCAGAGTGTGCAAGTACCCTACCAATTCTTACACTTCTTAAAAATGTCTTTACCTAAATCACTTCTCAGTGATACTACAGGCAAAATGTGCTCCATTTCTGAAAAGCAGAATGCAGGTCATACAGTCAAGTCCTTGTGGGCCAGTTTATGAAATTTCTTAAAATAAATTAACAGAAGCTTTTAATGCATATCTAACTATCCAACACCACTATTTTCATTAGTGTTTGTCAAGACAATTCAGAAAAGTGTTTTTGTCTAACTATTGTTTTAAAATTCAAAGCAAAAAAAAGACAAAAAATGTACACTGTTAATGCTCAAGTCTAAGTTTAGTGTTTGACATAACTGCAGTAGACTGCCTACAAGAACAAAGATGTTCACTGTAGTTTATTTAGGTCTAAATAGCCAACCTGAACAGCTAACAGCAAAAGCTGAAAGCAAATCAACATCCTTTCAAATGCTTAGCATTTCTACAAGTCAGACTAGGCACACTTCTGCAAAACTTGCAATCCAAAGACAGTGGTGAAAAAACTACTTAATTTTCAACTGTATAAGTCGCAGAACAATCTGAAAATAAAATACATATAGTTGAATAAGTGCTCAATTTGCATCAATTTGAGAGAAGACTAGTATATTTCAGAAGAATTATATTCCACTTGAGACTCATGGGGATTTCATTTTTTTTTGAAATACGAGTTATATTTTGCTGTGGAAATTGTATGGACAAATAGTTAAGTTCGCATATTAAAGTGGGAAGAGTTACAAGTAATATTTTGAAAAAGAAACACTTTTTTTTTACCTTAGAGAAATATCCAACTAAGTGGCAGCCTTTCTCATCATTTTTTGTAAGGACATAGAAGAGGAATGGTTCAACATCATAATACAAGGTTTTGTGGTCCAGAAAGAGCTTAGCTAACAAACACAGATTCTGACAATAAATTTTGCTCACATTTCCATCAACCTAGAAAGCAAGACAGATGCAGTTATTTCCCATGCCATCAACATATTAGGAAAAATAGCTTCTTGAATCAATCATATCCTAAGAGGAAACAAAAAAAAGTTCTTACAGAAAACAAACAAACAAACAAAAAAAACACTTCAGAACAGAGATGCCCTAGCTTCTAATTAAATAAGAATTCTCCTGTTAGCACTAATTACGTTGCATTAGTATCTCCAGAGGATCTGGATTTATTAAACAAAGTAACTTCACCTTTTAACTGTTCACATTGGACTTACCTCTTCCACTTAATTCCCAGAACGAAATGAACATCACTAGCAGACAACAGCAACAACGGAGTATTATCTAAAGCTATACTTAAAGCTACATACTGTGGACTGCTAGAAGGAAGGTGTGCCCAACCCTAATATAAGAAGAATGAATCGTACACTGAATGCTAAGGTACAAGACCAGCGAACAGGCTGTCAATTTGGTATTAAAAATAGCGAGGTTTTAGCCACAATTAAATACGACCAAAATACTACACTGGAGCTAAAATAATATTGTGTAAGAGCCACATTTTTAAGCTAAGTACTAAAATTAGTCTAGGTATGCTCCTAGTATCAGGAGTCCAGCTGTGACGCAGGCAGCTATAAAAAATACAAAAAAACAGACAGAGATACAGATTTCCTAGGCTACAATAATAAGCTACTCCCTGAAAGAGAAGGCTCTAGGACAAATGTCTTTTTGAAATAATCTTAATACAAATAGTGACTTCACCACAGAATATCACTAGAAACAAATGTTTTCATTTCCTTCACACAACAGCCCAATGATCTGCACACAATCATGAGAAAAAAAATGTATTTTATTCTGTTTCCAATCACAATCCTGGTTACAGTTCTGAATAAATACCAACCTTTTGGGTGTACTTAGGGATTTTAAGGAGACTGACTTTTTGCAGTCATGTTATTTGGATTAAAGTAAAAAAAAAAAAATTAATGATTATCTACTGCTACTAAAAACATCAGAATGAATAAATCTACATATAACATTTGAGAACCTATCAACTACCTTAAGCCCTTATAGAATTTGTTACATTATTCAGATTTTTGTCCTCCTTTTGCACACTTATTAGCAAGGATGCAAATCGGACTGTCAAACAGGTAAAAGTTATCACTGGGTAGACCAAAGTCTCTAAATTATTTCAGTTAATATACAGTTACTGGTATGCAAATGTACAAACAGTCCTTTGATTCTAGACAAATGCAGCTCATTCAACTATTTTACATGAGCAAAAAAGTGGACTACAATCTCAAAAGAAAACATTTGTCAAAATTTCTTGGCTTCAACACAGTGGTGAGCTCTGTCAAAGCCTTCTCTCAAATCTGTCAAAGTCATGCTCTGAGTGGAGGCACATAAATTTTAAACAGCAAACTCACTTCTGTTTCTCTACAAATCAGAAAGCATGAAGGAAAACACATCCCTTTCATTCTGCCAGACAGAAAGTGGATGCTCAGAATTCCTTAAAATATCTACTAGGAAGGACAACAAATGACAAAATCTTAGAAAAGCAACTGAAGTTCATCTTGGAAGTGAAAAACAAAGACTTTCCTTCAGGAGTCCTAAGGTGCCTAAAGTAATAAGAATGAATGAAGTATTAAAACAGAGAAAGGAGACAGACATTCCTTTCACATGCATCTTGCTTTCCCCCTCCCCTCCCCTGTCAAAAATGTATTTTTAGTCACTTTCATGGATTGGCAATAGTTAATGAAAATAAAATTAACTGGAAAGCAGTATTTACTTATTATACCATGCTGTACAGCTCTCTTCAGACCCAATACTAGAGGAAAAAAATAATTATTTCATATTTACTAAAACAATCAGAGAGTTTTAAGCCTGTTTATAACTTAAGAGTTTTGCTGGCAGGCCTGTAACCTGTAGAAAAACTACCTGAGTCGGGAAGGAAACAAAATCCCAATGCATACAGCTATGCTGAACCAAACAGATAAGCAAAAGAACATTTATATTTTCCTAACTTCTTTGTTTGCAATCGTGTCCTTGTGGATTATGAATTATCTCTCATAAACAAAGGAATAAGGAGCAGAAACAAACACATGATGGGAAAACATAGGTTAAAAAAAATGGCTGCAATGTTGGCTGATAAGGCTTTTTCTTTAAGTTAATACTGCAAAAACAAGCAAGTTAAAGATTTTGTTTGTTTTTAAAGTAATGTCTCCAAAACTGTATCACTATTTGAACTGATAATGGCAACGATCAGGCATGACAGACTTATTTTACAGTATGAAAATGTGGCTTACAAGTAGAATCTATGATAACTGAGAGTTAACTATGTAGATCTAAATGCTGTTGTTTAGACACCATCTCACAAGACATCCTAAAAACTCTAGCAATCTTTTTCTGTTAATGCAACTGGTAACTCTGGGAACACAGAGATTAATGCACAGCTTAAATAACTGCAGACATGCTACTTGACATGTAGATGTCTATTGACCAGGATATACTTAAGAACTCAGCCTACTACAGAAGAAGTCTCCAAGACAGTAGTTCAGATTGCAAAGGATTATGCCCACAAGTTCAATTCTGGACTTGCTAAATTCAAGGTAGCTCATCGTAGATCAGGATTAACCTGAACCTCCATCATCCAAATAGGATAGGATAGGAGAAGAAAAGATTCCTATTAGCTACATCTAAATTTCTAGAACAATATGTAAAATATTTTTTAAAAAGACTATATACATGTGGGAGGCAATTACATTATGCTCACTACTCTATATGAAAAACACTCAAACAGCCAAAAGCAAACAGGTGTGAGAGGCACTTTCTGCTGTGAAAGCTCTGACAGGTTGCTCTGCCAAAGGGCTCCGCAGCCTCCTTCTAAGAAGCCTGCCGCCCAGGATTCTTTAAAGCTTGTATAAGGCATAATGAGAAAGTAAGAGTCACGAGAGAAAAGGGCACAGCAGTACAGGACAGGGAAGATGGACTTGTTTCTGCAATATACAAAGAATCCTCATGCAAGTATTTAAAGTTTT
This sequence comes from Crypturellus undulatus, assembly GCA_013389825.1. NCBI lineage: Eukaryota > Metazoa > Chordata > Aves > Tinamiformes > Tinamidae > Crypturellus > Crypturellus undulatus. The sequence continues at coordinate 1,286,842 of VWPW01023252.1, forward strand.
CCCCCATCATTTGTCTCCAGCTGGTCTGTAATGTCTACAAACTGATTACTCTGAGAAACCTAGACTGAGATACCTACCTCAAATACTGAAAGGTCATTTCTTCTGTAGATTTCATTGGCTGGAGGATGATACCAGCCACATTTCTTTGAGTGCCTTAACAAAATGTTTTTACTTTTCATGTATTTAAGACAGAATTCGCACAGGTAAAGCTTTGGTAGTCTGTATGAAAATCAGAAAGATATTTTATACAAAAAATTGTTAAATTCTATTAAAAAAAGGTAACACAAAGCGACAAACCCCTCCCCATTTTGAAGCAAGGTAACCTAAGTAAACGCTACTTCAGTTTTAAAAGATAAAAAAAACAAAACCCAACACATTAGAGGGAATGATTAAACACATACATCAGTTTAGAAGAGAACATAAGAAGAAAGATCAGATTTAAATCACAGTGAAGCTAATTCAACCAAGTTGGACTCGGAGAAGCTGGTTTGGTGGTCCAGCCTCAACCACATTCCCAGCTCTCTTTCCCATGCTTCTTCTCACTTTCACCTAAGCTGTTGCTGTGGTCTCCAACAAACTAGGTACACTAGAGTCATACCTCACCTGATCCTTTTTCTCAATAGGACAAACGAGGCACGTGACAGGCTACAGGGAATCTACTCCCCTATGGAAGAGGAAGGAGATGTTTTTCTTCCCACTCTCTTCCATATACTTGGATGGGACAGCAGATTGACAGGACAGTTCTCCTGCTGTGGAGCAACCAGCCACATTATCATTTTGTTCAAGCACTGAAGCCAGTCCAAAGAGTTCACATATAGGCAGAAGGCTCCCTTCCACCCAACAGGATCTACCTGCCAGAAGAAAAAGTCTGTTCCTCTCAGGATTTTTTAGCTATTTATTTACAGTTACTGACATACCATTTTCTGCTATAGTCCTCTACTAAAAGGTTTAGTAAAATCAGTTTTTTAGTCTACAAGCTTACAAGGCTATTAGTACAAGTTCTAGACTAGTACAACTAGTCCACAGGTTCTTAGAGCAGAAACCAATTACATGAGCTCTGAAGTGGCTGGTATATCCTGGAGTCGCTCAGAGGTAACAGCACAGGTTTACAGTATTCCAACATTCTAAGACAATTTACCAAAACAGTACAAGCTCCTTATTCCATGATGTGACATCACTGTACACAGAGCCAAGGATTACACTGCCTCCAACAGATGCCATCCTGCTGCTGGGTCATACTAACAGCTATCCATTATCATACCCTGTCTGCATTAATTTACTTGATGGGCCAGATCTCTTTCTGGAGTTGACAGAAAATAAGGGGCTACAGAAGTGAAATATTAACACTGTAAAAGCTCATTAATGAGATGGAACAGAAATGCTCCATGCAACCTTTTTTTGGCCTTTGATTTTTACATTATAAATTCACAATATACTCCTCATTGCCACTATGCAAACGTACCTACGAGGGGGATGGAGAGAAAAGGCAGTTTACACCAATGTTATCCATATACTTTCTGGAACAGGCCATTTCACTTGTCCACTGTAGGGAGTCCTTGATGAACTCAGTTCCGCAAATCTCCACATGCACTATAAATCCAGTAGCTTCATAAAGTATGTGATTCCAGCAAAGGCATAAATCAATAGAGATATTTGAGCACACACACTAGTTCAGGCTTTCTGGCCAACTCTGAGGCATCCTGACAAAAGGAGAGGCCAGAATAGGGATCTCACTGCCCCACTGTGTGCACTATTTATGTAACAGATCCAGACTTGTGCTTCCTCAAAAGAGAGGTTATCTTGTGAACAGCAAACAAGATGAATTGCTCTGAACAGCCAAAAATTGGGTATATCTGATGGTAAGTTGTTTTAAGAAGGTGAAATAAGACAGCAAGAAGCTCTGAGATTAGGCAATACTAGGAAAATGAGTGTTTTGACATGCCTTTGAATAGAAGGAAAAAAAAAAAAAAAAAAAAAAAAAAAAAAGAGAGAGAAGACATTCATTCTCCCTCAGAATTTTAGAATTCTATATATAAGCAACTTACAGAAATAAGTATAAGATTACTAAAATTCCAACAATATATGACCTTGACAATTCACTACCTTGCATATTCCTGTGGGTAAGGCGAAGAGTACCAAGTCTGGATCTCATATTTTCCAAACTCAATCACTGAAGGATATCGTCCACTTGTTTCACCATTGTTTTTACACCCAATTTTCTGTCAGGTACAATAAAAGCAACATTAGGAAGCAATAGCAAAGTAAGCTTTTTTTAACATCACTTTCCACCAGTGAACATCTGCCAAACTTGGAGCATTCAAATTAATTTCTTAAATCCTGTCTTCTCTCTGTCCATGCTGAAGAATCTGCTAACAGATAGCTATAAAATATACCACAACTTTTTTAAGGTGCCAAGCAAGTAAGAATAAAGTTAAATTAATACTGTTTATTCTCTGATAAAGTATAAATAGTGGTATTCTTCTAAGCTGAAAAAAAAATAAGGGACTTTTATAACCAAAAAAGACACACTGTTTGGTGACATAATTCTACGAAAAAGAGCAGTTGCAGTGTTATATGCACCTCTCTCTTGACCCTGCTTCCCAGAAATACCGCTTACTTGAAGGGCAAAAATCTCCTCATGATTGACTTGTAAAGAGCTGCTTCTAATATAGAAGCTTGCAAGGATGGCTCATTTCATTGGCGCAGAAAAGTAAAAGCCTTTCTTGATAAAGGAAAATTCAGCTGCCATGTCTAGAGCTTCACTGGCAAAGAAAACTAGCTCAGCCTCAGCAAGCTTTAAATTACTATTACATATCCTAAAGAAGAACATAAACACCAGCTGGTATAAAATTTTAGTCAGATTCAGCTCAAAAATTTCAACTACTAGAAAAAAATGCAGTTTTTTAAACTCAAAACATGTTAAATCATGGGACAAAATAAAATAAGCCCACAAACTGTATTTGATGAGACAGACTTAACTTTTTATAGGGGCTGCTTTCCATGCAAAGAAAAGGCACACTTCTAGTGACCCCTCCCAGTGCTGACCAGGAGGTCAGCTATTCCATTCCACACTGAGTCAGTGACAGCCTTATGTACACTCTAAGCACATCCTTCAACATCTACTGCAGCTGTCACTCTTCCGATCCACTCCAGTAAGACACCTTGTCTCCAACCTAGCAGAACGTAACTGTACAAAGTGCGTCCCCAAGGCAATGCACAGAACACAGGAAAAACATTAGACCAAAAGGAACATACCAAAACCAAAGGTGAGTAGGCATTTGGAAACTAACCAAGTTTTTATTTACAGAAAGGACCATATCACAGATGATAGCTCTTTTCCCGCCCCTCTCTCTGCTTACCTCCATGGAAAGCTCCCGAGCCTGCTTAAATACTTCCAAATCCTCCTGCGTAACAGTGTCCTTGCTTCCCACCAGAAACACATCTGTATTTTCTTGTTTGATGCTTAGTTTGATTTCAGTATCTGTTATTTAAAACCAGCAAAAAGTTTATTCAGACAGATGTGTTACATGTGCTTTCTCACTGTAATAATCCTAAACAGAATTGTAGCAACTACAGCTCTTACAACCTCCTATTCTAACTAAATTTGGAATTCTAAGTAATAGGAATGAATCCTTCCACTCGGTGTTTTGTAATTTGCTGTTGCAAGAGCAATTTTCACTACTTGCCTGTCTAAGCTCTTACAGTCTAGTTTGACTAAATAAGCTTTGAGGCTCATGAAACAGACTAAATTCTATCACAGAAACTAAGTCTCCCAATAAACTGCACGATACTTTAAAAATAATAAAAATAAAGGAAACAAAACTGCCTTTTCACTGCCAATTTAAACAAAAACTTTAAAATTTTGTAGCCTGGTGCTAAGCTAAGTGTACATTCAAACATCAGAATTTTTGCTTGTTTTTTTCTTAAATAAAAGTAATCATAAAAAGGTATTTTACAGCAGTACAGATTGAGTGTTGTGGAGGCAGGATGGAGTTGGTCATGAAAAAGCAATGGAGCAGAGGGAAATGAACTGAAATGCCCATCATTATAAGCACTGACAGCACGCAGCCATAATGACAGCACTACTGCCAGAAAAAGGGCATGGGAAAGAACAAGGCAGTAGCATGACAAGTGGCTACTCATGCGGTACTACACAGCCATAAGCAACATTATGAAGGCACTTGGGGCTCCTAGTGTCGCTACAGATGCAAAAATAATAAAAAGGTGGTGTGGTATTAGTCAGAAAAACATTCTGGAGGTTTAGTCAGCATTAGATACAAGGTCAAAGTTTTGTTGCTTTTGTATGAAAGTGAAGTAAGAACAAGAGAAGTAGCTAAGACCTATGTGACAAAATAAGAATCTCGATTTTGGACGGGACGCAGGTTTGGTTGGCGCTTTGACCTTTGCTTACCATCATCCTGATCAGGTTTAATCCTTCCGTCTGTCAAGCTCCCCTTCCCTGGTGAGGGCGTCCCCATTTGAGGGGTCACTTTATACTTTAATCTGCCTAGAATCCTGTGCTTTTTAAGGAAGGTTGTTCGCTTGAAGTGAGCAATTGCTTTAAAAGCACGTCCTCTAGGCACACCCCATCCAGAGGCACAGGAATGAGAAATAAACCTACTTCTAACCTCTTTCTTTCCATAGAAACGGCTACTACATTTTGATGAGGAAGATAATTCTGGCTTACGACGCAAGCGCTTGGGTGGTGCATAGCTTGGGTGTCCCTTTTTTCGAGACTGTCCCTGAGTGGTATAGATATGAGAAAGTCCATCAAAGAGTCCCTTTAGCTGACTGTTATTAGGAAGGCTACCAAAGGAGGGTGCACTTGACTGACTGGAAGAACTTTGGGGAGAGTTAGAAGAAGTGGAAGTGCTGGATTTTTGTGAAGTGGGGCTCTGACCAGAAATGGGGGTTGGGGGTAGAAGTGAAGAAGGTGGAGGTTTTAGCTTTTGTGTGGTACCTGTAGCCAACACAAGAGAAGTGCATGACTGTTTCTGAGAGACCTTTTTCCTTGGACGATAGTGCTTTGAAAAGTCTATTATTTCACCTCGTGATCTGCGACCATCAGGTGATGGTGTAAAAAACTTAGTAAGGCCATCAATGAGCCCTTTGGTTTTCTTGTTAACTTTAAGTGTAGAGGCAGATATGTAGGTGGAGGTGGTGGTGATTTTGGTGGTGGCACCAGGCCGAGTGGGGTCTGTAACAGGCAATCTGCTGCTTGAATCCTTCACAGATGCAGCATGACCAGATGAAGGTGTGGTACAGACTTTAGTCTTTTGACCCCTACCAGGTGACCCCCTTCCTGTGAATGCATTCATGGATCCTTCATCACTGGTTACAGACCTATACAAAAATTTGGAAAATGAAAATCAGCATTAAAAAGATATAAAAATACTAACAAATACTATGACAGCTTACATAAGTTACTTGCAGCATTTTCCAAAAATAAATTATCTAAAGAAATTTAGAAAGACATATTAACTTGGACATACAATTAACATTATGGCATGACATCTGACAACTAACTTGTAAGGTTGTTTACAGTACACAAATAAAAGCAACCGGGATAGCAAAGTCTTCCAAGACTACAGGCTCTACCTGCTTTTAGGCATGACAGAAGTGTGCACATCTTTCGATAAAAAACATTAATGGATTATGTTTGAACACATTAACTGCTTCACCACCATATAAGTGACTGAACACAACAAGGAGATGCACATGTTCAGTGTTAACAAGTTAACTGCAGCAGATCAAAACCCTTAACTTCATCAAAACATTTGTTTAAACTGTACAAAGAGTCTATTAGTTCTTTAAAGCAACACTCAGGTTTTCAAGAAACTGTCATGTTTCCAACCTTGTTTGATTACAGCTAGAAGCGCTAGTACTTAAATAAAAACACTAGAGATCTAAATGCAGAGTGAAACAGTTTATGAATAGTATTGCAGATAAAAAAAAAAGGACCAATTTTCTTTAAAATTATAACACCACAAAGACAAATACATATATTTGTATAGAGGTAAGGAGCAAAACTGTAAGATGAAGTAAGTGATCAAAGAACTATAAACAGAGCATAATATGGAATATGATGAGGGTAAGGGGTGAATATTACCTAAAAGCTAGTAAGATAAAGGGCATGCTACAAACCAAAACTTGTGGAGGCAAAACTGCCAGTTTAGCTGCTTGCTAATGAGCTAAAAGACAACACAAAAACACACTGAAAAAGTTTAAGTGAACAAAAACTGAACATTTAAAAATATGTTAAGAAATAGGTATCACGAGGTAATAATTAAACTGCACGCCCAAACAAAGGTATATTGCAGCAACCAACAATGCCATTTTTATCTCCTTTGAAGTTAGCTTAGTTTGTAGAGGAAAGTTCTCTTCCACAGATTTTTTCCTTCCTAATTGTAATGCTGAAGTAATTAATTCCTACAGGTTACTTTTAATTAGAGATAGAACAGCCTGGGGCTACCATCTGTTTTGCTGAACTCCAGTGGCCCACCAGTCTAAAAACTGACCCCCTTTCCACTTATACATCCTTAAATTTGGTTAACTCCTAAGCATCAACACACACATGCACACACATACACAACACACAATTAAGTCTTTTGAATTCTTCAGTGTCACAAGCTTATGTCCATAGCAAGATCTATTCTTGCAACCAGATGTGCTAATCACAATCAGTGCTGGAGGCTAACACACACCTGGTTTTAGTTAAACCCACACAGTAATTTGCCCATGAAGGACTTCCTACAGATGTTGAATAGGGGAGGGGGAAAACAAAAGAGTAAATAATCAAGTACTTCTGGATAGATTTTCCTTCTGCTATATGAAAATTTGTAAATGACATCAGCCAGTCTTGCTGTACTTTATGCTCAGTTACTTATGACACCATCTTCCATATCCTATTATCATTTTTAAACAGTATTTTACAAGAACAATGTTCTTGTAATTTGTTTAAAGAACAATATTCTTCAAAAAGAGGTTTACTTTGCTCTATGCGTATTAAAAAAAACTTCAATAATACAAGTATGCCTTCAGCATTGCAAATATTCATTACGCAAAGATAAAAATCCCTTACTCTTAAAGCACTCCTCTATCTTGCCTTCTCTGTAGCATGTGAAGTTTTAAGTCTTTACACTCAATCATCATGCAAAACTCAAAGGACACCTTCCGTTAATATAAGACTTAGTATAAGCAGGAGCTCAGAACAGCAGTAGCACAACACAACAGCTAAACCCACGCAAGCTTCCCAACTTATCCCTTACATGTTGAGGGAAGGAGGAAAGACACAGTTACAGCATCAGACAGGCCTTCCTGCTAAGCTCCCCAGGGAATGCCCAAACCAGGGACATACTTAAAGAGAAGAAAAATGGTAGTACTATATTCAAACCACCACCTCCAGCTGAAGGCTTGGAGTTCTCCAAGTGAAAAAAGCACGGGTGTAGTTACAGAGATAGATGGAGTATTTTTATCATACACACATAACAATGCACAAGAAATTCAAGATTTTAAAACTCAGAAAGCCATATGGCTATTCAAACACCTGATACCTTCAAATATGCAAGTTATTTTGTTGGGATGTGAAAGGAGAATTCGAAGAATGCTCTGCCCTTCTTTAAAACACATTTTTCAACTCTGACTCTAGATTTTTCTCTTTCAAATAGCGAGACCATCCCTGCCCTGTACTACCTTCCTAAAGCAACATGTCCTGAACTTCAGGACATGGACCAAAAGGTCAAAACAATCTCTCTAGAAGGGGAACAAGAACATAGCAACTGCACTGCTCTGGATACAACAGCTAGGCTAGTGGGCTGTACTTTAAAGATCAAAAGAGGAAAAAAAGAAAAAAGAAAAAGGAAGCACTACATGCTAGTTGCACTGACTCCAGAAATTCTTATTTGGCAAAATCCACTGAACTTTTACAGAAGCTAGCATGCAACTCTGAAGAATACCAGACAGGTTTTTAGGCTGCAGAGGAAAATGGTAGGATAACAATCACATAACAGAATGAGTAGTCGAGCCAGAAAGCTTTTCAGCTGCTCAGCTGACATGGCCAAGAGATACTTGAATAAGAGAGGAGGAAATTTGTATGTGAATAGGAACATGTAATGGAGGACAACATGCTGCTAGCATTAGCATAGGATCTGTTTCTGTTTAACACTGAATGTAAAGTCAGCTCAGCTTTTGAAATCTACTTAAACAATCCTCCAGCCAAAGCTTAAGATGTCCAATTACAGCACTGCCTGGAAAGATAGATGCCAGGAGAAATACAGCTCTCTTGTTTTAGAGAGAAAGATAATCTTAAGAAAAAAAAAAATGCAGCCTCTTCCTCCAGTAACCAGTGGCTGCTTAACAGGACTTTTTTTTTTTTTTTTTTTCTCTCCTCCCAGAAAAACTCTGAAGCCACAACTTCAGGTTTCCAGCTATTTAAAACTTACATACTTTGCTGCTGGGAATAGATTTTGTGTGCTGATAGCCAGGCTACTTTTATACTGTTCTTTAAGCACAACTTTGAGCAGAACAGTGTCCTCAAGTTGGACATAGGTAACCAGCTATTTATTATCCACTTAGTGTGGACTCTTGTATACATTTCAGTGCCACATTATTGTATAAACAGAGGTTTATACAATATTTTTATTGTAAATTTACTGTAATAAGGTTTAGAACCACTAGAATTAAGTGATTATTGGCAATCAGGCTGAAATGTGCATACTAGAATTACTTCTCATCACTCTTTTTCCTCAAACTGAATCATAGTTAAAAAGAGTAGTTGTATTTGGATCAATTTGGATAAAATTATGTTTGAGAAATGTTTTTTTTAAAGAAAAGAAAGAGCAGAGCACATACACACACACCCCACACAATTAAATAGAAACCTACAACATTCGTTGCTTTAGTTTATTTTTCGGTCGTCCAATCGGTTTTGCATATCGTCGCCTTATTTGGGCAGCTTTCTCATGAAGTAGCTTTCTCCCTTTTTTCTTTGGTCTACAGACCTGGCAAATCCACATCCCTACATAAAAAGAGAAAAAAAATTAGACAATCTTTAATTTGTACTGTAAGCATCTACCAAGATAAATGCCAAGAAAACAAGTGCAAAAAATTCTGTTCCAGACAGGACATGTGGAAGGAAGAATGGTCAAATGATACCCTTCTAGCCATATTTTGGAATTTTTGAAAGTAAAGTGCTCCTGGAAAGACAAAAAGTGGCAATAAGGATCACAGAAAAAGATGGTGAGCGTTCCAGAAGACTTTCTGTTTTAACTTGACTTTCCTTATACTAGGTAGATCTTTCTTCAGACACAAATAATTCTGATAAAAATAATGATATGCAAATTAAAAAGCAATCTAAACTATAGAAAAAAATCTAAGCTTTTTTTTTAAATATAAATATGGAACAACTTCTATTTATCAGCCTTTAACGTTAGATGATCATGCCTGAACATATTTTTACTCTAAAAAACGCTAGGGGGATTTAAAAGAGTTGAGGAAGAAAAAAAACTAAGTGACACTATGAAACTGACTGCAGAACTTGTGTTCCAAAGATGAGGTCTCATGTAAAGAAAAATAAAGTCTTGGCTTGGACTTGATTAAAATTATAGTGTTTACCAATTGAAAAATACTCAGCCTGCTCAAGAGATTTTGGTCACTTAATATGAGAAAAGCCTGAGTGAAAGGATTTTCATTATCACCTTTTGGCATTCGGGAAAGCGGTGGATCACAGCACTCCATGTGGAACCCTCTGTCACAGGAGTCGCAAAAGAGCATGTTATCCTGAATGGCGGCGTGAAGAGAAAGAAAAAAAGAGACTTAATAAGGTATTGCTAGAGGTTTGCATTTCCATATGTGCCAAACATAAAACCAGGGTAAATAATAAAGATAAATAATGCTGAATAGTAACTTACCGCATTTTTGCCTTGGATCCTACATGCACTACATGTCTTGCATTCAATACACTGCCATCTTAAGGCCTTCACATTTGTTGTTAACTCTGGACAGAATTTTAAACATGAGGGATGACCTGAAAGACAAAATATTTTAAGTTTTGTGATATTTAAGAGATTTGAATCTTATGTTCAACACAGGATACAACCAGCTCCACCAAAAGTCTAAGAACTTAGGCTAGTTTCAGAACTCTCAGTGCATTAACTTCTCATGCAAAGAAAATATGGAATAACTGCAATAATATAAGCATCAAGAGAAGCAGAACGTTGACTTTTACCATAACTGACATGTGTAAATAGATATTATAAGCACCTGTAACTAAATTTATGTTTTCACTTAAACTAGCTTTAGTTCCAAAAAAATTATTCTTCAGCACCTGTCATTTGTCTTTAAATATCTGAGGCTCTACCACAGAAACTTAATAGTCAAGTTACACACCCAGCTTTCATCTCTATGTATTGCTCAATTATACAGGATCAGCAACATTTCAGGGTAGGTAAGCAGGAAAAACAACAAAAAAAACAAACAAACAACAAAAAGAAATCTGCAATTGTCAGATGAAAACTTTATTAGAGAAGAAGAGTTTAAAACAAGAAAACACTAGCTGAACTATGTTCTCACATGAAATTTCATTTTATTCCCTGGTAAGGCCACCTTCTTTTCATGGTAATTTATAAGGCCTAAATAGGAACTTTTCCAACCTCTGCAAGGTATCAGACACCCGAGCATACATATCGCATACAACACAGGCAACGACTTTCCATATTGTCAGCTCAGAGTTGCTCTTAATACAGATGGATAAAAGTGCTGCTAAAAGTGCTGCTAAGTATAACCCCTTTCCAGGGGAGTACTTTTGCTAGTATTATATTCAGAGATGAGGAAGCACATCAACGCCTACGCTGTGGGAAGGGAAGAGGGCCGATGCCGCGCTGCACTTGGCGGTGGCTGCAGTGGCGCCACGCGCACCAGAGATGGCCTCATCTCCGCGGCAGGGCAGGGAGCCGCCCGCGCTTGCTGCCAGTTAACCTGCCCCTGCTCACCGTGGCCCAGACCTACTCCTCCAGGTTACACATTTCCCAGTCCAAAACGGAGTTAAACCACTGCACGATTGGATACAGCTTAATCCATAAGCATTTGTTGTTTTCATCTTTCAAGAGACTGAGGCACGGACCACAAACATGACTGATGTGATGGAAGAAACGCTTTAAACTCTGAACTCTGCACTGATCAGCTCTTTTTAGTGTGTGCACCAACTTTTAACCCACTTTTTTTTTTTTTTTTTTAAAAAAAAAGAGAACCAAAACAATCCACAAAACAAAAAGCAGGAGTATAAGCAAACAGTGAAGGACAACCAAGAATTCATTAATACAGTAGGGTTTTTTTTTTTTTTTTTCTTTTTTTTTTTTTTTTTAAAAAAAAAAAAAAAAAGAGAACCAAAACAATTCACAAAACAAAAAGCAGGAGTATAAGCAAACAGTGAAGGACAACCAAGAATTCATTAATACAGTAGGGTTTTTTTTTTTTTTTTTTTTAAATACCCCAAAGTATTACATTTTATTCTTAGCATCAAGTTAACAGGCATTAACAGATTTTTGTATTTAAAACTGATTAAGCACTTTAAAAGCAACTTCTCTCCTTGACAGTGACAAACGCACTGGGTAACTGTATAGTTTAGTTCAGTGTTACATTATCCTTTGCACTGAAGCTTAACAAGTGCTTCATTAGGGGGAAAAAAAAATCCACTAAGCAAGAAGAAGAAAAAAGCTCCCTGGAGTGGCTGATATTAATAATCAACAGAAAGTCTTATTTCACCAACCATGACTGAACAGCTATATTAATATGTTCAAGTGTTATCATAAACCAATTTCCTCCACACAAATACATTGAATCTTATACAACTACACTACACAAAATGATTTATTTCAATGTACAAGAAAGCTGTGGTTTCACTTGCTGATTCTACCTTTCCATTACGCTTACCCTTTTCAGTTCCTTACTCAAGGAAGGTTGATGATCACCGGTTGGGAACTATGCACATATTATGCATAATAGGATTACTTGATTTCCCTGTTATCAGCCAACGGGCTGTTTCTCATTCAAGCAATTACATAGCTTACCACACATTTCTTTATATGTTAAAGTGTTCTATTATTACACAAATTCACAGGAAAAAGCTATTTGGGTTAAACACAACATTCTGCTTGTGACTCCGAGTCCCTCAGCCATAATTAACTGGACTGCACATGGGAAGTACCATCAGACTTTATTATTCTTTGTAATTTTCCCCTAGATAAAAACTAACAGAGAAAAACAACATTTCCAGATTTTAAAATATGATATGCTATTGTTTTTTATAAGCAGGTAATAAAAGCTGCTTTTTTCTCTTTTTTTTTTTGCCCACTATAGTGGACACAAATTTGCATAGTGCCCAAATGATGTCAACAAAAAATGAGTTATGTCTAATAGACATGAAGTAGTAACCAGTACAGGCTTATTTTTTAAAAAGGAATTTCTCGTTTGACCACTTCTGCAGGGCAAGCTGAGTCACTAAGACCTTCAGGAATTTTACATTTCAAAGAGTTGAAAAGGGAAAGATTCCCAGTATCTCAGCAGTGACTGGGCTGAACTGAAGAACATACATCTGCTCAGAGGCTTTCACAACTTGATCAATCTCCAGTTTCAAGTGTTTAGACAGTAATCAGCCCTGCTTCAACCACTTGACTTTCTTTTTAAACCTCAGCAACATCAATATTTTGAAGTGCCACACAAATTTAACAGATTACAGGTAATTTAGACCCTGTGAAGCTGTTATTTTCCAATAGGAATGGACATAGGTTTACTTGTCAATAGATCTCTATTTTTAAGACTCTACTATTATTCATCCCAGTTAGAAAAGGTTGAGGTTTGTGATACACTGGCGCTGTCTCCTTACTGTGGTAAAAATAGGCAAGATCTGAAAGTTAAAACAGAAATTCACTCCTTTATGGCCTAAAGTCCTGCAACCTGTCCACATTTTCCCTCTCATTGCTGAATTGAGCCTTATGTTTATTCTTCAAAGGATTTTGATAAAACAGGTAATGTTTTAGAGAGTAACATATTAGTGATAATCTATAGTGATAGTTACTGCTGTGCTACATTAGATATGCTAATATCTCCAGTTACTTATAACTTGCTTGGGGAAAATGGAGCAAAGTTTGGTTCCAGTCTGAAGACTTTTCCAAGTCAAAAAATGGGGAAAAACAAGACCTAGAAAGGACAGAAGGGCTATTTTTTTTCTCCCAACATCTGTCATTTACTCCTTCAGAACATGTCCTGTTCAGAAGGACACAGCAATACATCTCACTTCCACTGCCCAAATATTCAATATTTCCAAATGCTAAACAAACAAACAAAAAAACAAGCCCCCTACTGGTACAATCTTGCCTCCCCCAGATATCTAGAAAGCTTCCCTTGTTCATTACCTCAGAGAAGCTTAACCTGAAGGGACATAAATAACGGAGAGAAATACATAAGGGGAAGCAGACCTGCCAGCAGTGGGCACTGCAATTTAAACTCTGATCAAGTGAACTACAATTTGCTTCTTTTGCGCAACATTCTATTTCTGTTTGTTATAGAGCAAGACTAGGTTTGAGATCAGCTGCAATGTGCAAAACTGCAAATCCAATTACAATAAGCCTCCACTTGAGTGAAATTTTGCTATATGTTGCACTGAGATTGGTTTTTATTTTAGTTCAGCATCAGTAGCTGAAGTTTAGCCATCCAGCAACCTGACTGGCAGTCTCAACATTTCATTCTGTATATCTAATATATCTCAGGAACTAATTAAAGATAATTTAGTCTTAATGAGGCAGAAAGAATGTATCAGTGTTAATTCAAATGGAAGCTGATCCATGAAAGTCAAGACTTCCAGTTTTAATGTGCCTTAGAGGTACTGGAGAATTATTACATAACAAAACAGCTGATACGTAAGATCACCTGAATAATAAAAACTGTTTGCAGAACCACCAGAGTACTATAATCTGGTTTATCTTTTAGCTGGGAAGGGACAGTCTGCATTGCAAAAAGCTTTGCGATAACTCCTCCTTATGCTGTGCTAACATTCTGGGGTAGGAGTTATTTTGCTGGCACAATTAAAAGCAGCCCACCTGAGCGGCACACAGCACTGGCCTAATGACTCCTCCTCTCGTATAAAACTATTTATACAGGGATTTCTTTCCAGAATAGCTAAACTGATGAGGGATTTCATATCTCAATCTCCACAATTACACTAGAAAAAAGAAATCTTATAGCACAGACTGGCTAAAAAGATCAGCGCATGTTTTTAGCAAAAGCTCTCTGAGGACAGGAAATAATCTAGGTCAAGAACATGCTGGATATCATCGTGCATAAGCAGTACTCAGAATGATGCATCGTGCTACAGTATTTTGTTTTAAATATTAATCCGCATGATCTCTTTTCCCGAGAAGCACCTGCATTGAGCACAGCTGCAAGAAGTCAGCAAGAGCCATTGCTCCAACAAGGGGCCAGGGACATGTGATCGTTGTCACCTTAGGCCTGACCAGCAACAGGTGCTTTGCCACTGTCACTGGCCCATAGATTTGCTAGGTGACAAGAAAGCACGTTCCCCAATATTCCAGCTCTGTTCCCTATTCCCCCCTATTGCAGCTCTATCACCTTCCACACAAATACTTTTTAAGGAGTAGGCAACAAAAGTGAAGCCTGCTACATCCAACACAGCAATTCTTTGAAGAGGAGAAAAGTAAGGAGTTAATATTAAAAACCTACCTATAAATCATGACAAGACATCTTGGACCTAAAAAACTCATGATACCACACTAAAAGCGCATTGGTCATGGCAGTGGAAACTAGAATGAGGAAGTCACTTTCCCAATAGCTAAAGAATGGAAAGAAAGAGTTGATTTTTGTTTTTTCATAGTTCATTTGTTTGGTTTTAAGTTTTGCTTTGTTTATATAACTGCATAGGAAGGTAAACATCCAGTTCATTAACAGACAAAATTCATGTGTTAGCAGCCAAACAACTGCTCCTCTCTAAGCTCTGTCTTTCCTCCTATAAATACACATATACCATGTCAAAATCCAACCAATGCTTCACTAGCACCTTTAGTACATTACCTAAAATACTATTCAAAGTGCCATTCCAACAATACAATAATTCTATAGAAGTAAAATACGCAGCATGCATATTGCAGAGACTATTCCACAATTATATTCTCCCTACTTCTTTCTTGGGTTCTTAAAATCAGCAAATCAGTAAAAGCAAAATTCTTGACCACCATTTGGTTACAAACTATGAATTTTTAGATCAAAGGTTGATCTCAACCCATCACAATTCCTACATTTTAGAAATCTACACCTCTAATTTACCTAGCACATCTACGGATCAATGCAAACATCTCATTTGCAGTTATCTAGACTAGAATCTTTTGGTCAAAAAAATCTGAGACCTCTTCCATCTTGTCTGGGTTCTGAATTTATGTCCAAAGGATGATGTACCTGTTTAAAAAGCTATTTGCAATCCCTTAAAAACATAGCTACTCAAAAACATTTTTATAACATTTGTAAATTTAACCAACTTACCACTGCTGCCACAATCTGCACAGGACAACAGTTCTTCTGGCTTTTTTTCACGATTTGATTCTTTCGTCCCCAAACAAAAGCTACATATTGGAATGGGATCAGCTCGTGGCTAGATTTAAAAATAAACAAATGTCAGTTAGCTTTTTTTTTTTTTTTTTTTTTTTTTAACAATATACAAGCAAACAAACAAAAACTCCCAAACACTACAGGGATGGGCAAATCCTTCTCAGTGATCTTTTTGTTTTCTCAAATGCCTAAGCTCAGAATATCAAACTTAACACACCTTTTATTGTGCTATATATTATCTACTAAGATAAAGGCTCATCTTGCATGCTTTCAGTCTGGCAAAGTTTATAATCTTAAGATATTAACCCACAATCAGCAAACTTGTATACTAACTCACATAAAAAAAAAGAAAAATAAAACAAAACTAATGAAGAAAACAGCCAAAATTAAAAAGTAGAACTTTAGAAATTTTTCTCGAACACAAAAATTCAGCTCTAAGAGTATACAATATGTAAACCAGCCTTTAATACAGTCTGAATCATCTTCCATTCTACAAAACAAGCAATATCTTTTAAACAACCCCCAAGCTCAAGGCATTCCATTACACAGCCATTTGGCAAGGAATTTCCTTGCACTTTCCTCTGAAACTACTGGGCATGGTAAAAACAGTGGATTCAATGGATCAGTTACATCCTCCAGCCCAAAAAGCACCATTAGCTGCAGCACACCCTCAGACTATGGCAAAAATGCCTACTTCAACAGCACAACTGCTTCTTCCCACAGCAAGGGCAGGGCAAGAAGGAATTCACTCTAGATTGGTTTCCAATAGAGTTAGCATCCCAATAAACCCAAAACCAAAAGTATCTTCAGAAATGTACAGTTTCTTCTTTTTTACTTTGAATTTTATTTATATGAAAATAATTATACCTTATTTTCACTTGCATTTCTTAATTTTTTACTCTACGCCCTTACAGTGTATCTATAATCATCCTACAATTCTGTGTTTCACATAAAGTGCAGTTGTTCCAGGTAGAGAGGCCCTTATATCTCACCACACCACAGCAGGCACCAAAACTAACCTAGATCAGCAAGCCTTACATCCTGCCCCAGAACCCCAAGAACAGTAAAATCGTCAAGATAATCTTATCCTACCCAAACTACTCTCCCACACTAAGCTAAAAACCACTTCTATATGGATGTAACCTGCAGTTCAGCATTAAGGGGGAGGGTAATTTCCTGAAAGCTTAGTGCTTTCAGGAGGTCTATCTTTTTTCCAAACCAAATTATTAGAATATTAGCATACATATGTATCCCAAAGCGCATACAGTGAAAATGTCTAAGTAAGCAACTTGACCCTTTCAGCCACCATCAAGTTATCCATGTTCCTCCATAAACTACAAAAGCAAACTAAAATAGCACGTTCTTTTGCCAAACAGAAATAAACTTTTGCAATCCTTACTCTTACTAACACAAACCTTATGGATAGTGGAAATATCAAATTGCTACTTTGACAAAAATATTGAGAAAAATAATAAAGTTGGAAGATTTACAATTCTATTATGCTTCTAGAAAACTACGTTAGTGCTACTCTTTGTCAGTTATGGCAGGATGACATTGAATTAGATCATTAATTTTAATCACTGTAAGAAGGATGCACATACTACTTGCAGAAACTTTCACTTGCAAGTTAAAAATGATGCAAATGCAGATGATAAGACCAGTAATGTTCTTGCCAACAAGACATAACAATTCAATGGTCTCGTCATTATACTTCAGCAGTCTGGTATACAGAGCAAGTTGTAAGGCTTTTTTTTTTTTGATAGAAGCTAATATAAAAAATACATCAGCCTTTGGTTTGTTTACTTATTCTCAGACACACAGTGACACAAATGCCAGGGCAGAGCTATTCATCTAAAACTGCTCCATCACAGCCTCTTGTGAGAGCTCCTTCATCCCAGACCATTTTGCAAATAGTGTCTTTCTTCAGCGAATGCCAAGTGAAGAACTCGCCCAAGCACTCCCGCTTTCCCTGTGATATAACATGGCTTTAGGCATTTCAGAAATGCTTACCCTGATAAATTATTTACAAAATATGACATATTGTTCATGTAATGAAACAAATCCGGGTCCACAATTTCATTTATCTTGCCAGAATTTCTTCTTGCTCTAGGAAAGACATGGCCATTAGCCAAAATTCATGTGCTTCCCGCAAGCTCCCTCCCCTTTGTTTTTAGCTAAAGGTAACATAAAGGACAAAGGTTGCTCCCAGTTCAGGGCTAAGAAGACTGATGTCCCCAATACCAAACCTAATAATAGAGAGGTTACAAATCTCATCACCTTCATGTATTGGTTTTCAGAAATCTTAGAGCTCCAATACGCATTTTTGAGCCATTTATATTAATAACCATCTGAATATTATGTGGTCTGATCTGACTGAATATTATGTGATCTGATGATGACTGAAAATTAATGGGCACATGCCTTTCTGAACAGTAAATAAAACGTAGGGGAACTGCAGCTACAGCAAGACTACGTATTTTTGATCCACAACTGCTTACTATGAACTGCAAGAACAGATGTTTTGACTGGGTCAAAGAAATTGGAAGATCATCCTAAAGAATACACCTCCTGCCTGCATCTCTTTTCAAGTCTTAACCACTGTTATCACTTCCAAACCGTAGTTATCAAGTATCATTATTCTCCTCTGGAAAATAATGCTTAGTTGAGGTGATGACTAACTCCTTTTTCTTTCCTACAGAAAGAAACTAGTATGGCCAGTTATTCAATCCTGCAACATTTTTATACCAAATAAACTGAAAATATTTATCTTGCTACTCAGTCTCGATTTGGAAGAGAAAGAGGAAAATTAAATTTCTATCTAGTGTTTCAGAATCACATTAGTTATGTTCTTACAAACCTTTGAGACTATATTGTATATTCTGCCCCTGTACGCAGGGCTGGAAATGTTATTTCTTCAACATAGCTAACAAGCTGAAAGGAATTCTTCATCCATTTAATGCTGGAAGCAAGCTAAACTACTACCTCCATAAAGTGTTATTACATTTTCTTTTTCCGAGATAACCGCGATACCATCTCCCGTTTCTAGTCACGAGAAATGGTATGTCTAAATTCAAGAGGTTGTCCTATTCAAGTAACAGCCAATATTTCCAATCGCAGGAGGGGAAAACTAGCAGAGGTCTTAGCACGCACTTACATTCATAAACTGAATATTCACAAAATGCAATTAAAGTACTAAATCCTAGAACACTTAGGAAACAAAACAAATAAATCCAGACTATCAGATCAGCATCTATAAACCCTTTTTTAACACTACTTTCCCGTTAGAAATTGAACAATAGTCATTTAAATATCATAGATCCAAGCACCATTCGATGAACCCTTGAAGTGACAGAAGAGCCTAGCACCGTCTCTAACAATAACGCTACTGTCACCAGTAATTCTGAGTCACTCCTGGGGTAGGAACCCTCCTGGGGTAGGAACCCACACAGATTGCTGGCCCAAACCCACATTCTCAGTCCCCTACAGCAGGTAGATATTAAAGATAGGATTAGATTATAAAACATAGTGTTTTATATAAATTTCTGAAATAGAATGTTAAACAGCATTACTTTACATTGTCAAATCAACGATTACAGACTTTGATGGGAGATACTTATTTAGTCTTGCTGCAACTACAGTACAAATGTTAAACCAAGCATTTATATTCCAACATTCACTCTAAGAAGATTTAGAAGTCTCCAACGGATCCCTCTTCCCTCTGGGGGAAAAAAAACACTGAGGCAAAATTACCTCTAAACACAATCACCCATCGCAACTCATCACAGCACGGTCATAAAGGCGTGTGGGAAACAGGAAAGCCAGGCACGCTGGCAGCGTTTCCTCCTCCCTCTCCAAAGGGAGACTTACTAAAAGGTGTCACAAAATATTCTTCAGGCCACAGGCAGTATCTCTGCTCCAGGCATCATATAAACCTTGGTTTTGACCTCATCAGTGCATCACCTTCCTGAGAAGGGCACTAAGGGGATGAAAGAGAAAGCAGGCTGCACAGCTCAGTTCTGCAAACAAAAATTTGGAGTCTCACACGCAGTGACGACCGAGACACACATGCACCACCATAACTGCCTAAGCAAACACTATCTTTTAGTGCCTACTAGGAAGCATCTTGGGTACAGTGGGTAAAGACCAACAGTTGGTCACATTTGGACACTCTTGCCTTTCATCACCAGAGCAATGACGTGATCGCACCTGGAAGTACCTGCACAGCGCCAGGCTGAATAAACAGAGAAGGAGGATTTCACAGATGCCCCCCAACGCCTCCCCACAAAGGACGAGGACTTCCCAGATGCCGCCCCAGCCTGAAGTGCAGAGCTGAATGAAAAGCAGAACAAGTTTGGGGGATTTGGGAGAAAGCAAGGGAAAAAGCCTTCAAGGTGAAGGATAGCTTATCCTCTTCCAGCAGTTTGATACAGGTTAGAAAAAAAGCAAAAACAATTGCTTGCCACAAGGAATGAAATGTACACACACACACGCACATAAAAAAGCCCACCACTGTTGAATTCCACATAATTAAACAGTGCTTACATTAAAACAGCCAGTGTTTCCAGATCTGTTTTACTGTTGTGCCTAGAAACAGTAATGGACTAAACAAGAAATACTGCAAAGTTTTCAAGACAAAGTTAAAAACACCCCAAAAAACATGCTAGCCCAATGTCATGAACAAGGACTCAGGTCAAGCCCAGTATTGAATGTTAGTAGCTTAAAGAAATCCACGTTCTTCTCTCTCTTCCCCCATGGCATTACGTAAAATTTGCATTTTTGAAACGATTTTCAAAAATTTTTGAGCCCATTATTACAAAATATTTGTTCAAGAATCTTGTAACCTGGAAGACAAGTTTGCATTAACTGTCACATGAACGTCTGCACATCTATTTCAGTATAGCTTAGTCACTTCAGAGAAAAATTGGCAATAACATGCTATAGGCCAAGAACTAAAAATATAGATTTTGGCAAGTTCACTGTTTTTAAAAAATTAAGAGGAAGGAAAGAATTGTAATTATCTGGCATTATTTCTTTGTAAGTTCTAAAATATTAAGGGACCTTTGCTGCTTTCTAGCTAACAGTCCTCACTTATACAGCAAACTCTGACTGGTCCTCACATAAATCATAGTAATTCAGAGGTGATAACACAAAGTTAGCATTTTGTTAAACCAATGCAACTTCCATATTTAAGCAATGCCTGCCTTAGTCGTACTGCTTGAGTTTGTCATTTATGCAACCAGCAAAGATTATTTTTGAGCATTACAGCTACCTACTCTTAGAAGCTAACGGTATCTATTTGATAAACATTATACTGGGAAAAGAAGAAAAAAAAAAAAAAAAAAA